>JBAMMX010000009.1:29317935-29637873 GCA_037126225.1 Dillenia turbinata
TATACGTAATAAGAATTTTTTGTTAAAAAGATCATCTTGAAATTTGGTAATACATTTGACAATAGATAAAATCTCTTTTTTAATTGTAGAATAGTTTTGTTGAGATCCTATCCAAACTCCTGAATAGTATCGAACTAATTGTTCCTAAGAATGTTCTAATTTCTTTTGTTTCAAAATTCCTCCATAACCTAATTCTGAAGCATCAGTTTCAACTATCATTTGTGCTGAGGGATGTGGTATTCCTAAACAATGGAGAACTTGTAGTCTTTGTTTAAGTTCTTTAACTAAATTGGTATGGTCTTGAGTCCATGGTTTTGGATTCTTTTGTAATCTATTGTAAAGAATAGAACAATAAGTTCTAAGATTGGGGAAAAAATCACTTAAATAATTTAAGCATCCTAAAAATCTTTGTAATTGATTTTTGTCTTTGAGTTCATCTGAAAATTTATTTGCAAATTCTAAAGATCTTGTGATTGGAGTAATTGTAGCTTTGAAAATTTCATGTCCTAAAAATCTAACTTTTGTTTGAAATAATTTCATCTTTGGTGCTGAAATAACTAAGCCATTTGTTTCAATAATTTGTAGAAAAATATTGAGATGTTTAATATGTTGTTCAATAGATTGTGAGTAAACTAAAACATCATCTATATAGACAATGATAAACTTGTGATATGGATTAAAAATGTCATTCATAATGTTTTGAAATTCAGATGGTGCATTCTTTAGTCCAAAAGGCATTACATTCCATTCATAATGTCCAAATGGTACTGTAAAGGCAGTTTTGTATTTGTCTTGTTCAGCTATTTGTATTTGCCAATATCCTGATTTCATATCAAATTTAGAAAAAATTGTTGTATCATATAGTCTTCCTAAAAGATCTTTTTTATTTGGTATAGGATATCTAATACATTGTAAAACTTTGTTTAATGGTTTATAGTTGATAACTAATCTAGGTACGCCTCTTTCCTTTTCTGCAGCATTCATAACATAGAAAGCCGCGCAACTCCAAGGAGATTTTGATGGTCTAACTAAGTTTTTGTCTAACAATGTTTGTATTTCTTGTTTACAAATTGTTAAGTATTCTTGATTCATTTGTATGGGTCTAGCTTTTGTGGGGATATTTAATTCATTGAAATCCTTTTCATATGGTAAACTAATTATATGTTGTTTTCTTTCCCAAAAAGCATTTGGTAAATCTGAACAGACTTTTGTTTTAAATTTGTTTTCTATTTCTATTATTTGGTGTTTAATATTATTTTGTTGCAATTGTTCTTCTATTCTGGTGTATTTAACTTCTTCTTTTAAATGTTTTATATGTTGTTTTATAAAATTAATTTGATTTGTCTTTTTATAAATAGAATGTTGTTGTATATTTTTTATATCTTTTTGTACTATAGGTTGTGTAAATTCAAAAGTAATTGTGTCTCCTATAATTTGTAAATGTATGCCTTTTTCATTTACAGTGAAAGGATATAATTGTATAATAAATGGTAGTCCTAGAATAATTTCATTGCTTAAGTCACTTACTACTAGAAAGATATTGTGAAAACAATAATTGTTGTTACAAATATAAGCATTATTTAATTTATAATCTACTTGTAATGGTTCATTATTAGCAGTTAATAATTGTTCATTGGTTTTTTCATAATATTTTAATGGTATTATTCCTGTTCTTATACAGTTTAACTCGGCTCCGGAGTCTATAAGAGCATTCATGGTTATATTATATTCATTATTAATAACTAAAGTAACTTGTACATACCATTTTTGAAAAATAACTTTAGTAAGTAATTGTAAATATTGATTAACATCAATTTTTGTTTTAGATATATTTTGAATAGATTGTGAAGTAGATGGTTGTTCTGTTAATGGTAGAATATTTTGTTGTTGATTTAAAAGAATTTGTTCAATATTTTGATACTTTTGATCATGATTTAAGATAGTGAGTTGTAATATTTGTATTTCTTCTTGAAGTGTTTTTATTGTTGTTTTGAGTTCATTGATTTGTTGTAATTCTTTAGTAGTTATTGGTTTTATTATTGAAGTGTTTGATTTAGATAATATTTTTGTTAAACTTAATGGTTCAATAATTTCCTTTGCTTTTAATGGTTTTTTAGATTCCTTTAGTATTTCATCTTTGAGGTTTTCTAATAATTTTGTTCGTGTTTCTAAATTATCAATTTGTATTATGGTATTAAATAAGTCTTCTTTTTGTTGTTTTGTTAAAACATTAATTTGTTTAATACATAATGGTTAAGTGCATTCATCATCAGATGAATCTTCGTCTTCAGTGTTTGTAGTGTTAGTTAAATAACTATAATAGTGTTCTTCATCAAAACTATTGTTACTTGTTTGTGAAGAGGTTTCTTCATTACTTGTTTCTTGTTTTGTTTTAATAAGAATATTTAATAATTCATTTTTTAATTCTTCATTTTGTATTTGGTTCAGTTTTTGTTTTACGTAACATTTCTTTGCTGTGTGACCAGGTTTGCCACATTTCCAGCATATTAATTGTTGAGATTGTTGTTTAGGTTTATATGTTTTTGATTTGTATTTCTTAGCATATTTTGGTTTATAATATTTTGAATGTGATTGTTATTCTTTATATCTTCTAGATTTATAGGGTTTGTAAAAAGGTTTCTTTGTTATTTTCTTTTGTTTAGAGGGTGCTTTAATTGTTTGTAAACCAAAGGCTTCACAGAAGCTTCCTAATTCTTTTCGTAACATTTTGTTTTTTGAATTATATTTAGAATGTAATTTTAATTCTAAACATAAATTAACTCCTTCCTTTTTTATAAAAGAAAATAATTGTCCATAAATAATATCTTCATAAGGGATTGTTTCTGAGCCAGCGGCTTCTTGTAATTTTATTCTTATTCTTTGAGCAAATAAGGGTGGTAATCCTGATATAAATCTTTCTTTTCAAAAATTATTATTTTGATCTGGTCTTCTTAATACTTCCGAAAAAAATGTGTCTTGATAAAATCATTTTATTCTGAGAACCAAATGAAAAAATTTACTGCATCATAAATCCCATTGGACAAAAGAAAATAATATAATGCACACATATTTTCTGCTTGGAAAATATATTTGGTGAAACACAAAATGTCAAAACTCCAAGAAACTGATCCTTAGCCAAAACATGTAGAATTAATTTCTTGATACTCAAAGATGCGAGTAAGATTTGCCAATTGCTTTTCCTTCTCATAAGATTCTTATTTTTGGTCATCAGTGCTCATTAGACACTAATGAAGACTCAAGAGGCTTTTGTTTCTCCTGAAGCCTATGAAAAACTAGGAGAAGAAAATACTTTCAGTAGTTACATTAGGTTTGCAAAAGCATGTCCAGTTACCAAGTTGAAACATTCATAATACAAAAACTATTTATGATAATATCCATGTACTATTTATACCACCATAACACCATCTCTAAAAATGTTGTAAGATGTTTGGCAATTTGCATTTGAGCTGCATTAATATCGTGTCATGCGCATTCATATTCCATAGATCTGCGGCGAGAAAGAAAAAGAAACAGGAAATATGCCCAGATAAAAGGCCTAAATGAACTTTTAGAAGAAAAACAATTACCTGCTCAAGCTTGTGCGCATATTCCTTTCTAATGTCCAAGACTAATTCTACGGCACTCGGATTAACCAAGTTGGGAGGGAGATCAACAACATTTGCAGTAGTTAATATTGGTGTGGCATTATTTCTTCGTAGGACCTGAAATAATGAAGCAATGGAAAATTTAAGGGCTCTTCTAAAATAAGGAACAACATTAGAGCCTAGAGCTGAGGCATTAATAGAGAAATGATTTTTCATTTATTATTAACCTTCGTTCCTCTCCAACACAAAGGAATAAGATCACAAACATTTCAGAGTGGAGAAATCCAAGTCATGCCATATCATATAAATAGTTCTCGTACATTATGGACACCTCAACACTCAGGTACACAAATTTCTTAGTTGCATGCATGCATACATGCAAAATCACATAAAAAGCCATTGAAGTTATTTATGACAACTCCCTTATTCCTTGTTCCAAACTGCTGAAACCATTTTAGGTATTTTGTTGGACAATGAAATCCTCAAATGTTGCAAACAACCTCCAGCTTACAAGGCAGAAAGCAAGACAAAATGTTCAAGTGTTTAGGGTTATGAACCATAAAGATGTGTTTGTCCAGTATACATGATTTAAGGATTATTGTGAAATTCATAATGGGTTTACTAATACTCATCAAAAGGTTGTGATGATGTTCCCATGGTTATTAAATAGATATATATACTTTAATGTTACAAACTGTGCACATAACAACCTATTTCAAGGCCCACCTAAGATCTAGCTGCAATCTTAATTTTCTCTACTTAACACAAGGATTTCTACTTATTTCACTCTCCACGGTCCACTAACCCTCACAACAAGATAGTTCTAAAACTCCTATTTCTTCTGCTACATACAGGTGCAGCATCTAAATGCATGACTAAGTCCCAACTACCACTCCTAAAAAAAAGCATAAGATGCTAACAAATTGAAGTTGACCAACATGGCAAAATTGAAAGCTACAATTAATTAAGCCATTGAATCATGTGTTCATTATATGTGCTCCAAGGGCAAGTATATCAGATAGGGTCGAAAAGCACACCAAGAAAGAAAAAGAAAACCATCCTTTAGAAATATCAGATATTATGGCAGGGACACATCGGACCTGAAATGAATAGGCCAGGATCATCAAACATTTTGGCATTTGTATGGTATAGTATACATATGAATACGTCCGCCAACAGCAGTTGGAAATGAAGAACTGGTATAAGCAACTTCCTATAATGAACAAAAGCTATACATGTTGAATTAGAAGGTCATTTAAATTTAATAGGCTAACATTCTCTACATAGTTTAAAAAGCCACTTCATAGAATTGAAGCAGGCAAAGGATCTGCTTTTGAGATGCCATAAGAAACTTATATGACTGTAAGAAATCTCACGCGCCTGTTACAATAATCTCAAATTAAACCCCATGCAGCAGGAACTCAAAAAAGTCTGTGAAATGGAGTTCCTGTGATCTGGAGCTCAATTCCAGTGAATCAATCCAAACTGTCTTGTGCACCATGCATGCTGAACTAGTGATCCAGCGCAACTGCTATCAACAATTGCCAATCTCTTGACACCATGATGTGCTGGCTCTTATCTTTTCCAATCCTCTTCCAGCTATAGTTATGCTCCCATTTTTCTCTTCCTCATCTTCCTCAATTAGCAGTCTAGCACCCTTTGGCAAACACTAATGGCACAAAGCCTCTGAAATTGCACACCCCCATCCAAAATAAAATAATACTAATAATATTATTATTTTAATTGCAACTCTCAACTTAACATATTGACAGAAAAAAACAAATTAACTGCACAATAAATTTTCTGATGAAAACCATAAGCAGGACCCCATGATTTCTATGTCAAAGAAGTGTGGCGAAGTTCAAGCAAAGCAACAAGTCAAATACCTTGAATTAATCTTATGGGCCATAATAAATTTTGGAAGGAGAATGAAGCATCAAATGAGTAAATGTAAAAAATGAAATGGCTATTTCTGATGGTTAATTTAACTAGAAACATGCCCTTGATCTTGCAAAAAGAAAGATGCTGGATCTTTTGTTGACAGACAGGTGATGTATTTTAGCTAGTTGTTTTAACATGACAGCATAGTGATTGACATAAAGTGTAAGTAGCATGAAAACAATACTAGGGCACAGGCATATGTTCTTTTGGATGTCAATAAGACGACCCAAATGCAGCGAAGGCTTTGACAATAATGAAGATAGAATATGTGCACACAATCGCCCTTCACAGTATGCTTTCCATTTTTGTCTTAATTATAAATGAATAGAGACTGCTTGGAAGTCTGTAGGCTCAGAATGTAAATTTGGATCACTTATTGGCAAGACTAAAAATTATTTACAGATTTAAATAATCAACCAACTAAAGGGAAACTAAAGTCAGTATAAGCTTTGGCCAACTTAACATATTGTGCATGAGGGAGAGTATTAATGTTAAAGACAGACCTATCCTAGAGATAAGTTTTGAATCTTGTAACTTTTGGAAAAAGGTGTGCCGTTATCACTGGTGGGGGTAGCGGGTGCGGGGGCTACCGCACCCCTTGTATTTTAATACTTAAAAATTTTTTTGTGTAAAATTTTAAAAATTGTAATCCTAAATATTATTCGCCCCACCCAAAAAAAAAAATTTGAAATGCCCACTAAATTTTAGGATTTGCCTCTTGAAATTTTAAGAAAAATTATGCCCTGTAAAAATTTTTAGAAAAGAAAATTCAAATATTAGTTGTCCCTTTAAATTTTTTATTTATAGAGTAATTGAAGGCAACTAAAACACCACCTAAAATTTTATTTTTGATCCACATGGCCAGGGTGCTTTTTTTTTTTTTTTTTCTTTAGTTATCTATGACCTCTTTCTCTCTCTATTTCTCTCTCTCTCCGACCCATCCACCCCCATGCATTTAAACCTATATGTTATGTAACGTAAATATGAACTCTCTCCCACTCTCTTTCTCTCTCTTGATTATTTTCTTTTTATATTTTTATTAATTTATCAATTTTTTTAATTGATTAGTTGTTAGAAAAGTTGGCCTTTTTTTTGAATATCAATGCCTAAGTGACAAAATTTTATATTCACAAATTAGTGTTTTATTAATTTATTTATTGATTTCGTTTAATGAACCTAAATTCAATCTGACATTTAGTTTCTAACTTCGAATGCTTATATTTGTTTGTTTTAGCATACGTCTCTATATTTGGTTTAAAACTACAAATTTCTTGAAATTCACTTATATGATTAGATGATGAGTGTTTTGTTTATCATAGTACATTTACTTATTCACATAATACTTCAGATTACTATTCTCTTCAACATGATTTCTTAAAACACACACACACACACACACACACACACACACACACACACTTGGCATCGTTATGTAAAGGATTATTAATCAATTTGTTTAGATTTTCTAAATTATAAATTTTTAGTATATCATTGAAATGATCTACTCTTTTGATATTAAAACTTTTTAATCTTAAATTTTTAATGTACTAGAGGTTTTCATCTTTTACCACACTTCCAGCCCTCTGAAAATATTTTCTGGCTCTGCTGGCCGTAATTGCTAAGGTAACTACATTGAAGAAGTTCAGAATAGGTAGTGATCTCAAATCACAACATCAAAACATAAAAAGACTACAAAGTTAAGTGGGGCCGTACAATGAATAATATGCTGGACTTAGTAGCACGTGTATAATGTTTCTCAAATGCTTATGTATCATCATGCATTTTTGTAATTTCAACAGAAAATGTTTTAATTAAGCTTCATTAAGTACCCTCTTTTCTCACACAACTCCAAATATTTGCAAGAATCGCAATCTTGAATTACTATCCATTTATATACCTGCTTACCACCATAGCCATTCTAAGTTTATTGGACCTTACCGGTGGTTTCATATTGTCAGTGATGGTAATTCATAACTTGCTGTTCTAACAAGTGCACAAGCCCCCCCCCCCCAAAAAAAAAAGAAGCAATTCTTGACTTAAACAAGTTAATTGCTCAAAGAAACTAATTACACACATTAAGAAAAGGAACTCAAGGCACAAGCTTATGGTTTCCCATAATCGGAGAAGGCATTTATTTACTTAAACTACCAATGTAGAAGATTGGCACCCAAGAAATTTCCATTATTTATTATCTCCATTAAGCCATGGATGCTCTCAGTAGCGTGTTTATGCATGCACTCGTGTGTGTCTACGTGCATGTGTTTGTGTTTTGGCTCGGGTATACTTTCACTTGCCACACCTGACAATTTTATTTTTTTATTTTTATTTTTATTTTTTTATTTTTCAGGGCTAGTATAACTATCAGCATCAATGTCTTCAAGAAACTTTTCACACTGTTGGGTGAAATTAAAATATTAATACAATAATAATTTCCACGAGAACTTACATTGTCAATGTCATTTTGCATGTCAGATAAGGCACGTCTCACTTCAGATCGTACAGTTTCATAAATTCCAGTTTTAGTGGTATCAATTCCATGATGGTCACCTTGAATAGACTGAAAAAAAAAAAGGTAGCATCAATCCTTAGAAGCAAAAGTGCTGATTAATATTTAATTCAATAAACATTAGCAAACCATCCAAGAGCTTAAAGCTCTTTCATACAGACCTTCATCTGTTCAAAAACTGCTTTTATGGTTTTCTCTTCAACTTCAGACAAAGAGCTTGTCGATGCTCCATCTTCCCAGTTAGGACTGTGAGTCAAATTCTGAGCAAGGAAGATATGAATCATTTATAAACATTGAGAACCATATATTTAATACTTTAACAACCAAACTTAATAAATATCTTAGTGAATAATCATTAGACTAGTAAGTAACATTGATAAACATCAAGAAGTCTCCTCCCATTTAGTATCGAGAAAATTGCAGAACAATAAACATGCAAAATGTAACAAAAGCAACATAACATCTAACTAACCAAATCGGGGCACAAGCAAATCCGAGCTACTCACTTTTAGACAAATGTGAAAGTGATATTCAAGCTTGGCTCATATAAATAATTGAATGCATTGAGCCATGCCTGAACCAAGTTCAAATTCTCTTATTTAATAAACAGGCTTATAAATTGCATTCATCTAAATGAATTATTCCTAAATGAGATAACTTATGGGCCATTCATGAATAACCCTCTTCCAAGTTATCAATAACAACAGAAGTTGCATTCTCATGTCATCAAATCCACTTTAGAGTTGATTGGCTTAAAACAGTACAAACATTTAGAAACATACAAGAAATCCAGACTTACAACAGAAACATTTGATGGGTGCTGGGTAGAAAATGTCCTTGGGCTCCTTACATGATCTGACAAATCAGAAGCACTTCTTGCCAAACCCAAATTTTTCTCAACAGTTGGAGAAGAATTGACACTGCTTCTGCTTCTGCAATCTGAAGACAAACCATACTCGTGCTCAACTTCACTCTGGCAAAAGAGCAAACAGAATCAATTCAAATCCCAAAAAACAAGCTTCCTCTAAAGATCTCAACAGGGTCGCAAACAAAACCTCGGAATTCCCGAA
This sequence comes from Dillenia turbinata, assembly GCA_037126225.1. NCBI lineage: Eukaryota > Viridiplantae > Streptophyta > Magnoliopsida > Dilleniales > Dilleniaceae > Dillenia > Dillenia turbinata. The sequence continues at coordinate 29,327,058 of JBAMMX010000009.1, forward strand.
AGGACCCCGTGAAACCGATCTCCGACGTCGTCCAACGTCGACTCTCGATAAACTTCGACCGATACCAGACGAAACCCGATTGTCGTTGCTCCTAGAAGCTGATCTACCTCTCCTATTATCAGGCAAAACCCCAAAATCTGCAGATTTTGAAACGGACCCACCGAATCTCGAGTCATTTTGATCAAATTTGGAGAATCGAGTATTATTTTCAGGATCAGAAGGAGGTGAATTGTCAGCGCAGAAGAGGGGATTGTCTCTTTTGTTCTGGTAATCGAGCTGGGTTCTAGAGAAAGCGCAGACACTTCTTGATCTGCGAATTGGGGCTTTTCTAGGTGAATTATCAGCAGGCGGTTTGGAAGAAGAGCTTGTTTTGGAGCTTGGTTTAGGATGATCAGTGTTCAAATTTCCTCTTTTGGAGGTGGATCTGAAGGCTGAGACAGCCATTTTTAGAGAAACAGAAAATTTAATTCTGGGTTGTGATTGCGGAACTGAAAGTGACAAAAGGCAGGTGGGGTTGTAGTGTTGAATAAAGGGATCAATCCCTCACCTTTTTTGGGTCTTGGGATTTATCGACTTTATTTAGATTTAGATGTCTGCACAGTTGGTATAGGTCAAATTTTCTCCTCCGCTTTTGATTTCCATTTGGTTCATGTATGTGATTTTTTAGGCTATATGTTGAATTGCAGGTAAGGAAGCGTTTACGTGGGTCGGACCAGGTTTGGGGCGCGAAGGATGATGTGGGACCAGACCAGATAATTCCTCAGTCTAGGAATTGTTTTCAGTTGCCAGTCGAGACGTCCATCCCCAGAACATGCCTAAGTTTCCCAACCGATCCGGGATGGGACCACAATTAGACGATTCGACTTTGGTGGGAAAAGTAATTAGAGTCGGAATGGAATCATACAGTTGAGATCCAATTCTATTTATGAAACCGGAAAATTCTGATTCCATTTCAATTCAAGTTTAGTTCTGATTTTTTATAATCTTTGTATGGTTTTGTGTAGTTTTTCGACATTCATTGTTACAATTTTTTCTTTTTTTTTAGATTTCAATTCTGTTTTTTGTTTGAGTTTAAAAATCAAAAATCAAAACAGAATAAAATTGAACAAAAATCTAAAAAATAATTATGATTTAATTTTACCGGCCTCTATTTAGATTCATAAGTTGAACTTGGGCATGCCTTCCCTCCCCTCATGTGATTCCGTTTCTTCTCCTTATATGCATTGCAAAGAGAGCAAAGTGAAAAAGGTTGGTTCACTCACGATGAAAAACACAAAATCACATTATAAGGTCCCATCGACGCTCACTCCTTTTTTTTTTTTTTCTCTTTGTTATAAGAAAATATAATCAAATAAAATTAAATAAAAAAAATAAAAAATCTCTACTACTTTAATTAATCACTAACTAATCTACTCTAAGGTCATGTAACTTTTCTTATTTATCTGGCAACTAAACTAAAACCCCTAAAAATTTCAAAACTAATAAAATATTCTCCACGGGTCAAACCAAAATGCCATTAGAAAAATAAACAAGTTTACTTAAAATTTGGACTTGAGATAGATTGCCAGCTATACATAGAATATGCATTCAAACTAATCAAATTCAAATCATATAACAAGAAAATGTTTGGAAATATATATATCTGAATCAAGATGAGGTAAGATACGAGTTTTTGTCCAATCAAGAAACTAATATAATGAAGATTTGTTTGAACTAATTTTTCAATTTCTAATAACAATTTTTTGCAAGTAGCAAATGGATCAAATCTAGCGCCCTATAGAAGAGGACTTGAAAAATCCAACAGGGACAACTCTATACAAAACAGAGTAAAATTACTTTATGTTATTCGTGTTAGTTTACTCATCAGAGCAAATTAAGCAAGTTTGTTTGTTTCAATTAGTTGTTAGTGTTTCTATTGTTTTTAATTTGCACAAATCATTAATAAGTTTGTAATTGTTCTTTATTTTGAAAACCTGTTTATTTATTCATAACCCAAAAATGAAGAACATATTGGAGCACCTTGAAGACCTACAATTGGTGAATAGAATCCCTTTGTCAATAAAATATCACGTAATAATAGCCCTCATAGAATTAAGTTGCCGGTGGTCTTGTTAAGTGATTTACAATGTTGGCTAAATAAATTAGCTCAACAAAATTCAAGGTTTTACTTATACATGATTCATAATTTTTTCTTTCTTTTGAATTTTCTTTTTCCCCCTTCTCCTTTTCATGTAAACTACGCCTGATTACTCACGCATTTGTTTTCTCTTCTCGTTCTTCTTCCGCCTCCATTAGAAATTAATAGGATGTATTTTTTTGTAGATAAGAGAAAAAAGAAAAGAAAGAAAAAACAACAAACAAAACTAACAGCCATGGGTGGCTCTGCCCCTAACCTAAACTGCTCACCGCCGTCCTTATCATTTCTAATCAGCTCCTCAAGATCCTCCGACGGATTGTAGAGCTCTGTCAAACCTGAGGCATCTTTTGGCCCATCACTGCCAACTTATCTGCGCACATGTTAACCTCTCAGAATATGTGGGTGATTGAAGCATTCATTTGATCTAAGATACTGCAACACTCTTGCAGAAGGTAATCCAACAAGTGATTTGGCTCTGACCCTTTGTTGATTGCATTAGCAAGGAAGAGAGAATCTGTCTCAACTTCAAAATTATTCCAACCTCTCTTTTTTGGCTAATTTGAGCCCCTCCCAAAGCCCCCATAGCTCTGCCACCTCTATACTAGCGATACAAATGTTGATTTGGAAGCTTAGCAGCCAATCTCCCATGTGATTCCTGAAAATACCACCAGAGCTAGCTCGGTTGTTCGTGAGGTTCACCACTCTGTCTGTTTTCAATTTGATACTCCCAACTTTAGGACATTTCCATCTAACCTTGTGAACTGTAGGAAGCTCACTTAACTCTTGCTTCCTGCTGCAATCTTCCACTATACTCAGGACAAGGTTTGCAATAGCTTGAGGGTGTAGGGTCTTCCTTTCATGGACAACCCTGCACCTAGGCCTCTAAATATTCCAAATTGCCACCATAAAAGTCAGCCCTCCCCTACTGACATCCAAATTACAACCCTTTACTACCCATTTCTTTAACCAGTGCAATGTGGGATTCCTCCAAAATTCCTGGTTATCTTCAATATTTGCATCCAACTTTTTCCAAATGTCCTTAGCATGGCTGCACTCCCTAAGAACATGATCTATCGTCTCTTCACCTTCATTACAAATGGGACAATTTCCTTCTTGGATGATACCCCTTTTCCTTTTTTCTGCATTAGTTATAAATTTCCCCAAAGCTACTAACCATGTAAACATCTTGGCTCTTTTAGGGCTCTTATTTTTCCATTGCCAACGCCATTTCTTACTTGACACCCAACCTTGCCTGCTCTTCTTCCATTATAACCAGTAGGCAGAAGACAGAGAAAAATTACCATTTGAAGTAATGTTCCAAAAGATGGAGTCTGATCTGATCTCTCCTCTAGGGATCATTATTCCTTTTCTCTCTTCAACCTTCTCACTGGGAAGAATATTAGACAATTCCTCCATTTTCAATCTCCCCTCCTCGCCTATATAATGGCTAACCTTAATCTCCTTAGAGCATAGCTCTTACAGGATTAAAGCATGCTTGATCAACTCGTCCTCCCCCACTCATTTATCTTGCTTAAAACTAATGTTTTCCCTATTCCCCATCCTCAATTTTAGCCTTTCCTTCAAGGAATGCTTGCTCTTGAGAATTCCTCTCCAAATAGTTGATCCTTTGCCTCTCTTTTGATAATCCAACAACCCTTTCTCTTTCAGATATTTGTTCTACACTATCGCATTCCACAAGGTCTTCTCACCCTTTTCTAACCTCCATCTGAGCTTGGCTAGAAGAGCTATATTACAGTCCCTCATATTTCTTAGACCTAAGCCCTCTCCTTCTTAAGAGCACAAACTCTCTCCCACTTAACCAAATGCACTCTTTTTCTTTCCACTAATCTACCCCAATGGAACTCCCTATTCAATTGGTCTAACTCGTTGCGGACTTTGCTTGGAAATCGGGAGGACTACATGTTATAGAGAGGAGCTGCTACTGTCATAGCTTGGATTAAAGTTTTTCTCCCTGTAGTGCTCAGCAAATTGGCCTTCCATCCACTAAGTTTTCTCTGAACTATCTCCACCACCTACCAATAATAATTGATTCCCACTCTCTCATGAAGAATAGGGACTCTTAAATACTTCCCACGATCATTTATTAACAAAAACTTACTACAAGCAGAAAGAGAATTTTTAAGGTACCATGATACTTTAGGAGAGATCCATATCTTGGACTTAATAGGATTAACGCATAAGCTGCTTTCAACTGCAAAGTCCCTTAAACAATCTAAGACATTGTTTAAGTTAAGGTGCTCCGCCTTTGCAGGCTGTCACACCCCAAACCGGGGTCGTGAGCAACTACCCGTTGTCCTGGATGTCGACTATATTTTTACAGAAAATTAGGCAGAACCTCCCCATAATTCGGAGGTCTCCCACGTACAAATAAACCTGTATGATGGACATCTATCCTCTCAAATAAATAAATAGTCATCCCGGCCTCACAACAATCACCACATTCAAATCCTATCAACCAATCCACATCGGACAACCAGAGCAACGCAAGGCTAATATAAGTACTAGCAGTTCTAACCACAGACCTCTAGTGTCATGTCCAACTAGAGCATGAGCAGCCGCCACACCGAGCGGACCAAAATTTTATACAAATTGTACAACAAATTCTCGAGTTACATTTTTAATATTTACAAATACCTCAATGCAAGTGAAATGTGAGAGTCTCGCAAATAAATGTCCATAAATTGTACAGTCACCCATAATATGTACACGGCCAACTACGGACCTTAATATCAAAATCTCGTAGGGTCGAAAGAAAGTGCGGAATTCATATTTCAACTTAATCTTAGACCTCACCGTCATGAATACCGGATCCACCAAAACCTCTAGAGTCTGAAGTGTCGCTATAGCACAATAATCCTGTCTGAGGGAGGAAAGAAGAGGGGTGAGTATCAAGGAAGATACCCAGTGAGTGAGGGGATTAATATCAAGCACAAATAGTGTAGGTGAACCATTGAAGTGTCAAACAACGTTATCCGTAAATAATAATTCACAATTTGCAATAAAACATGGTATGTTTAGTAAAATGTAATCATTTAATCGATCACACGATATCATATGTTTATGCATCCATTTAAAAATCAAGTATATTATAGAGTAAGCCGAAAGGATCCTGGCAAAGGTCAACCATGACCAAAGACAGACGCATCGGGGGTTTTATTATGCAAGATGTTCAAAAGTCGCTCTCTACCCCGACGTTGGCCGTGAGCTTAGCCATCGATGGCTTACTCAGACTCGTTAATAGGTCCCCGCCCAATGCGAGACAGTGGTGTCACACACGTCCTCCCCCGATGTGGATTCAACCGGCCGTGCCTATCGCATGCATATATGACGTTTGCGAATACCTTCTACAGAAGCGTATCCGGGCAACTCGGTGCCACTACAAACGCCTTTCGTAGCTACGGAATCCATCAAGTAATATCGTATCATCACAAGTGGGCATCCCAGTGCCCTCACAGATCTCATCACAAGTGGGCATCCCGGTGCCCTCACAGTTCATCAAAACATTTCAAATCCGTGTGCCAATACATTCATCAAATCATTTCAAATCAACATACTAATGCAATGGTAGAATAGGAAACTTATCAAATTTTCAAGTAATGGCACAATTTTGTTTCATTTCAAACATGGATGTATAGTCATAGAAAACATAAGTTTACGACACTCCAATAATCACAAAACAGATTTGAGATTTAATATTACACGTCGAATCAATACATATCAAAGCATGTCTTGTTTAAAAACACGAAAAAAATCAGATTTTCACTATTTTATGTAAGAGATTAGGGTCCCACTCACATTCTAGGGAGGGTGATCACTCCCTATTTTCACAATCAATCCAATTTGACTCCTCGAGTCTCTAAAAAGATCAACTTAATCAAATCATCACAATTTAACATCAAATAAAAGCCTATTAAAGGATTTTCAATTTTCTTTCCTAATTAATACAACCCTAATTTACACAATCTCCTTTCTAGATTCCCGTTTCATCAATTTCGAATCATTTGGCTCACCAATGACATAATTCCCAATATTTCTCAATTTTTCTAATTTTTCTCATATTTACATAATTCCATTTTAATCTTTCAGGCATATTTCAATCCAATTTCAAAGAAAGCTATACAAATGAGCCAAACAAAACTTTATCATTATCTAATACATTCTATCATGTTATGCAGCCCAATTTATATCAAATCCTAAGCTTAACCTAAATAATTTCATACAAAATTTTTAGGAAAATACATTTCCTTCGAATCTAACATATTTCAAAATATATATAGCTTCCGATTCTAATTTCAACCTAAATTCGATAAAATTAATTCAAATGTTGAAGAGATTGCATTTCTCTCACCTAGGGTTCCTCAGATCGTAGACCTAGATTTCGTTCGCCAGTTGAATTAGTCTAAAACCTGTAATGTTTCCAATTTGAAACGATGTTAGCAACTAACTCTAATTCTAATTATAAAACCCTAGAACTACAACCAACTCAGCCCTTACCTGCAGTGAAGAAGCCGCGACCTAGGGTTTTCGAGGGTTAGTTGATGATTGCGGTTTGGGCTTCAGCTGGGGTTGCAGCAAGGAGGCCCGCGTGCAAGTGAGCGAGCAAAGGAGAGGGAGAGGGCTCTGCGATCGCGGGCGCAGGAGAGGGGAAAGGTTGTTCGCACACACAGGAAAAGGAAGAAAGCAGAGTGATAGAGAGAGAAGGGGGAGAGAGGACGATCGAGAGACCGTGAGAGAGAGCGTGATCGAGGGAGAGATCGAGCGAGTGAGACAGCGAGAGATAGAGAGAGAAACAGAGAGATCGAAGGGGAAAGATAGAGAGGGAGAGCGAAATAGAGGTGGTGGTGGTGGTGCGGTGGCAGTTGGTGGCGTGCGGCGGAGAACCGCGAGAGGGAGAGATTCGGAGAAAGAGAGAATCACGAGAGATAGAGAGAGAAAGGGAGCAGAGAGAGAGAGAACCGAGAGGGAGGTAGAGGAAGAGGGTGGCTACGGTGGTTGGTGGTGGCGGAACAAGGCGGAGGAAGTGACGGTCGTGGGTGGAAAGAGGCAGAGGGAGTGATCGAGAGAAAGAGAGAGACGGGAGGGAGAGGCAGCTGCGGGAGAGGAAGAGACGGAGAGGAAGAGGAAGAGGAAAAAAGGGGATTAGGGTTTACTAACCCTAATCCAATTATTTGAGTTTTTATATATATATTTTTATAAAATAAATTTATAAATAAATAAATGAGTAAATAAATAAATTAATAAATGAATAAATATTTATATAGATATATATATTTTTATACTTATTTCACATTATAAATCGAGGACACGGCATTTAGAATATACCAAAAATTTAAATTTAACACCTCAAAATCAAAAATCAAAATAAATAAAAGTTTTCTATATGTATACATAAACGGAGGAATATTATATATATATATTTCATGAACAGTACATTAGTACGGACACCGCAGTGTCAGTGTTACATTTTTTAACCCCCTAAAAATAAGTTTCGTCCTCCAAACTAAAAGAAAGCTAAACAGTAAACAAATGGGTGTATTGTCTCCTTATAGCCTCCTCGGGCTCTCAGGTTTCTTCCTTAACTTGATCACTCCTCCACAAGACTCTAACCAATGAAACTTCCTTACTCCGCAGCTTTCTGACCTGCCGATCTAGAATAGCCATAGGCTAAACTGGAAGACTAAGGTCCTCTCTCAACTTAACAGGTGGAGGCTCAAGTACATGAGAAGGATTAACTAGGTACTTCCTGAGTACTGAGACATGAAAGACGTCGTGAATACGAGATAGTTCATCTGGCAGCTCCAATCTGTATGCCATGCTCCCGACCCTCTCAAGGATACGGAAGGGTCCAATATATCTGGGGCTCAGCTTGCCCCGCTGCCTGAACCGTATAACTCCCTTCAAAGGAGATATCCGTAAGAAAACTATATCCCCCGTGGCAAACTCAAGAGGTCGCCACCTACGATCGGCATATGCCTTCTATCTGTCCTGGGCGGCTTTCATCCGTTCACGGATGACCTTAACCTTATCCTTTGTTTCCTCAATCAACTCAACACTACTGAGACGTTGCTTTCCGACCTTATCCCAACATATCGGGGTGCGGCACTTCCTGCCATATAGTGCCTCATATGGTGGCATCCCAATACTGGCCTGATAGCTGTTATTATATGCAAATTCGACCAGTGGAAGGTGCCGATCCCAACTACCCCAGAAATCCATCACACATGCTCTCAGCATGTCCTCAAGGGTCTGAATGGTCCTCTCTGACTGACCAACTATCTATGAATGATAGGTTGTGCTAAAACTCAGCCTCGCGCCCATTGCCGCCTACAACTTGGGCCAAAACCTGGAAGTGAACCTCGGGTCCCTATCTGATACTATCGACACAGGAACACTATGCAGCCTGACTATCGTATCGATGTAAAGACGTGCCAAGGTCTCCAAAGGATAGTCGCTGCGAATAGGAAGAAAATGTGCAGACTTGGTGAGTCGATCTACAATCACCCAAATGGCATCATGCCGTGATGAAGTCCTCGGTAGTCCTGTCACAAAATCCATAGTAATGTGATCCCACTTTCACTCAGGAATGGGTAAGAGTTGCAATGTACCAGCCGGTCGCTGATGTTCGGCCTTCACCTGTTGGCAAACTAGACATCTAGCTACAAAGTCCGTAATCTCCCGTTTCATGCTGGGCCACCAATAACTATCCCGAATGGTCCGATACATCTTGGTACCACCCGGATGTAATGTATAAGCAGAGGAGTGTGCTTCCTCAAAGTATGGCCTTGCGGAGATCTGTATTAGCAGGAATACAAACCCGCTCCCTGAACACTAACAACCCATCTTCTCAGATTCTGCAGTCTCCGCCCTTAGCTCTACGGACTCTATCCGCAATACCCTGAAGCTCCTCATCTTTACTCTGGAGCTCTCTGATACGGTCGAACAAAATCGGCCTGACCTCAAATCTGGCTAGTAAGCCTCCCTGATCATCACTAGTCAAACTGACTCCTAAGGCTCGGAGTCCCACTAAACAAGAAAGGTAGGCTTTCTCTGTCGACGGTGAGGATGATGCTGACTTTCGACTCAAGGCATCTGCTATAACATTCGCCTTGCCCGGATGATAGTCAATAATGAGGTCATAATCCTTGAGAAGCTCTAACCATCTCCTTTGTCTCAAATTCAGCTCCTTTTGGGTAAATAGATACTTCAAACTCCTGTGATATGTAAATACTCTGCAGGTCACTCCATAAAGATAATGCCGCCATATCTTCAACACAAAGACTATGGCTGTCGACTCCAAATCATGTGTCGGGTAGTTAACCTCATGTTTTTTCAGCTGTCGCGAGGCATATGCAATAACCCGACCATCCTGCATCAGAACACAACCCAATCCCTGTCGGCTAGCATCACTATACACTGTGTATTCCTGACTGCTAGTGGGAAGGGCTAAAATAGGAGCGGATGTCAACCGTTGTTTGAGCTCTTGAAAGCTCGCCTCACAATGGTCATCTCAAGCAAACTTGACCCCCTTCCGGGTCAATCTAGATAACGGAGCAGCTACCCGGGAAAATTCCTCTACAAATCTGCGATAATACCCGGCTAAACCGAGAAAACTACGGATCTCGGTAACTGTTTGTGGCTGCTCCCACTTCCATATAGCCTCAACCTTCCGCGGATCAACATAAATACCCTCCACGGAGACAATGTGCCCCAAAAATCCTATCTGTCTTAGCCAAAACTCACATTTTGAGAATTTGGCATGTAGCTGCTTCTCACGGAGTATCTGTAATACCACCCGAAGGTGCTGAACATGATCTTCATCACTCCGTGAATACACCAAGATGTCATCGATAAATACAATGATGAACCGATCCAAGAAGTCATGGAAGACTCGGTTCATCAGATCTATAAAAGCAGCTGGGGCATTAGTCAGCCCAAACGACATGACTAAAAACTCATAATGGCCGTATCGGGTACGAAAGGCTATCTTGGACACATCTTCGGCCCGAATCCTCAACTGATGATAACCCGAACGAAGATCAATCTTAGAGAAAACCCTGGCTCCCTGTAACTGATCAAACAAATCATCGATACGTGGTAGGGGATATCTGTTTTTGATGGTGGCTTTGTTCAACTGCCTGTAATCCACACAAAGCCGAAGTGTACCATATTTATTCTTTACAAACAGCACCAGAGCGCCCCAGGGTGAAGTGCTCGGGCGGATAAACCCCTTCTCTAGAAGTTCTTGCAACTGAATCTTGAGCTCTCTCAGTTCAGTAGGCGCCATTCTGTATGGCGGAATAGAAATAGGAGTGGTCCCCGGCACTAGATCAATTTCGAAATTGAACTCCCGAACTGGTGGTAATCCGAGAAGTTCCTCGGGGAACACATCTGGAAACTCCTGCACCACAGGGACATCCTCTAGTCTCGGTCCCTCAACGGTGGTGTCAACAACATAAGCCAGATAAGTCGTGTATCCACGGCGTACCATACGTCTGGCTTTCATAACAGATATAACACAATGGGGCAATACCCATCTCTCGCCCCGGAACACCAACGGTGGCTGTCTGGACCTCCGAAACTCAACCTCCTTCGTAAAACAATCCACAGAAACCTGGTGTAAACTCAGCTAATCCATCCCTAGGATGATATCAAAATCCTTGATAGGGAGTGGAATCAGATCTGCCTCTAATACCGCCTCAATACTGACCTCGCAGCCTCTATAGACTGTATCTCGAATGATATGCTTGTCAAGTGATGTGACTGCCATAATGTCCTTATCAAGTGGCGAGAGAGGCCTATCAGAATGGTGAGCGAACGTGTCACTCACATAGGAAAAATTTGACCCGGTATATATGAGAATACGGGCGTTCATACTAAATATTCGCATGGTACCTAAAAATAGGAAAAAGATTAAAGATATTTAGAATGCGAAGAAAAGTAGACATAATTATATATGTATATCAAACTAGTTAAGCTTCTTAAGTTTTAACTAGTCAAAACTGTACATCGACATCATGATATGTTAGATCTGGTAAAGAAAGTATAACAAAAGTACTACACTGAGGGGTCTGCGGGAAGATTACCCATAATAACATCATGGTTTGCCTGTGCGTCCTCCTGCGTCATCACAAACACACGAGCTTGGGCCCTAGGCTGCTGTCGCGATGGTCCTGGCATTGTATTACTCCCGACTGCAGTCCGAGGAGCTGTAAGAGCTAAGTACGCAGGTGCCCCCTGCTGGCCTGTGCCAGAAGTACTAGTACAACTCCGTAAAGTCGGCCCTCCTCGACCTAAATTTGGGCAGGCACTCTTAGTGTGACCTTGCTTCTCACACTGGAAGTAAGTAATCGGTACTGTACATGCCCCATATGCATGATAGTTACCGCATCTGTGACAGAAAGACTGTCTCTGTGCATTAGGCTGTGTAGTGACACTAGGGGCTGGTGCCCCAAAGCCCTGTGGTCGAGGTCCCTGTCCCGGTCCTGCTGGTCTGAAGCTAGAAGAACCTCCGGGATATCCAAAACCTCTACCCCTCTTCGAAGACTGTCCGCCCTGTGACCCAGTCTTCCTCTTCTGGTGACTCTCCCTCTGCCTAGCCTCAGTTCGGACGATCTCCTTTGTCTAATATGCTGAATCAATCACCTCTGAAAGTGTAAAGGAGGGAGTCACTGTCATATACTTTCTGATGCTCAATTGGAGGTCATCTTCGAACTTGAACCTCATCTGAGCTGGTGTAACCATGTCGGGGACAAATGTTGCTAGTCGTCTGAGCTCAGCCTCGTACTCTGAGACTGACCTAGTCCCCTGGCGTAAGTGTAGAAACTCCGTCCTCATACGGTCCTGCTGGAACCGGGTGAAGTACCTGCGGTCGAACTCTCGTAAAAAGTCCTCCCACTGCAGGGTCTGTGTAGCACCGTGTCGGATGGCCTCCCACCACGAGAGGGCATCCCCATCGAAGAGTCTCTCAGCAACTCTCAATCTGAGCTCCTCTGACAATCCCAAATCAGTAAGGATCCTGCGAGTCCTGTTAATCCAGTGCTTCGCCGTTACGGCATCACTAGATCCTGAAAAGTTTATGCATCCGAGCTGCCGAAACTCTTTTACCAACTAAGTAAGCTCGTGGATTCACCTCAAAGTAACCGATGTCTCATTGGGCGGAGTAGAAACAGAAGGTTTGGCTACCGGAGGAGGAATCGGTGCCGTAGAAGCAGGTGCGGTCACTGGACTCTATAGTGGAGGTGGTGGCATCTGCACCCTATATCTACTGCACCACTCTTGCCACTGCCCTAAGGCGTCGAGTGGTGGTGGTGGGATCTCAGTTGTAACAGCCGGTGGAGGTGCTGGAGGTGGCACTGGTGAAGGTGCATGAGTAGAGGAAGCACCCTCTGGTACCTGTGGAGCCTTGAGTGCCCTAGTAGCTTCAGGTACTGAGGGACTCTCTGGTGGTGCACCGCGCCTACCATATCTAGGCGGCATAGTTCTGCAAAAAGAGTACTTTTTCATTAGGTAAAAATTAAAGATTAGGGTTAGTTACTGAGTAACTAACCCCCTAAAAAAAGAATTTGAGTAATGAATCAAGGCATGTGAATGTGAGATAATGGGATAGATGCACCATATATCTTACCCTCTAAAATAGATGAACTTATATGCCTATGGCCATGTATGGGACTTTAAATGACTGTTTGAAACTCTCTAATGCATTGAGGACTTTTAAATATACTTGGGAAGATTTTTCATTACTATCTTTTCTCCAACCTAGATGCTCTGATACCAATAGAACTGTCACGCCCCAAATCGGGGTCGTGAGCAGCTGCCCGTTGTCCTGGATGCCGACTACATTTTTACAGAAAATCGGGCAGAGCCTCCCCATAATTCGAAGGTCTTCCAAGTACAAATAAACCTGTATAATGGACATCCATCTTGTCAAATAAATAAATGGTCATCTCGGCCTCACAACAATCACCACATTCAAATCCTGTCAACCAATCCACATTGGAAAATCAGAACAACACAAGGCTAATATAAGTACTAGCAATTCTAACCACAGACCTCTACTGTCATGCCCAACTAGAGCATGAATAGCCGCCATACCGAGCGGGCCTAAATTTTATATAAATTGTACAACAAATTTTCAAGTTACATTTTTAATGCTTACAAATGCCTCAATGCAAGTGAAATGTGAGAGTCTCGCAAATAAATGTCGATAAATTGTACAGTCATCCCATAATATGTACACGATCAACAACGGACCTTAATATCAAGACCTCGCAGGGTCGAAATAAAGTACAGAATTCATATTTCAACTTAATCTTAGACCTCACCGTCATGAATACCGGATCCACCAAAACCTCTAGAATTTAAAGTGTCGCTCTAGCACAATAATCCTGTCTGAGGGAGGAAAGAAGATGGGTGAGTATCAAGGAAGATACCCAGTGAGTAAGTGGATTAATATCAAGCACAAATAGTGTAGGTGAACCATTGGAGTGTCAAACAACGTTATCCGTAAATAATAATTCACAATTTGTAATAAAACATGGTATGTTTAGTAAAATGTAATCATTTAATCGATCACACGATATCATACGTTTATACATCAATTTAAAAATCAAGTATATTATAGAGCAAGCCGAAAGGATCCTGGCAAAGGTCAACCATGACCAAGGAAAGGCGCATTGGGGGTTTTATTATGCAAGATGTTCAAAAGTCGCTATCTACCCCGACGTTAGCCGTGAGCTTAGCCGCCGATGGCTTTCTCAGACTCGTTAATAGGTCCCCGCCCGGTGCGAGACGGTGGCGTCACACACGTCCTCCCCCGATGTGGGTTCAACCGGCCGCGCCTATTGCATGCATATATGACGTTTGCGGATACCTCCTACAGAAGTGTATCCGGGCATCTCGGTGCCACTACAAACACCCTTCGTAGCTACGAAATCCATCAAGTAATATCATATCATCACAAGTGGGCATCCCAGTGCCCTCACAGATCTCATCACAAGTGGGCATCCCGGTGCCCTCACAGATAATCAAAACATTTCAAATCCATGTGCCAATACATTCATCAAATCATTTCAAATCAACATACCAATGCAACGGTAGAATAGGAAACTTATCAAATTTTCAAGTAATGACACAATTTTGTTTCATTTCAAGTATGGATGCATAGTCATAGAAAACATAAGTTTACGACACTCCAATAATCACAAAATAGATTTGAGATTTAATATCACACGTCGAATCAATACATATCAAAGCATGTCTTGTTTAAAAACACAGAAAAATCAGATTTTCACTATTTTATGCAAGAGATTAGGGTCCCACTCACATTCTAGGGAGGATGGTCACTCCCTATTTTCACAATCAATCCAATTTGACCCCTCAAGTCTCTAAAAAGATCAACTTAATCAAATCATCACAATTTAACATCAAATAAAAGCCTATTAAAGGATTTTCAATTTTCTTTCCTAATTAATACAACCCTAATTTACACAATCTCCTTTCTATATTCCCGTTTCATTAATTTTGAATTATTTGGCTCACCAATGACCTAATTCCCAATGTTTCTCAATTTTTCTAATTTTTCTCGAATTTACATAATTCCATTTTAATCTTTCAGGCATATTTCAATCCAATTTCAAAGAAAGCTATACAAATGAGCCAAACAAAACTCTATCATTATCTAATACATTCTATCATATTACGCAGCCCAATTTATATCAAATCCTAAGCTTAACCTAAATAATTTCATACAAAATTTTCAGGAAAATACATTTCCTTCGAATCTAACATATTTCAAAATATATATATAGCTTCCGATTCTAATTTCAACCTAAATTCGATAAAATTAATTCAAATGTTGAAGAGATTGCATTTCCCTCACCTAGGGTTCCTCAGATCGTAGACCTAGATTTTGTTCGCCAGTCGAATTAGTCTAAAACCTGTAATGTTTCCAATTTGAAACGATGTTAGCAACTAACTTTAATTCTAATTATAAAACCCTATAACTACAACCA
Organism: Dillenia turbinata; assembly: GCA_037126225.1. Taxonomy (NCBI): domain Eukaryota; kingdom Viridiplantae; phylum Streptophyta; class Magnoliopsida; order Dilleniales; family Dilleniaceae; genus Dillenia; species Dillenia turbinata. The sequence goes on from JBAMMX010000009.1 coordinate 29,342,226, forward strand.
ACTCAGCCCTTACCTGCAGTGAAGAAGCTGTGACCTAGGGTTTTCGAGGGTTGGTTGATGACTGTGGTTTGGGCTTCAACTGGGGTTGCAGCAAGGAGGCCCGCGTGCAAGTGAGCGAGTGAAGGAGAGGGAGAGGGCTCTGCGATCGCGGGCGCAGGAGAGGGGAAAGGTTGTTCGCACACACGGGAAAAGGAAGAAAGCAGAGTGATAGAGAGAGAAGGGGGAGAGAGAACGATCGAGAGACGGTGAGAGAGAGTGTGATCGAGGGAGAGATCGAGAGAGTGAGACAGTGAGAGATAGAGAGAGAAACAGAGAGATCGAAGGGGAAAGATAAAGAGGGAGAGCGAAATAGAGGTGGTGGTGGTGGTGCGGTAGCAGTTGGTGACGTGTGGCGGAGAACCGCGAGGGGGAGAGATCAGGAGAAAGAGAGAATCACAAGATGTCACGCCACGAACCGGGAATCGTGAACAGCCGCCCATTGCCCTGGATGCCGGCTGTATTACTACAGAAAATCGGGCAGAACCTCCCCATAAATCGGAGATCTCCCATGTACAAATAAACCTGTATAAATCAAAATCATCCTGAAAATAAATCAAATGGCCATCCCGGCCTCTCCAAAACCAATAACTCCCAAAGCCGACATCCAGAACAACGCAAGGCTATAAAAATCTATCAACAACCCTAGCTACAGACCTCTATTGTCATACCCAACTAGAGCATGAGTAGCCGCCACACCAAGCGAATCTAAATTTTTATACAATTTACAATAATTTTCCCAAGTATTATTCAAATACGTACAATTGTCTCAATGCAAATGAAATATGAGTGTTTCGCAAATAAAAGTCCAAAAATTATACAGTCATCCCATAATATGTACACGGCCAACTACGGACCTCAATATCAAGACCATGCAGGGTCGACATAAAGTACAAAATTCATATTTTTATTTAAAACTTAAATCTCACCGTCGTGAATCACCAAAATCCACCAAAATCTTTAAAATCTGAAGCGTCGTTCCGGCGCAACAATAATCCTGTCTGGGGAGGGAAAGAGGAGGGGTGAGTACTCAGGGAAGAATACTCAGTGAGTGAGGGGATAAATCTCAAGTACTAATAGTGTAGGTGAAAATTAGAGAGTTAAATAATATCATTTATAACCAATAATTCAAATTTTTACAGTAAATCATGATATGTTCGCTAAAATGAACTATTTTAATCATTCACACGATATCACACATATATGCATCCATTTAAAAATCAAGTATAACATAGAGCTAGCCGAAAGAATCCTAGCAAGGGTCAACCATGACCAAGGACAGGCGCATCGAGGGTTTTAATATGCAAAGTGTTTCAAAGTAGCTTTCTATCCCGACGTTGGCACGTACAAGCAACTCACAGTGCTAGACCGCCTATTCTGACGGACCTCCTCTTTCGGTTCAACTGGGCCCATACGAAACATCACAATCATGTACAAGCAACTCCCGGTGTTACACCGCCTATACTGACGGACCTCCCCAATAATGGTTCAATCGGGCCCATACATATCACAAACATGACGTTTGCGGATACCTCTAGCCAAAGCGTATCCGGGCAACCCGTGCCTGTACAAAAGCCCTTCGTAGCTACGAAATCATCAATGTCATCATCATAGTATCTTATCACAAGTGGGCATCCCGGTGCCCTCACAGTTCATCAAAACATTTCAAATCCGTGTGCCAAATACATTTCATCAAAATCATTTCAAATCAACAACCGATGCAATGGTAAAATAGAAAACATTCCATTTCTCAAATCATGACACAATTTCATTTCATTTCAAACATGGATGCATAGTCATAGAAATCATAAGTTTACGACACTCCAATAGTCATAAAACAGATTTGAGATTTAATATCACACGTCGAATCAATGCATATCAAAGCATGTTTTGTTTAAAAACAAGGTAAAATCAGGTTTCACTATTTCATGCAAGAGATTAGGGTCCCACTCACATTCTAGGGAGGGTGGTCACTCCCTATTTTCACAATCAAACCAAACTCGACGCCTCGAGTCTCCAAAGAGATCAACCTAATCATATCATCACAATAGTCATCAAATTTCCAATAAATCTTAAGGTTTATCATTTTCCCTAAGTTTGTATAAACCTTAATTCTCCAATTTTTGAATATACTCTAATGTCATCAATTGCATTTCATTTATAAATAATTTACTAAATCAAAATCAAGCTAAATTCAAACCTAAAATCGTTCAAGATCGAAAACAAGTTTAAATACATAAATTTCCTATAAATTAGAAAAATCTTTGAAAATTCATACACTTTTCATTTCTCATCCGATTTCTTCAAACCATATGTCATTTTAAAGGTATTGAAACCTATTTTCATAATATAGTGATTTTATTTGACTTACCTATATGCAACATCAACTATAATGTAAAACAACGCATCAATCCTTAGGCTCAAATCCCAAATTTCGACTGTTTTCGTGTATTCGTCAAATTAAACTCTAAGTGAAACCATTTAAATCAATTTAACTCAATTCCATCTTCTGAAACAGCTCAATTTCGTATAAAATTCTATACTTAACCTAAATAATAACATATAATGTCAAACAATGTGTTCAAATCGAATCTAACATATACATATTTCATTACCCTAGAACTACAACCAACTCAACCGTTACCTGCAGTGAAGAAGTCGTGACCTAGGGTTTTCGAGGGTCGGTTGATGACTGCGGTTTGGGCTTTAGCTGAGGTTGCAACAAGGCTCTTGACAGAGAGCAGCCCGCATGCGCACAGACAAGGGACAGAGCGAGAGAGAGCTCTGTGAGGCAGAGAGAGAGAGAACAGTGAGTGATTCGAGCGAGTGAAGGGAAGAAAGTGAAACACAGAGAGGAAATCGAAGGAGAAGAGAGAAATGGAGAGAGAGAAGACCGAGGGTGAGCGATCGAGAGAGGGAGACGAAGATGAAATCGCGAAGAAATCGCGATGGATAGAGAGAGAAACAGTGAGGAAAGGGGGGCTGAGAAAGAGAGGTAGAGAGAGAGAAGATGGCGTGTGTGGTTGTTCACAGTGGAGGGAGGCGGCGGTGCGACTAGCGGTGGCGGAGAAAATCGCAAGGGGGAGAGAGTGAGAGCAACCGAGAGAGAGAAAGAGAGAGATAGAGGGAGGAGAGCGGTGGTCGGTAGTGGCTGTGGAGATGGTGTTGCGGCGGTCACAGGAGATGATGGTGGAGAGAGTTCGGGAGAGACAAAGAGGGAGAAATGGAGAGAAACTGAGAGAACCGAAAGAGAGGTGGAGAAGGGAGACGGTGGTGGAGGGGTTGATGGCGGAGGAAGACAGCGGCGGAGGGGCGATCGGGTGGAGGCGGCGGCGGCAGAAAGAGCCGCGGTGGTGAAGATGAAGAGACGGAGGGGGAGGGAGAATAGGAAAAGGGTTAGGGTTTTCTAACCCTAACCCGCTTTCTCTCTCTCTCTTTTTTTTTACTGTTATTATTATTATTTATATATATATTTTTATATAAATAGATTTTTATAAATAGCTAATTGAGTAAATAAATAAATTAATAAATAAATAATTATTTACATATATATTTATACTAACTTTATTTTACAATTTCCAGAAACGGTATTTAAAATATACCAAAAATTAAATTTAAAAAAACCTCAAAATCGAAAATAAATAAAATTAAATATTTTATATATATATATATATATATATATAAATTGAGGATAATTTTATTAAATTCAAAAACAGAAATAATATACGAACACCATAGTGTCGGTGTTACACAAGAGATAGAGAGAAAGGGAGCAGAGAGAGAGAACCGAGAGGGAGGTAGAGGAAGAGGGTGGCTACGGTGGTTGGTGGTGGCGGAACAAGGCGGAGGAAGTGACGGTCGTGGGTGGAAAGAGGCAGAGGGAGTGATCGAGAGAAAGAGAGAGACGGGAGGGAGAGGCGGCTGTGGGAGAGGAAGAGACAGAGAGGAAAAGGAGAGGGAAAAAGGGATTAGAGTTTTCTAACCCTAATCCAATTATTTGGGTTTTTTTTTATATATATATTTTTATAAAATAAATTTATAAATAAATAAATGATAAATAAATAAATTAATAAATGAATAAATATTCATATAGATGTATAGATTTTTATACTCATTTCACACTATAAATTGTGGATACGGCATTTAGGATATACCAAAAATTTAAATTTAACGCCTCAAAATTAGAAATCAATATAAATAAAAATTTTCTATATGTATATATAAATGGAGGAATATTATATATATATATTTAATGAACAATACATTAGTACGGACACCGCAGTGTCGGTGTTACACAGACAACAATAAATTATTAGCAAAAAAAGATAGGAGATAGAGGGACCTTTCCTGGTCACCCTAATAGCCTTCCAGGACCCCTTTTTGACTCTATCTTGAATTACGTAACTCAAACTCTCCATGACTAGACCGGTTTTGATAGGTAGAAGAGTCTTGCCATTACATATGATCGAAGTGTCACTGATTGTAACCGAGAACATGATTATTTTAATTGGCTGAGTAGGAATATTAACATCCACCAAGACTTTCGCTAAGTAATCCCAGTTTACATTGTCATACGCTTTACGGAGTTCGATTTTAAGTATCGTGCTATGGCTTTTGCTCTTGGATTGCCAGATACAGTGAATTACTTCTTGAAGCACTATAATGTGGAGCACCATGACAATCTTATCAAGCCTCTGAAGGATAGCTCCTGATTTCATAATAAAAGTATTCTCATAATCTTGTTTTTCTGCTTATAAATTTGAAGGTTTTAAAAAACCAACAATGCAAAATTCCCAGATCCAATTAAGATTAGAACACTTACCTCTTTCTGACAAATGAGTATCTAGGTCTAGAAGATGTCATAGAATCAGATCACTCTCTATTTTTTACAATACAAATGCATTGATGAATGGATAATCAATCTTTCCAAGCCCTTTATTGATTGTTTAAAATATAAGAAAATCTCTCTTAATTTCTCACTCTAAAAAAATTCTCTCTCATGTTTTTCTTTCTTTTTTGTTCTATAATGTTAGAAGGAACAAAACTCATGCCTGAAGTTCATTTCTCCTAGAGAGAGTTAAAGAGAGAGAGGGAGGGAGTTGAGAGGGGTGGTTGTCAAAAACAACCCTCTCCCCATTTTGTCTGTCTATTCAACTTAAAATAGAATGGTTTGGGTCTACCCACATGGGTGGACCCGTCCCATTTTTCAATATCTTCCACTTGCACATGGGAGCTAGATTCACATATAGTTAGATCATTACAATCGAACACCGATTTCATATAAGCAAGTTGATCATGTGACCTGCAAGAATACCAAGAGCTCTAGAACTATACACTAGTTAAGGATATATAGCAGCTCACTTTTAATGTGGTGATGAGGACATTGCATCTCGTTATACTCCAAATTTCTTTTACTTGACACAATCAACGTATCTCTCATCTCTCAAAATAATATAAGAGCATATTTGACTCAAATCAAATCATGTATCCATAATTACATCTCTAAACAGTAAATCATGAACATAATTAACAGCTTGTGAATACAGAATAATGTGTCAATCAAAGACAGTTTTTCTTTCATACTACTAACATTCAACTTTATCTTAATTGTTTTTCTAGACACGCACCACCAAACCAAATCAACCATGATTTCTTGATGACATGTTAAAGTAACAACACTAAAATAAAATTTTAAGAGATAGAAGAAAGTTCAAAGGGTATGAATTGTGGTTGAATATGAATATCTGGATCTCACATAATAAGATCAAGAGGAATGCACCACCTTATTACCCATATGGTTAATAAGCACGTGTGGTATGAAACACATATTACAATATTCTTTCTTCCCATCTAGAAGCGTATGTTTTCTTTTATAAAAATAACGTATCATACAAGTCTTAGTCCAAGTATACACAATACTTGATCTGACTTTTTCTTCTTACAAGTCTTTCAAAATCTCACAACATCAAGGAATACTCATACCTGGCTATTAGACAAGTTCAATGGATTGTGGGGAATCCATTTCGATTACCACATATGTGTACGGAACCGGTAATCTCATCTTAGTACTCTGCTAAGGCAGCATATATATGTTAATCCACCACAAATTAACATTGTCTTATCTCTACATATTACATAGATATTAGAGGCAATTGCTCATGTGAGAGAGTTAATCTTCAAAACTTATCCGACATATCTTCAAGTATAGACATAAGAATTTTGGACACAAAAAGAAAATTCAAATATTAATAAATATGAGCATTGCATCACAAATAAACTATATATAATTACACCTACAATCACAGTCACAAATACTATCATGACCTATACAACCCAAGTAATCTAACATGTCACACAAACATGTTTTTAAATACTACCTTCGTAAAAGGATCAGCCACCATCAAATGCGTATACATATACTTCAGTGTCATTTCTCTCTTTTCAATTATGTCTCTAACAAAATTGAATTTTGTGTCTATGTTTGGTTTTGTCATTATATTTGGAGTTTCTAGTGTAAGCAATAGCTGATTGATTATCATAATACAGCTCCCACTGAATTACTACTACTCCCAAATATTGTAAAAAATCTACATAGCTATACTTCTTCCTGAACTGCGGAAGAACATAGTATAAATTTTGCTTCTATTGTATTAAGAGATATACAGTTTTATTTCTTACTACTCCATGAGATGGCGCTATCATTGAGTAAGAAAATATTGCCAGAGGTAGACTTTGTTTCATCTAAGTCACCTCTCTAATCAATATCCGTGTATCTTTTCAATATAATATCTTTTCTTTGATAAGAAAGGAAACAATCTACAGTTCCTTTCAAGTATTCTAATATCCTTTTTGTAACAATCTAATCACTCTTCCTTGGATTAGATTGATACCTACTGATCAAACCATAGCATAACAAATGTCGGGATAAGTACACATCATAGCATACTTCAAACTCCCAACTGTGTTAGAATATGGTACTCTGGACATTTCATTTATTTATTAGGAGTTTTTAGGGCATATGTCATCATTTAAACTATTGCCTATAGCACAGGAGTATCAATGGGTTTGTAATTTTCAACTTTGTATTATTCTAAAACCTTTATAATGTGAGACTCTGAGATAATCCCAATAATCTCTTGGAATGATCTTTATGAGTTTTAATTCGCAATCTGCATCAACCATAATCTTTATCTCAAAATTAAAAGACAACCATTTCAAGATCTGAGGGACATACTCCTTATCATTCGTGGCCAATAATATGTTCTCGACATATAAGGATAGAACTACAAACTTGTCATTAGATTTCTTCACACAGATACAATGGTTTTTCATCTATCGTGACGAAATCATAAGAAATCACACCTCTGTGAAATTTGAATTACCATTGACTTGAAACTGCTTAAGGCCGTAAATTGATCTACTCAATTTACATACTTTATCTTTCTGATCTTTAATGAAAAAACCCTCTGGTTATATCATATAAACTTCTTCCTCAAGTTTTTTATTGAGAAAGGTAGTCTTTATGTCCATCTGATGTAACTATAAATTTAAATTGGGCACTATTGCCTATAATAGGCGAATGGAGGTAAATCTTACTATCGGGAAAAGTTTTTCTCATAATCGACACCTTTTTACTGAGTATAACTTTTTGCTACCAGTTAAGACTTATACCTCTCAATAGTTCTATCCGCCTTATGCTTTGATTTGAGAACTCACTCAGTCTCAATAATTTAGCGCCTAGTAGAAATTCAACAAAATGCTAAAGTATGGTTGTATTTCATTAACTCTAATTTTTTTTCGTTGCTTTTATGTGCTTATCCTTGGAGAACAAGATAAAGTCTCCTTTATATTCTTAGACTCTTCTACATCTTATAGAGAAATAATAATTACATGCTCTTCAATCTCAAAATAATGCTTGAGCACCCCTTTCCTAGCATTTTTCCAAATTTGTAACTCAGTTAGGTCACTAGAATTTAAATCTCTCCCACGGGATCAATATCATTTTCTCATGATTCCTTTGATCCAACATAAACAGAGCCATCTTTTGAATGAACTAATTCAAATAAAATCTCCATATCCTTCACGTCATCTTTGCTAGAAAATTTATTATCCAGAAATGTAACATCCATGATCTAATCTCTATTATAGTACCATCATCTTGTTCACCAATGAACACTTAACTTTTAAATTGGTCGGTGTATCTTATAAAGATACTCTTTCTTTCTCGAGACACTAATTTTCCAAACTTATTAGAAAAATCTTTAATACAGATGGTCGATCCCTAAAATCTGAGGTCACTTAGACACCACTTTTTACCAATCCAAAATTCATATAACGTCGTTAGTACTGACTTTGAAGTCACTTAATTCAAAATATAAGCCTAGTCAACAAGACATCTCCCTAAAAGAAAATTAGCAAGTTAGTTTGTGCCATCATAGATCTTGTCATATCCAACGTCTTATTCCTTTTCTTTACAACACCATGCTGCTATGGTGTATAAAGAATGGTCAAATGTTGGATTTGCCTCTTTCATTACTCAGATCCTTAAATTGATCTGAGATATATTCTATAAAACCTAAAACTAATATTTAGTTGTATGAATGACTAGTAACCTACGGAGTGAATTTTGATATTATAAATTTGAACTATGAAATTTGGTGAATTAGGAATATGAGGATTGGATTTGGATTGAACTAGTAATTTAGCCCAAGTTTTATATGTAACTCTTAAAATTAATAATTCAACTATAGAGTCTAATATTAGAGTCCAATCCAACTAACTATTCAACCCATTGAGCCAAATTTTTAATGTCTCTCACTTGAGTTCAATTTGTGGAGCCCAAAACTTGTGATAAAGCCCACTTACATGTCCAACCTAATTTTAAGAGCATTCCCAATGTTTTTGCCTTTTCTTCCATTTGTTTTTGGCCATTTTTCTTTCATTTGCCAACAAAGTGTAGAAAAGTCAAAAAGCATTTAAGAGTTATATTAAATGTAAGACAAGTGTGATGTAACATCGATTTTCGGTGACTGTATATTATGTACCACTCCTCATGATTCTATATATATAAGCATCCTTTTGAAACATATAAAATGAAAATTTATTTATCTATTTATTTATTTTGATATTTTGCCTCAAAATTACTAAAACCGAAAATTTAATAGATAAGCCGAAAACCTTCTTGGCAAGCGCTGGCAAGGTCTAGAGAAGTCAAAAATGGCTAAGAGAAGGCATACACACTTAAATAGAGATATTTAAATGAAATTTCACATATTTAAGAAATTCCGAACAAAATTTCATAAGGACAAAAAATACAAATTGTTAAAAGTTAGGAGTCTAAATGTAATTAAGGAAAGTTAAGGGACAAAGTTACAAACCACTCAAGGATGGGCAATTGGAGCCAAATGATTGGTCAAGAGGGCAACAAAGTGGTTAGTGGCCACATAGGATTGTTCCACATTCAAGAAAGTTTATTGGATGGAAATTTATGCATGAAAACTCATTGGATGGATATTTATGTATGAAATCTAATTAGAATAACTTGTGTTAACTTGTGACACCTCTCCCCTTGACACGGACATCCACAAGACACTTAATGGAGTACATGGAGCTTACTTGAATCAACAATTGCATAGTTTAAGTGATAGGACAAGTGGAAGGTTGAGATAATGCATAGAATGTTCCAATGGTTAAGGATATTTTGCTAGATTTATAAAAGAACTTGCTTAGGAAAAGAATTGGCTCATTTTCTTCATTCAACCCCCTTTCACGAAATATGTAAACTCCATATCCATTTTGAGTTCAACCATGGAGCCAAAGAGATAAGAATAGTTTTGAAAATTCTTGAATTTTAATTGAAAGTGTGAAGTGTTGTATAGGAATTCATATTGATGGTGATTTGATTTTGCTAAGGGGATAAAATTCAAGGATTCAAAGGAAGGGCTGATATATATTGGTAGCAAGAGATCTTACAAAGGAGGTAACATATCCTAACTTATGTTAAGATTAAATTATTTGACGAGTAGTTACATTGGTATCCATACTTACATGCTAGATATTGATTTCTAGATGGAGTCTTGTATAGTATTCTTATGATATCTCATTCTGTAGAAATAAAAAATGTAAGCTATTTATTTCTTTATAAAATAGACTTTCTAATCTTTAAAATGGTATATTATGTGAAGTATTTCATGAAGGAATCAAGTTTTGGTGATTTTTGGAAATTTAGCATGTTTCACCAATTTTGCTTCACGTTCTATATACGACCAGTATATTGTTTAAATTTTTGAGGTATCTTATGTATTGAATTTGGAGAAATGTTAAACATATATGTTTAGATCTCTATTTTATCTTTAATTTGAGGTAATGATCACTTGAATCGGAGTTATATGCAGAAAGTTATGGTGTTTTTACTAAAACTGTGCAGAAGTAGTTTTAAAACTAAAACTGAGATAAAAATAGAATTTTATAAAATTATACATTTAAAATCTGAGGATATCATAAACTAAAAAGTCTTAGATCTATGTCTTATCTTCAATTTGAGATAAGAATCACTTAAATTGGAGAAGTACACATGGAGATATGGAAATTCTCCCAAAACTGTATAGAGTTGATTTTAAGAACTTAGGCTGAAAAAGTTATAAAATTTTATAAATTCGTGTGTTCAAAATTTGAAGTTGATCTAAACATAAACGTTGGAGCGTTAAGAAAAAATTTGAATCATTTGAATTCGATCAAGATTTTAGAAGATATAATAATTTTACTAAACCTGAGCGTGATAGTTTTTGTAAGAATTTTTCTCTAAGTATGGAATTTGAGATTTTAGCTTAAATAAAACATTTCCATATGTAATTTGTAGACCAACATAATGATATTATTGAAATAATTGAATTGATGGATGATACATATTATTTAATTTAGGCGTAGGGTTACGTTTTTATATAAAGGGTGATTCGTTCGAGAAACGAGGACGGTTAGGGGAAGTGGCATACCCTTCCCAGTTGAGGTGAGTGAGACGATCTATTTCTGACTTTAAATAAAAAATAGTTTCAATCGTGATTTTTATAAATGAATTATGAAATATGATTTAGAAATGCTTTAGTATTTGTGGCATGTCCTGAAATGATGTTTCGGTAAAAAATGCATCCTGATATTATGATACTTGATAGTGCCTTTTTTTTACAAGTAAAAATTTATGAATGATGACATATGACATATGTGTATGATTATGAGATGGTGTATAGTGGTTATAGTGCACTCTCTACCATGGTATTGAGCGTTTACCCGATAGGGTGACGTGGTGGGGTGACGTGAGAGCAGGGGTTTGAGTCCCCTGTCTCTAACCAACGGATCCAATAGACGAGCACTACGTGTAGACCGTGTCAACACCAAGGGAAGGGGGAAAATATATGTGTTTCATTTTTCTGACATTTTGGTGACCCCATGGTGGATTTTATCATAATTAGGCCAAACTATGGGTAGAATGCGTTTTTGACACCCCATGATACATGATTGATGATAAGGATGCATATTATTTTGAATTACATGATATATTTGCAAATGAATGAAATATAATTTGAAAACGATGGTTTGACTTGCCACTCTGATAAATTCATTTATTGTCATTATATAGTCATTGCATCTCACTCACTGAGTATGTGGATTATACTTACCCCTCATATTTATATTTTCAGTTTATACTATACTTGACATACATTGAGATACTGTCCCATGAGTTTTACTAAGAGACGCTATCGAGTAAGTGATCATACCTATCCTTGTTTACGATTGGACCATGCATATAAATATTATATGTAAATTGGGGACAAATATTTTAAAGAATTTTTTTTGAAAACTATTTTCTTCAATCTTCCGCTGTATGATTTTGACTTAGGATATCGAGTAGGGTTATGATATTAGTCATAATATTAGTCTTGCGTCACCTCGATGTGTGAGTAAGGCATACCATGCCTCGATGAGTTGCGGCGGTCTATTCGCGTGCTCGACCTGCGGGTCGGGGTGTGACAGATTTTGGTGGTATCAGAGCCTTAGGATCTGTAATGTACTCTATTTCGCTTCCAGTATTTGTAAAATATTTTTCAAAGAGTTTATAATTTGCCTCTTATGTTCCTATAACGTTAACCTTATTAGGGGGTTAGGTTGACACCTAATCCTTTGCTTTCCAACTCTTAAGTACTAAGCATGGTTATTTATGTAGAACTATACATTCTTGAAAACGACCAAGGCGTACTACCGAGACCCCACTCGAGGCCAAGTCATCGTCTTAAGCACCTCAGGCCCCTCCTGTTGGAGAAGTACCCCGATCGCTCTCCATTCTCAAGGAGATGAGGGATGGTAGATGGCCCACCGAGACCAGATGAGAGCACCACCTACACCGACAGTTGAGACTCTACCTGTACCTGTAGCGGTACTAGCGCCCTCTCATACGTCGACTATTCGACAGATGACAGAGGTCTCCACCATGCTGAGAGAGGCTAGGAGTCTAAGGTGTGAGTCCTTCTCTGGGACCCACGACCCCGTTGTGGCCAGGAAATGGCCCAAACGGGTCAAAGAGGCTGTGAAAGACATGAGAGTTGAGGATAGGCTCAAGCTGGTGATAGCAGCCAGACTGTTAGAGGATGATACTCGTGACTGGTGGGACGGCATCAAGGATAAAGCGGATGAGTCGTTAATTTGAGGTGAATTTCTGAGGGAGTTTGATTCCCAGTACTACACGATGTTTGACCGTGACATAAAGCGACAAGAGTTCCTGGAGTTGAAGTATGGGCAGAAGTCTATGTCAGAGTACGAGACTGAGTTCCGCAGACTGACGACATTTTTCTCAGAGTTAGTGGCAACTGAGGAGACCAGGAGATTTAAGTTTGAATATAGACTAAGTCTCGCATCAGAGACCGGATGACAGTCTCCGAGGAGGATACATGTGCTAAGTTCTGCAATGGGCGCTGAGAGGAGAACATAATATCAAAGAACGGAATAGATTCCGCGACCAGCAAGACCAAAGGAAGAGGCCTGGATTTGGGCAGGGACAGAGCTCCAAGAGGAGCAGAGGTCAAGATTCATATAGCGACAGCCCTAGACAGAGGTCCAGGACCATACCTCATAGGTAGTATGGGCAGTCATCAGCCCCGATGAGTACACCGGGAGGTAGTTTGGGGACTGTGCCATGGTCTGGAGGAGCACAGAGAAGGTCCTGCCCGATTTGTAAAAAGGTATATCCAGGCCTATGCCGATTTTCTGGTAGATGTTATCAGTATGGAAAGGAGGGACACTTCAAAGACTGCTATCCTGATTTGCTAGTTGAGGGGTACAGTCATGCCTCATATCAGAGTTTTGCTTATGCCCCAAGGGCAGTTCAGCACCTTCTACGGTACCTCCTCATAGTACTGCAGGGAAGTCTTTCACTGGGAGTAACATGCCTGCTCCACCTCCTTGTCAACAGCCCAGGATGCAGGCTAGACTATATGCTATGATCGAGGAGGAGGCACAGGGCAGTCCAGACATAGTAACAGGTGCTACCCCCACTCCTCATCCTGATGATGTACAAGAATTTTAGACTATGATGGATTTTGGTGAACTTTGAAAGATGATATATATATCCATTTTGAGGTTTTATCCTTAAGTAGTTTTCATTTATTTTGATGATATTGGGCTAATAGACTTTATAAATTTGGGTGATAGACACTATAATTATTTTCGGAAGAGACGTCCGTGTGTTGCTTGACACTGGGGTGAATAGTTCTTTTGTGAGCACGGACTTTGCTCGTTACATTGACAAGGTTCTAGTACCACTGGATAAAGTGCTATTAGTCATTACTCCCTTAGGGGAGCAGATTGTCAGGAAAGAAGTGTACCAAGACTGTGGAGTCGAGGTGGAGAGTATAGTGTTAAAAGTATATCTGATTCTACTAGACATACGAGACTTTAACACCATCCTGGATATGGATTGGCTATATTGGTACAGAGTTTCAGTGGACTGTTTTGCTAAGACAGTAGAATTTCGGAGACCAGGGTGTCCAGTATTGGTTTTCCACGGAATTAGACGGATTCTCCCGAATTGCATGATATCAGCTTTGGAGGCCTGTAGATTGATGAGTAAGAGCTGTACAATGTATTTGGTGTATGTTGTGGACATTACAGTGGCGGGACCAAAAATAAATGATGTCCCAGTAGTGCAGGAGTTTCCTGATGTATTTCCTGAGGAGCTATCCGGATTACCTCCAGTCTGGGAGTTTGATTTCGCCATTGATTTGGCACCAGGAACTGCGCCTATCTACATTCTGCCATACAGGATGGCCCTGGCAGAGCTAAAAGAGATAAAAGTCCAGTTGCAAGAATTATTGGATAAGGACTTTATCAGACTAAGCACTTTACCTTGGAGAGCTCCGGTATTATTTGTCTGAAAGAAGGATGACACTCTCAGACTATGCATCGATTATCGACAGTTGAATCGGGTGACCATAAAAAATCGATACCTGTTACCTCGGATTGATGATCTGTTTGATTAGTTACGAAGGGCCCGGGTTTTCTCTAAGATCGACCTGAGATCTGGATATCATCAGCTACGGATCAGGGAAGGTGATATTCCCAAGACAGCCTTCAGGACCCGGTACGGTCACTTTGAGTTCTTAGTGATGCCGTTTGGGCTGACTAATGCCCCAGCAGCTTATTCTACTCTTTCCTGGATAGATTTGTCATCATCTTCATCGATGATATTCTTGTGTATTCAAGGAGTGATGAGGAGCATTCCCAGCACCTACGGCTATATTGCAGACACTCGTGAGAAGGAGTTATATGCCAAACCATGGAGCGTTACGGAGTGCGGAGTTTCCTTGGATTGGCAAGATATTATCGGAGGTTTGTAGAGGGATTCTCTAAGATTGCTGCTCCACTCTCCAACTTGACGCGGAAAGAGGTCAAGTTTGTTTGGGATGACCACTGTGAGGAGAGCTTTCAGGAGTTTAAACAATGACTAACATCAGCACCCATCCTTGCTCTCCCTACTAGCGATTGTAAGTATGAGGTATACTGCGATGCCAACCGACAGGGACTAGGTTGTGTTCTGATGTAGAAAGATCGGGTCATCGCTTATGCCTCCCAATAGCTGAAGAGGCATGAACTGAATTATCCTACCCATGACTTAGAGCTTGCTGCTATTGTGTTCGCCTTAAAGATTTGGCAACACTATCTATGCGGTGTTACTTTCCGAGTGTATACAGATCACAAAAGCTTGAAATATCTACTCACCTTAGAGAGAGCTCAATCTCAGGCAGAGAAGATGGTTGGAGCTTCTCGAAGACTATGATCTGATTATTGACTACCACCCGGGGAAGACAAATGTAATTGTGGATGCACTAAGCCATAAGTCATCATCGTTAACACCAATTGAGAGTTTTATCTCTCGTGTCTTATTGGACTTTGCTCACTAGGAGTTAGATTGACCACAGATGATTTTAGAGCACTTTTGGTTAGATTTGACGTGAGACCGACTCTACTTGACCACATTCAGAAACTTTAGTCTACAGATGAGGAACTTCAAGGGATTGTTGAGAGGATCAACAAAGGGGAAGGCAGGGACTTCAGAGTTAGGGATGATGGCTTAGTAGTTTTTGGGACACGTATCTGCATTCCCAAGGATGATGACCTTAGACGTGGCATATTGGAGGAGGCTCACTCTTTAGCCTACGCTATGCATCCTGGTAGCACAAAGATGTACTAGACGATTCGAGAAAGTTATTGGTGGGTGAGCATAAAGCGTGAGATAGCCAGTTTTGTTACCGAATGTTTAGTATGCCAGCAGGTGAAGGATGAGTATCAGTAACCCGCCGGTACACTACAGCCTCTTCCTATTCCTGAGTGGAAGTGGGAACATATCACCATGGATTTTGTAATGGGTCTTCCGTGAACTTCGGTACGACATGACGCTATCTGGGTGATCATAGACAGACTCACCAAGTCCGAACACTTCCTTCCCATCCGCAGTAGCTATCCACTAGAGGGTTTGGCTAGCCTGTACATCAGTGAAATAGTTCGACTGCATGGAGTTCTAGTGTTCATTATTTCGGACAGAGACCTGCGTTTTACTTCTCAATTTTGGCCAAAGTTGCAAGAGGCCATGGGTACCCGACTGAAGTTCAGTACTGCATTTCACCCCCAGACGGATGGTCAGTTTGAGAGGACCATTCAGACACTAGAGGACATGTTGAGATCCTGTGTCATGGACTTTAAGGGTGGTTGGGACTAGCACCTCCCATTGATCTAGTTCGCCTACAACAATAGCTACTAGGTTAGTATTGGGATGCCACCATACGAAGCCTTGTATGGGAGAAAGTACCGGACGCCCTTATGTTGGGACGAGGTCGAGAAGAGATAACTCAATTGTATAGATTTGATTGAGGAGACCCGAGAGAAGGTGAAGGTCATCCGTGCTCGGATAAAAGCTACCCAGGATAGGCAGAAAAGTTATGCAGATAGGCGATGACGACCTTTGGAGTTCAAGGAGGGAGACATGGTGTTTCTGAGGGTATCCCCTTGGAAGTGGATGATCCAATTCAGATAGCGGGGAAAGCTTGACCCAGATACATTGGACCTTTCCGATTCCTTGAGAGGATTGGGAAAGTGACATACAGATTAGACCTGCCTCTTGAGTTAGCACGGATTCATGATGTATTCCATGTTTCAATGATGATAAAGTTCCTTCCTGATCCTTCCCATGTACTGGAGCCTCCACTGATAGAGTTGAGCGATGACTTGAGTTTCCCTGTCCAACTCGTAGCTATCTTAGACAGACAGGCCATTAAGCTACGGAGCAAGGAGATCCCCTTGGTCAGAGTACTTTGGAGGAATGAATAGATCAAGAAGCAAACCTGAGAGCCCGAGGATGCTATGAGGAGACAGTATCCCTAGCTATTTGATGTATAGTTTCAGTTTAGTTTCAAATACTAAACTTTTTATTAGGGGGTTAGGAATTGTAACACCGATTTTTTGTGACTGTTTATCATGTACCACTTCACATGATTCTGTATATATAAGCATCATTTTGAGACATATAAAATAAAAATTTATTTATCTATTTATTTATTTTGAGATTTCGCCTCAAAATCATTAAAACAAAAAATTTTATCGGTAAGCCGAAAACCTTTTCGACAAGCGCTAAGGCCTACATGCTTAAATAGAGATATTTAAATGAAATTTCACATATTTAAGAAATTTTGAACAAAATTTCATAGGGACAAAAAATGTAAATTGTTAAAAGTTAGGGGTCTAAATGCAATTAAAGAAAGTTGAGAGACTAAGTTACAAACCACTTAAGGATAGACAATTGGAGCCAAATGATTGGTCAAGAGGGCAGCAAGGTGGTTAATGGCTACATAGAATTATTCCACATTTAAGAAAGCTCATTGGATGAAAATTTATGCGTAAAATCTAATTAGACTAGCTTGTGCTAGCTTATGACACCTCTCCCCTTAACATGGACATCCACAAGACACTTAATGGAGTGCATGGAGTTTGCTTGAATCAACAATTGCATAGTTTAAGTGTTAGGATAAGTGGAAGCTTGAGATAATGCATGGAATGATCCAATGGTTGAGGATATTTTGCTAGATTTATAAAAGAACTTGCTTAGGAAAAGAATTGGCTCATTTTCTTCATTCAAACCCCCTTGCACAAATATGTAGACTCCATATCCATTTTGAGTTCAACCATGGAGCCAAAGAGGTAAGAACATTTTTGAAAATTCTTAAATTTCAATTGAAAGTATAGAATGGGAATTCATGTTGATGGTGATTTGAATTTGCTAAGGTGATAAAAAATTCAAGGATTCAAAGGGAGGGCTGATATATATTGTTAGCAAGAGATCTTACAAAGAAAGTAACATGTCCTAACTTATGCTAAGATTAAATTATTTGATGAGTAGTTACATTGGTATCCATACTAACATGCTAGATATTGATTTTTAGATTGAGTTTTGTATAGTATTCTTTTGATATCTCATTCTATAGAAATAAAAAATCTAAGCTATTTATTTCTTTATAAGCTAGACTTTCTAAGCTTTAAAATGGTATATTATGTGAAGCATTTCATGAAGGAATCAAGTTTTAGTGATGTTTTGGAAATTTAGCATGTTTCACCAATTTTATTTCACATTCTGTGCACGACCAGTACATTGTTTAAATTTTTGAGGTATCTTATGTACAGAATTTGGAGAAATGTTAAACATGAAAATTTTAGATCTCTGTTTTATCTTTAATTTTAGGTAAAGATCACTTGAATCCGAGATGTATACAGAAAGTTATGGTGTTTTTACTAAAACTGTGTAGAAGTAGTTTTAAAACTGAAACTGAGATAAAAATAGAATTTTATAAAATTATAAATTTAATATCTAAGTATGTCATAAACTAGAAAGTTTTAGATCTATGTCTTATCTTCAATTTGAGATAAGAATCACTTAAATTTGAGAAGTACACATAGAGATATGGAAATTATCCCAAAACTGTGCAGAGTTGATTTTAAGAACTTAGGCTGAAAAAATTATAAAATTTTATAAATTCACGTGTTCAGAATTTGAAGTTGATCTGAACATAAAAGTTGGAGATATATTTCTTAAATTTAAGAAAAAATTTGAATCATTTGAATCCAATCAAGAGTTTAGAGGATATCATGATTTTACTAAACTTGCGTGTGATAGGTTTTGTAAGAATTTTTCTCTAAGTATGGAATTTGAGATTTTACCATAAATAAAACTTTTCTATATGTATTTTGTAGACCAACGTAATGATATTATCAAAATAATTGAATTGATGAATGATACATATTGTTTAACTTAGGCGTAGGGTTACGTTTTTGTATGAAAGATGACTCGTTTGAGAAACGAGGACGGTTAGGGGGAGTGACATACCCTCCCTAGTCGAGATGAATGAGACGATCTATTTTTGACTTTAAATAAAAAATAGTTTCAATCATGATTTTTATAAATGAATTATAAAATATGATTTAGAAATGTTTTAGTACCTGTGACATGTCTTGAAATGATGTTTCTGTAAAAACTGCATCCCAATATTATGATCCTTGATAGTGTCTTGTTTTTTACGAGTAAAAATTTATGAATGATGATATATGACACATGTGTGTGATTATAGGATGGTGTATAGTGGCTATAGCATACATTCTACAATGGTATTGAGCGTTTACCTGATGGGGTGACGTGGTGAGGTAATATGGAAGCAGGGATTTGAGTCCCCTGTCTTTGACCAACGGATCCAATAGACAAGCACCACGTGAGGACCGTATCAACACCAAGGGAAGGGGGGAAATATATGTGTTTCATTCTTATGACATTTTGGTGACCCCTGGGTGGATTTTACCCTAATTAGGCCAAACTATGAGTAGAATACGTTTTTGACACCTAATGATACATGATTGATAATAAGAATACATATTATTTTCAATTACACGATATATTTGCAATTGAATGAAATATAATTTAAAAACGATGGTTTGACTTGTCACTCTCACAAATTCATTTATTATCATTATATAGTCATTACACCTTACTTACTGAGTATGTGGATTATACTCGGCCCTCATATTTATATTTTTAGTTTATATTGTACTTGACATACATTGAGGTATTGTCCCACGAGTTTATTAAGAGACGCTACTGGGTAAGTGATCTTACCCATCCTTATTTACGATTGGACCATTCATATAAATATTATATGTAAATTGGAGGCAAATGTTTTAAAGAATTTTTTTTTGAAAACTATCTTTTTCAATCTTCCACTGTATGATTTTGACTTAGGATATCTAGTAGGGTTATGATATTAGTCATAATATTAGCCTTGGGTCACCTCGATGTGCGAGTAGGGCATACCCATGCCTCGAGGAGTCGCGACGGTCTGTTCGCATGTTCGACTTGTGGGTTGGGACGTGACATGTGAGGTGTTTGGTATAGCTTAAAGAAAGAAAGATGTGTGATATCTGAGATTATGTGACTTAAGAAAAAACAAAGAGACAAATGTAAATGTGTATTGCCATGAATGTGAGGGAGAAAGTGAGGGAGGGGAGAGAGAGAGGGAGGGAGAGAGAGAGAGGGAAAGAGAGAGAAGAGATTCTTGAACCTTCTTCACTCCTTTACTTTTATTTTTTTTCTCCTTCACTTCATCCGTATCCTCCAAACAATTTTTAGCCAAATCTCTGATCTCTAAGCTCTCATAATTCACTCTTGATACGCGATTTCGGTGTATATCACGATTTTGGACAAGTATACCATATTCTAATGCTATGTATAATGTGAATCAAGTGTCGTTCTCACGAAAATATTTTATACTACCAAGTATTTATAACTCTAATTTAGGTTGGATAAATGGAATCAAGATTATAAAAATACTAAAGAAAATTAAAATAGAATATAAAAACCCTAATTTGTCAAAAACACTAATGTGATGGAAAGCCTAGGATATCAATTTCATCTATTCTAATCTCTTATATGGTTGAATATTTTCAATCCCTAAGTTCATTGGCTAACAAGTTATTGTTGATGATGATAGATTTTCCTAAATTAGATTCACTCAATGGTCATGCAATGAATCCCTAATTCGACTAACCAAAACCCAATGGTCATGTAATTTTGATTAATCAAATTGCATTAAGTTTTATAAAAATCTGTAAATTAAAGTCTACCTTAAAACCCCACATGAAATTAATCCAGTGGTTATACTCATAATTTCATATAGATTTTATTGTTTGGACTAATCTTATATAATTATATGAGTCATGCATGTATTGAATCTCAAATCATCAAGACGTTAGGCCCAAAAACATTTGAAGCATTAAGATCAACGATAAAATCTCATCAAACAATAATCATGCCAATGAAACTTAAAGGAAGGAAAGAAATCAACTCATGTAATTAATTAAAAATAGAATTCGTCGAATCCTTAGAATAAAATAATTAGCTAGACATTGAAAATAATAACAAGAGAATAAAAGAAAATGTTACAACCCTTTTATGCATGATGAAGGAGGTCGAAGTCCTTGGTATGGAGGTGGTTGCTAGGGTTTGCAAGGTGGTGGAAGAATGAGAAAAATAAAAAGGAAAAATATGCATGAGTATGCTATCCTAGTGTCACATATATATGAAAGTGAAAACCCTAGAAAGAATTTGGAAACTCGACTATTTTGGAAGTTTAGACTTTTATTTTGATTTGGAAACTTCTTGTTGTTGTGTGATGATGATCTCTAGCTTTCCAAAACTTGATTCCTTGAATTTGGATAAATTCTGAAATTATTAGTAATATATTTCTGAATTTTTAGTAGCTAATTTCCATTTTTCAGCAAGGGATTAACTTCCGGCGTACATAAATTTTGACTCAATTTTTGGGCATGCTTCTATCAGAATTAGCCTCTAAGGTCTTCACAAGATTTGTAGGGCTCAAAGTCATCTTTCCAACACTATAAGGATGACCTCAATCGGACATTGGAGTAAAGTTATAACCAAAATATTGAATACTATTCGTCCAGTCTGAAAATCGAAATTATACTCCATGTTTCCTAAATAATTAATCACGAAATTAAATCAATATAAAATCATAAAACAAAATTTAAAAAAGTGCTAAAACTCATAAATAAATACTAAAAAAATATTATTCAAGTATATAAAAATATTGTTATCAAATACCCCCACACTTGAATATTTTCTTATCCTCAAGTAAAAACAATTTCCTCCAAAACCAATCAATTTTTCCAAGTCCCTAATCAAGCATATAACAAGGTCAAATCGAAATTACAATCAAAACAATCAATATTTCATAGTATTTAGTACTAAAAAAACCATTATATCTCATATAGTCTCATTGAAATAAAAAACAACGCAAAATTCAAATACCTTCACAATCGGTGCACTCAATAAAATAAAGGAAGATACTATTTAACTACTCAAAGCACTCATTTTATGTAAGGGTATATGCATCAATCAAATCAACACAATGAGATGATATTACCACAAGTTTGCTAATATATTAAATCTCCACCACTCAAAAATAAAATCATACACTAATCAAAAGGTCTTTATTTGATTGTAATGGGGTTAGGGTAAAGGATAGGATAATAGGTAAAATGCTAGGTTCAAATAATTCACTAAATATACTTAAGTATTAAAACATGACATCCTTTACATCAAGGCAAGAGAATATTAGCTCTAACAATGAATATGTAATATGATATATCACTTATTCAAAACATGAATAATGTACTGAAACTTAATTATAAGGGTGAACAATATCAAGAATAAAAAATACATTTTTTATTTTTCTTCTCTTTTATTTTTCTATTTTTTTCTTCTATTTTTCTTTCTTTCTTCTTCTTCTTCTTCTTTTACCAGATTTTTTTTTCTTTTTTTTGGTTGTTTTTTTTTTTTTGAAATACATCGACTTAACAATGCCTAAAAACATATATGAAACTCAATTATATAAAAAGAACATAATCTCTTAAAATAGAATGTCATGCTATCAACTATAAGTATATTAATGAATTGGGATTTAAAATCCGGGGTTAGAAAAAATGAAGGTCATAGGGTAAATTATGTAGGTAATTAAAGAAAAAAAAGGTTTGGACTTAAATGGGTTAACTAAGGTATAAAATGTTAGAGATGATATTTTTTGAAAGCAAAAGTGTATAAATCTAGATGTCTTAATCATTTTAGTATATGAAAATCAAGATTGTGGTATCAAGATGTATAATAAAGTAAGTTTTAGAATGATCAACCCATGTGTGAAGTACATTGAACAAGAAAAATGATGAAGTAAGAAATTGTTGCTCTTTAAGACTCAAATCCTCACAGAGGTGAATTTGGTATTAAATCTTGTATATCTATATTTCAAATCAACTATGAAAAAATGAATATCTAATCATATTCTAAATAACTACTAATGCTAATCATTTATCATGCAATCCAATTCAAAACAGGTAGCACACAAGAACTAGAAAACTTGAGAAAATTTTCGTTTGTATGGAAAAATTCAGCAAAATCTTTTGAGAACTAAGCAAAAATTTAGCACTCAACTTCCTATAAAAAAAATCAGTAGTCTATATTTGTATAATACCCCCACACTTAAACTAAACATTATCCGCAATATGTAGAATAAATAAAACAAAAGTAAGAGAATAGAAACTCCCTTGAAATTTGCAGCCTCCTTTTCAGCAATGACTTCTTTCCTCTCATGCGAAGGGTTTCTTATTCACCTAAAAAAATACCATAAAAACTTAAAACTAAATTAGATCAACAAAAACAAATATAACATTGGGTTGCCTCCTAATAAACCAATTTTTTTATTGTTTTCGGCCAGACATAAACTCATTGTTTCAACCTGGCTTATAGATCTTCACACTTTGACCATTCGTGGCATGCTTTTGTGCTTTCCATATTAATTCGAGCATTCTTAGATGTCTCTTGGTCTTTCTCCAACTTATTGAATTGCAATTTCCTTTCTTTACTTACACGAGACCTCCTCTTTGATTTAAAATCACTAAAATTAACACCCAAAGCAACATATGCATCAATATATTCATTGTATAGAAAATCATGTTTGACATGCGAGGGATTGACAATACAATTTTCAATAAGATCACTTGAATAAAAGATGTTAACGTCATGTTCAGAAATTTTTTTAATGCAATCAATTCTAGAAACCTCATTGTTTACAAAAATTTTTCATGTGATAGAAAATATTAAAGTTATTATTATTTTTTTTTATCATTGACCTTCAAAATCAACTTTCTACCAGAAATATCAATCAAATCACGTGTAGTGTTTAGGAAAGATAAACCTAAAATCAATAAAGCATCCTCATCATCAGAATCCATATCCAGGACAACAAAATTGATAGGAAAAATGAATTTATCAACTTTAACCAAAATATCTTCTACAATATCTCTTGGATGTTTTATACTCTTATCAACTAATTGCAATGAAATGTTAGTAGGTTAACAATCCTTTAACCCTAAATTCAAGAATGTAGAGTATGACATGAGATTGATACTAGCATCCAAATCACATAAAATATCAAAAAAATCAAAAAAACCAATTGTGCAAGGGATAAAAAACTCCATGGATCCTTGAGTTTTGGTGGCAGTTTTCTTTGTAGGATTGTAGAACATTCCTCTATGTGCTTGATCTTTGAGCCCTCATCGAGTTTTCTTTTTCTTTTTTTTTTTAATTACATACTCGAGAAATCCCTAATAGCTTGACACCTGTCTAATGACATACAAAAGAGAAGTATTAATATATAATTTCTTAAAAAAATTAAATATTTTTTAAATTTTGCTTTTACACGCAAAAGATGACCAGGAAAAGGAATAGGGGGTTTAAATTGACTCAAACGTAAAGCATATCCTTCTATAGAGTTTGGTGCCTTGACTTTCTCATTAGTAAGTTGATAGATTTTTTCCTTGACCTCTTGCTTTTCCTCTTTTTCCTGGGCTAGATCTGAAACCTGCTGCAATTCTTTATCTTTCCTCAATGAGATTATATTTATCTGCACTCTAGTGTTCTTCTCAATATCACTCGAAAATCTACCTGGCACACGAAAATGAAGGTCATTAGCTTATAGATCAATTTTATTTTCAAGTCTCTCAAACCTTTCAATAGCTATTATTACTAAACGTTCAAATCTTTTATTGGTCACTGCTGCCAGTCGATCGATTGCTGTCTCCCATGATGCCTTGTTCTCCCTTGGTTGTTGATTTTCTGAGCTAAAACTTGGTAAATTGTTTGGTCTTTATGGTACCCCTTAACTCAATGAAAGATTGGGATGGTTTTTCCATCTAGGATTATATGTGTTTGAGTAGGGGTTATTATGAGACCTATCAAAATTAGAAACATAGTTCGCTTACTATATATGTGGACACTCAGAAGATATGTGAGTAAATTCACCACAAGGAAGACAAAACAAAATTTGATTAGTCATAGCATTAAGTTGATTAGTTTTCATGTAATTAATCAAATAGTCAATTTTCACATTAAGCATGGCAAAACTATCAACTTCATACACACTAGCTCTTTGCTTAGGAATCTCATGCTCAATAGACCATTAATACTAATTTGAAGTCATATTATCAAGTAAAGCACATGCCTCATTATATGATTTACTCATGAATGCAATCCTAGCCGTAGCATCAATGGTAATCTTAACAGAATATAAAAGACCTCCATAAAAAGATTGCAAAACTAGCTTGTCAGGTATACCATGATGTTGGCATTTCCTAATCAAATCTTTAAAACGTTCCCAAGCATAATATAAAGACTCACCACTAAATTGCCTAAAACTAGTAATATCATTACGTAGGTTAGTGGTTTTACCAGGTGGAAAATGCTTAGATAAAAATGCTTGAGATAAGTTTTCCCAATTTATAAAATGATTAGGAGAGAATAAGTTAAGCCATACCTTTGCCTTTTCCCTAAGAGAGAAAGGAAACAATTGTAACCTTATGGCATCTGGGTTTACTCTATTCATTTTGATGGTATCACTGATCTCTAGAAAATTCTTCAAGTGGCTGTTTGGGTCTTCAAAAGTCTTTCCGCCAAATTGATATGCCTGTACCATACCAATATGACTAGGTTTTAGTTTAAAATTATTTTCTTTTATTGTAGGACGTGCAATACTAGTTTGAATATCTTGAAGTCTAGATATTAAAAACTCCCCTATGGCTCTATTCTCTTGATCCATTACTACCTTACGTTCCTTATCTTCCTTAACCTATCCACGAATTGTTCTAAGAGTCTTTTCTATCTCAGGATCAAAGTCGGCTAGGTTAGAACTCTTCGATCTCAGCATAAACCCTGTACGAGACACAAAAATAGTACAAAATTAAATCTCTAAAATAAATTACAAAAACCACTCTAATAAATCTAGATTTCTTATATAAGAATAAAAATCACACATATACAATAAACAAATACACAAAAGACACCTAAATGGTAAATCGAAAAACTGAAAAATAATTTAAAAAATCAATGAAAAATAGAAAAACCAATAAAAATGATGGAATTTGGCCGAGATAAGGTGGTGCTCATGGCAAAGTGATAGGTTTTGCTTAGCAGGCCAAAATCCTTTGGAACAAGTGGTCGCTTAGCCCTAAATCAAAAATTTTTTCCCGAACCTCGAAAATTTCCAAAAACCTATCAAATTTTCACGAAAACTAAATCTAAAATAGCAACTTTGTAACCTAAATCCTAATATAAATAAGAGATATTAAAATCCAATCTCAAACAGGATTACTCTGGTTGATTTACAAAGATATCCCCAACAAAGGTGCCAAAAACTTGATATGCGATTTTAGTTTGTATCACGATTTCGGACAAATATACCTTATTCTAGTATTGTGTATAGTGTGAATCAAGTATCATTCCTGTGAGAAAATTTTATACTACCAAGTATAAATAACTCTAATCTAAATTGAACAAATCGAATCAAGATTATAAAAATACTAAAGAAAATTAAGACGGAATATAAAAACTCTAACTTGTTAAAAACCCTAAATGATGAAAATTCTAGAATATCGATTTCATCTATTCTAATCCTTTTATGGTTGAATCTTTTCAATCCCTAAGTTTATTAGTTAACAAGTTATTTTTGATGATGGTAGATTTTCCTAGATTAGATTCATCCAATGGTCATACAATGAATCCCTAATTTGACTAACCAAAACCCAATGGTCATGCAATGTTGATTAATCGAATTGCATTAAATTTTATGAAAATCTATAAATTAAGGTCTCTCTTAAAACTCCACACACGAAATTAATCCAATGATCATGCTTATAATTTCATATGGATTTTATTGTTCTGGTTAATCTTATGCAATTATATATGTTATGCATGCACTCAATCTTAAATCATTAAGATGTCACCCAAAAACTTTCGAAGCATTAAGATCAACAATAAAATCTCATCAAACAATAATCATGCCAATGAAACTTAAAGGAAGGAAAGAAATCAACCTATATAATTTATTAAAAATAGAATTTATCGAGTTCTAGGAATAAAATAATTAGCTAGACATTGAAAAAAAGAACAAGAAAATAAAAGAAAATGTTACAACCCTTTTGCACATGATGAAGGAGGTTGAGGTCCTTGGTATGAAGGTGGCTGTTAGAGTTTGTAAAATGGTGGAAGAATGAGAAAAATAAAAGGGAAAAATGCGCATGAGGCTACTATCCTAATGCTACATATATATAGAAGTGAAAACCCTAAAAAGAATTTGGAAACTTGGACTTTTTTGAAACTTTGGACTTTTACTTTGATTTGGAAACTTCTTCTTGCTATGTGATAATGATCTCTAGCTTTCCAAAACTTGATTCCTTGAATGTGGATAAATTCTGAAATTATTAGCAATATATTTCTGAATTTTTAGCAGCTAGTTTCTATTTTTCAGTAAGGGATTAACTTTCAACATGCTACAGTTTTGACTCAATGTTTTGGGATGCTCATGCTTGAATTAGCCTTTAAAGTCTTCATAAGATTTGTGGACTTGAAGTCATCTTTCCAAAGTCACAAGAATCAAATCAATTGAACATCAAAACAAAAAGTTATAGTTAAAATACTGAATGCTATTCTTCCAATCCGAAAATGGAAATTATATTCCATGTTTCCTAAATCATTATCCATGAAATTAAATCATTATAAAATTATAAAACAAGGTTTAAAATAGTCTTAAAACTCATAAATAAGTGTTAAAATATATAATTCAAGTATATAAGAATATTGTTATCAACTTTTAATATCATTTAGCAAATCCTTGAGTTGATCGTGAGAAAAAAATTGGGATTGTAACAAGCTAGTGCAAGGAACTTGCATTTGGAAGTGTTCAAGTTAGATATTGATGTGAATCCTTTGAGCTAAGTCCAAGGTAAGCTTAAATTCATGGTTTTAGATTTTTATTTATCATTGAAATCAGGATGAATAGCATATTTCATGATTTGATCTTAGAGGTGCTTGGATAAGTTAGAACAAAGATGGAACCCTTGATTTTTTTGCCAAAAAAATAGTTTGACCTTTCTGTGATGTTTCACTCATAACTTGTCCTACATGTAGGCAAATTGAGTGAGGTCTTTTTTTTTAAGAAACTAAACTTCTAGATCTTGAAAACAACGTATAATTTGATGGATTCTGATGAGAATTGGATTTTTAATGATTTTTCACAATGATACATTTTGTAGAGGGTACTTTATTTCTGCCATGTTTTAGCTGAGAAATTTGCTCCGATTTTGAGATATCTTCTAGGCTAAATTAGGTTAAACTTTGAATATAAATTTATAGATCTAAGTCTTATCTATAATTTAAGACTTGGATCATGTGATTTGGATATGTGTGGTGAAAGTTATGGCCATTTTCTCGTGACTATACATATTGGAGTTATGTAGTTAGGGCAAGCATATGATAGACTTACATGTTTTTGTGTATCTGGAGTGGGCCTTAGCTATAAACATAAAAATTGTTGATTTATGTCTAGTATTTAAGTAAAAGTTTGAATTTTGACAATTTGGGAATTCTAGTTTGAGATATGATTATTTTTTAAGACATGTTGATGTGCGATTGAACATTAGGTATGATTTAATGAATATATTAGGAATAGAAATCTATTTTCCATTTCCACATAATGTATTTAGCTTCTTGGTAGCATTGGATAAATGTCTAATCTAAATTCTATATTGTGATCTACATAATATTTGGTGAAGGTCTTTCAAATAAAGATAGAGATAAGAATTTGGAATAGTGGGAGTACGCACCTTCCCAAGCAGTGAGTGAGTCTTTTATATCTTGTTTAATGAGAAATGATTTTATGTGTTTTGAAAATTTTATTTTGAAATGTGGTTTTATAAATCAATATTTGAGTGTGATGTGTTCTCTTGAAATGGTGATGTTGGAAATATTTGCCACATGATTTATATTACTTGATTGATTGATGTTTATTGAGATAAGGATGAATATGGGTTGCGAAATGGTTTTGGAATTTAATTATGAATGAAAACGATATTTTATGATGACCGATTATTCACACATCTACTGTGGTTTATTGCTCACTTATGACTAGCTACAGTAACAGTGGTGTGAATGGAATCGAATTCTGGATTAGGGTAGTGTGATGTGGGGGGATTCACCTACCAAAATTATTGGTTGGGCAGCCATGAGTTACCAATGGTGATGTCCAAACCAACACCAAGGTCAAAACATTGTCATATAAATGAATGAATAAAAACCCTTGGTGGATCTAATTCTTGATCTCGGCCAAGGTCTTGGATTGAAAAGTATATTTTCGATAGTCCCAAGGTTTTGAATGAATTGCAACCCATTTGGATGTCTAATTTGTTGTTTATTTAGAATATCTATTCTGATATCCATATTGAATATTAATTTTGGTGTAAAGAAGAATGTTTTTAAATGTAATGGATTTGAAATTTGTGATATCTTTTGAAATGATAAAATAAATTTGGTTGTTGTGGATTTAGAACATAATCACACTCCCATTCATTGACATGTACATATATTTCTCACTCGCTGGATATATTTGTACTCATTCCTATCTTCTTCTCTCCTATTTTTATGTTTGTAGCTATTAAGTGCAGATAGAGGACTTTCTTTTGCGATCTGTGAGATCCAACTCAGTTGGAACCATACACTTAGTGTAAGGTAGTTCTATTTTGGTATACTTAGTTGTAGATGGATCCATGGGGAAGGTTAATGGAAACTGAACTTTGTTATATTATAGATTATTTGTAGAAATTTTAATACTTTTATATATATACATCCTTATTTTGATTGGTCACTTGTAATAGAGTTATTGGAACTTTACTTATGTTATTTTGAAAGAGATTTTATGGATAATAATTTATGATTATAGAAATTGGTTGATGATTGAGATTGTATTGATGATGGATTAGCCTTGTGCAGTGTCAGAGTACATGTGGGGGTTGCATGTAGTTCGAGACAACATGATCATTTTCGTGTGCTTGGGTTTGAGGACTGGGGCGTGATATATTCATGCCATCTATCGATTCTTAGGACCTTTATTGTCCCATCTATTTGATTCTCTACCTCATTCATATAAGGTCTAAAGTGCTTAAATACTTTAGATTTGTGAGAAAACAAATAGATATGATCAAATCATTTGAAATCATCTATGAACACTGAAAGACAAAACTACCATGTCTAAGCCTTCACTTCATTGGGCCACAAATATCCGAATGGACTAAAGCAATGGAAATTCAGCCTGTATAACATTTCCAAATGGTTTTCTCATCATTTGTAGGCATGACAATGTTCAACTTAATAGTTAAACATTCGTCTATCACATTGTAACATTATGAAACCATTTACTAATTGTTCAGAACCAATACATAAGTCATGCAAATACAAACTAACCCTATTTTTTTGAAAGTTCAAAATATAGCCATAGTTTAAAAGAATAAGAATCGATATTAAATTTTATCAAATTTCTGGCACATAGGGAACATCATATAGAATGAGAGTTAGCCAAACTTGTAATTACAGTTTACAAGTGCTAGCTCCTCTAATTTTTATTCTTGTATCTCCCCATATAGATCCATCTCGTACCAAAAGGCATTCGACGAAAAACCACAAATACCTCTCGATCCATTCTTATATCCAGTGTTATTCTTTTGTGATCCGTCTCTGATCTTTTTTCCTTTATTGCTTTTGTTCCAGTGTCTCTCACACTTAGAGTCTGAAACTCTCTTGAAATTAGACTCTATAGCAAAAGTATTAACTATAGATTTTGTAGCACAAAATCATTCATCCTCGAGTACAAAATGGCAAGCAACATTTGAGAAAGTCTTCACATTGTCATTGTGAGTCAAATTGACTTTTAGGTGCTCCCACTGGCAGGAAGGGATCAGATCATGGTTTAAACTTTCTATCTATTGGAGAAGATATGACTAACTAACTACCACTCTCTAATTATGTTAGATATGACCATTAAGTACTATTTGATATTGTGATTGCTTCGCCTTTTGTAGGTATCAAACTTGATGGTTAGTTGTCTAAGACAAGTCGCTCTAATACCTCCATACTTTACACTGAGGTATAGCCAAATGTCATGAGCAGTCGTATATTGCCCACACTCAGGTATCATGTCATCATCAATCACAAAGTTTACTAAGACCACTCGAGTAGTGGAATCTATCATTTTCTATGCCTGGTAAGCATCTTGTTCTCTCCTTTACGGGGTAACACTGCCCACACCAAGATCTTAGATGACATGCTTGATGCCTTCTAAGGTATCTTGTGCTTTCAACGCATACCACATTTTATGGCATTATATCTTATGATCATCGCTATTTAATTTGTCACCTCTATTTAAGCCTACAATAATAGATCTGGATGCTATGGTTTGGGTTTCAAAAGGGTAGACACAGGTACTAATGGTCATATCATATATACAATTTTGTACTTCAAAATTAACTTTTATGACAGGTTAACATTAAGTATAGAATCGAAAGTTCACTATATTCCCAATAATTATCTATGGTTCTAATATAACACTATAATAACAACAACAATAATCAGAGTCTTACTCCCAACAATTGGGATCGATTTTAGAGTGAACATATATGTATGTAGCCTTCCCCTTGCATTTTTACAAAGAGACTGTTTTCACGCCTCGAACCCGTGACCTCAAGGTACTAAATGAGCAACTCAACCGTTGCGTCAAAATTTACCTAAAAAAATGATTTCTTGTTGAAGTAATGAATGCTTTAATCTAGAGGCACCATAACCTGTCCCCATCTTTTAAAAGCCATTGAATAGAAATTCATATTTTGCGATGCCTAATACATCATCGAGGCTTGAAAGCTAAAGCTGCTAAAACATCATACCCCATTACCTATAATAAATCTCTCCACATTTAGATCATCTGCAAGCATTAGAGGTATTTATGTAAACACTCTTTAGTACATATTCTATCCGAGCTAGTTTCTTTGGTTACCAAAATAGAAATCCAAGAACTATCTGCTGACAAATTTCCTTCAATGGCTTCACAATAAATTCTATAAAATTGAGTCCTCAGTTTTGTCGATTTTGCTATTTGGATCTCCAAACTGTCCAGTAGTGTTAAGTAATGCAACTCCAACAACTTGTTCAGGTAACCCTACGACTGAGACCAAAGTAGCAAATCCTCCAAGGTTGTTTCCAACTAAAACTGCTGGTTCTTTAACTATCTCTTTTAAAAAATCCACAATCCGATCCCTCTATACCATGGCATCATACTCAATAATAGCTTTTTCACTCCAACCAAAACTAAGCA
The DNA here is from genome assembly GCA_037126225.1 of Dillenia turbinata. Lineage (NCBI taxonomy): Eukaryota > Viridiplantae > Streptophyta > Magnoliopsida > Dilleniales > Dilleniaceae > Dillenia > Dillenia turbinata. The sequence continues at coordinate 29,374,598 of JBAMMX010000009.1, forward strand.
AGTCAATTACATAAACCTTATACCTTTTAGATAATTCAAGTATGTTATACCTCCAGTGAAAAGCAAAAGCACCAAATCGATGAATGAGAACAATTGGAAATCCTTCTCCTTTCTCTATGTAATGTATTTTATAACCTTGCCACATCCAAAACTTGTAACCCTCCAGCTTGAAAGGTAATCTCGCTAATCCTTGGGTAGGTTGTAAAACTAAGAAGAATCTATGATTGAAACTCTAGAGCCGGCTATAATTCATTCGAAAGCAAAACCCCTTCTTCTCATTTGACATTTGCTTGTAAGCTGATAAATGCGAGGCTTTACGAGTCTGCGACCATTTGAGTCCAAGAACTCTATTCCAACTGATGGTGAAACAGAACAAGAAGAATACAACATGTTCTTGAATTCCCAGGAAACCCTAGTCTTGCTTTCCTAAACCTTTGTATTGCATGACATAAAAATAGTAATAGCCCATTAAAGATCATAACAAGAAAATAAATAGGGAATAGCTAAAGAAGACCCTAGTTTTCTTTTACATGCATGATCATACAGTTCATCAAACATAATCAACATATGTTTAAAAGAAATTTTATATTAAACCAAAAAAAAAAGTTTCTCTATTACTTGATCATGTTCCTATCAAAAAACCATAATGCAAAGGAAAAACATGTAAATACATTATTTCATATCAAGATATATCTATTTGACATAACATATTTATCATTCTCTTAGACAATCTATAAAACCTAAAACTAATGTTTAGTTGCAAGAATGACTTGTAATCTATAGAGTGAATTTTGATGTTGTAAAGCGAACCATGGAATTTGGTGAATTAAGAAATGAAAATTGGGCTTGGTATGAACTAAAAGTGAAACCCAATTCTTAAAGTCTAATATTGGGGCCCAAATCCAATTAGCTATCTAAACCATGAAGTCTAAATTTTGTCCCACACTTGAGTTCAATTTGGAAGTCCAAAACTTAAGATAAAGTCCGCCAACAAGCCCCAAATTCTTGTAGCCCAATTATATGAACCCATTTTGGAGCCCAGTTTTGAGTTAACAAATTTCCAACCAAAAAAAAAAAAAAAAAACAAACAAAGAGAGTCTCATCCATGTTTCTTTATATTTAAGCACTCCTTTCCCTACAAGTGCTGGATAGAAAAGTCAAGAGAGCATTTAATGTCTCTCTTTCTATGTAATGGATTACATGTAAGAAATAAAAGGGGATAAGTGTGTTTTAATACTTTTGTGGGTGTGTTACATTTGAAAAGAGAGAAAGTAAGAGAGAGAGAGAGAAAGAGAGAGAAAAAGAGAAAGAGAGAGAGAGAGAGAAGGGAGTTCTTGAATGTTCTTTGGCTCGCTACCCTTTTCTTTCTTTTCTTTTCATTTTATCTGGCCCTTTCAAGCATTTTCTTAGCAATATTTCTGATTTCTAACCCTCCTAGCTCACTTTCAACATCCTCTAGCAAATTCTTGAGTCAATCATAAGAAAGGTTTGGGGTTACATCAAGTTTGACCAAGGAACTTGCCATTTAAGAGATGATTTTGTTGGATACTTGAGAGACTCTTGAAACAAATGCAAGGTAAGCTTTAAATCCATGGTTTTAGGTTTCTATTTATCATTGAAATTATGATGAATATCATGTTTGATGATTTGAACTTAGAAGGGTGATGAAAGATTAAAACAAAGATAGAACCCTTGAATTCCTACAAACAGAACATTCTGACATTGCTATAATTTTTTTAACATAACTTTCTCTACATATATGCAAATCAAGTGAGGTTTTCTCTTTAAGAAACTAGACTTATAGATCTTAAGATATGATTCACTGAATTCTGATGAGAATTTGATTTTTAACGATTCTTGAAAGTGAGGCATTTTGTGGAGCAATGCTTTGCTCTGCCCTATTTCGACTGAGACATTGGTTTGATTTTGAGATGCCTTCTAGGCTGAATTAAACTAAGCTCTAAATACAAAATTTGTAGATCCAAGTCTTATCTTTATTTTTTTTGCGCCCTGGACTTGGTCCACCACTTAGTATCCAGAGCTTTGATTCAACTAATTTAGGCCGACCCGTGGTCGGGTCCTCATTGGGAAGGAGCTCTCCCAACGTCATTTCATTTTTTTCACTGCCAAGATTCGAATCCGAGCACTTGTTGTGGTATTCTAATGCCCTTCTCACTAGACCAACAAATCATTGGTAAGTTTTATCTTTAATTTAAGATAAGAATCATGTGATTTGAATATGTGTAGTGAAAGTTATGACCATTTTCCCATGATTATGCGGGTTAGTGTTATGCAGTTAGGCTTATAAATGTTAAAATTTTGGAAAAATCATGAATGATAACCACACATGGTTGCAATTGGTATGTGATTGGTGGAAATGGAACATAAATTTATGAATCTTGAAAAATTAGGGTTGTGTTAACTTGAGAGAAATCGATGTAACCCTAGTTTTACAAGTGGATTGAAGGCATAAGACATTGGACACAAGTAAGGGATCTAACATCATTATGGATTGATTGAGAGTGTTTATCCTCTCAAGAGATGAGTAGATGCATGCTTATAGTTTTAAGTGAGAAAATGCTTTGTACTGATTTTGTAAATGTTTTAAAATTGATATTCAAATTATTTTATAATTGTGGAGTGTTCTGAAGGGGAATTTGAAATGAAAAAAATGCATCCATGTGCTGAATTAGAAATAATGTGCCATATTTATCAATTTATACTGCATATGACTTAATTGAATTCATGTATTAAGAATTCATTAAAAATTATTAGTACATTTTGATATAGATTGTAATGATTGTGAAATGGTGTTTGTGCATGATTAATAGTTATAGTCATTCCCTCCATGGAGCGACCCGACAGAGTGACATGGTTGGGTATCTATTTGACTGAGGAGGTTGTTGCACTCAAGAAGTACCTTCGAAGTTTTCTCTTTAGACTAACCTAGTAGCACCCTAGGAAGGCTTGAACAAATGCCAAGGTTGGGGTTAACATTTATGATTGATGATAATAAAAACCTCTTGGCGATTCCACCATTAGTCTAGACCAAACCTTTGATAGAGAGATTTTAGCAACTCTAGGATTTTGGAAAATATTTGGACATATGTGGATGCATATGAATTATTTATTTGATTTATTGAATCTTCTTTGAAACTTGATGTTTGACTTTTAACTTTGATTACAATGGATATGATGATATGATTTTGAGATAGTTATTTGACACATTCATAATTATCCCTCATTTATCATCTTTACATGTTATATACTCACTGAGTATAGTTTATACTCACCCCTCACAATTTCATTTTTACAGAGGAAGTTTAGTTGATACTTATGGTTGTTTAGCATTGGATTTGAGGTGATTACCTTTACAGACTTCTTTTTGGGTATAAGTCTTATTCTATTCCTTTTAAGGTATCGATAGATGGACTCGAGGAGGCATTTTGTACAAAACTTATTTGAAAAACTTATTTAAACTTCTATTTTGCTTTAGTTAGACTTATTCTTATTTTAATTTCATTGAGGACCCTTATTCTTCTCCTTTATAAATTTCACTTGGGAATTATTGATAATGACTTTGAGTTCTATCCCTTAAATGGATACTTTACTTGGTTCCATGGATTAGATGGAATTTGAATGGTCCGTCTGATCTATAGCTTTATTGGGAATTGTGAAAGCCTTGTAGTGCTTTGGAGCATGGGTGAAGAAGTTCACACGTGTTTCAAGGTAGCACAACGATTGTCGCTTGTTAGGAGCTATGGGTTGGGATGTGACACATGTTTATGGAGAAATTCTATAATTTATTTTGATAAAAAGACAAGCATGCTTATATGAAAATATTTTATGTTAGGAAATATGATGCAAAATAAAATAAATAAATAGAATAGATATAATCATATTTATAGAGGAGAGTTGATATAAAATAGATATAAAATAGCCTCTAAATAAGCTAAGAATATTTAGTTTATGAAAATCAAATTTTAAACACTATAAAGTAAGAAATTCTAACAAAAAAAAAAAAGAGAATTATAATTTAAACTAGACAATCAAAATTACATAGATATTCTATGTATTTTGTTTTGGTTATTATAGAATTTTGTTTTTTAATTATAGTCTCCATTTGGGCTTCTATTTTTTTTCCCAGTACCGACATGGCTTAGTCTTTAGATAAGCTATTCATAATTTTTTTACAACCACTTATCTTTCTTATTTTTCAGTCATAATTACAATTTAAAAGTTCACCTCTTTTTTATTGGGAATTTTAACAGAAATTTGGGTGTGTTTCGCAAAATATAGGTGTGGAAGTGTGGTATCGTAATTTTCATATTGTTGGATATGGGTTTTGACTACATAGATTCTGACTCTTTCAACTCGAATGGTTGTTTCGGGGGATGATTTGAAACCTACAAAAGGCCATTGGAGGGTGCTCTAGTGGGGGAGGCTTTGACGCTCAAGTCAGAAAGAGCAATTTTTGGTAGAAATGAAATAAACTGAGCATGAGAGAGAGAGAGAGAGAGAGAGTTATAACCCTATGATTTTATGTGTTAAGTGTCTGGTCTCTCATGAATCGTGTGTAGTCGGAGCATTGTAACTCTAGTTTCCTTGTGAAGAAGTCTGACAATCTCAGAATTCTATAGTCTAATATTCTCAAAAGATTTGTGATCTTCATCGCTTAGGAAGTTTTGTAATATGGGGAGATTTCTTCTCTTATCGATTAAAATTTAAGAGATTTTTTTCCTTATCTAGGAGATGTATTTCGTGACTAGATAGGATACAAATACTAATATGGATCTTAGTTAAATGTTACCTTCAGTCGATGAGGGTTAAATGATCGGTTCTTTGGTGGCCCATCGGTCATCGGTTAGAGGGGGAATATAAGCTTGAGGTTGCCAAATGCCTCTACGGACCGATCGGGTTGCTACTATTAGGAACCAACTTAGAGGTTAGCCTAGGTTTACTATTCGGGGAGATAAATCCCATGTTGCGTCATCCCGAAATGCTAGCCTAGTTATGGCCCTTTTGATCTTTGGGTGTTGCCTTGATGGTCCTTTAAGTCATATCTCATCATTTACCCCCGATTCATGGTGTCATTTTGTGAGAGAGACCCTATGAGTAATGATTGTCCATCAGAAATTGGGAAGACACAAAGCCTTTAATGCATCTTGTGTCACTTTGGATTATGTAAATCGTCTTTATTATGTTTCATAAGGTGTGGAGTTGAAATAGACTATAGGTGAACACCTTTTTCTCTCAATCGCTCCATTTACCCAAGGGTGTTAACGTGTTCAATCTTTGACAAGTGTTTCTGAAATAAATGTTTCACAGGAAGTTGGAGGGATTTAAGCCCTTTATTCATTGTGAATGATCCTCGCTGAACTGTTTCGTCTGCCACAGATGCATGAAGATCTTTTCCCTTTGTAATTATAAATAGGTCGCATGACTCTATACTACTTCAGAGAAAACTAAAGTATTTTTCATGTCTGCAAACCCTTCCTACTAAGAGTTATTTTCTTTGAGAGCTCTCTCGACAGTTTGCCTTAGGTCACAAGGCTTAGTAGTATAGGTTGTTTTTGTCGATGCAAGGCCTTGTCAAGAATGGGACCACTGACCCGAGATCTTGTCATGCCATTCAGTATTCAGATATTATGATGGGCTCTATCAAGGATCCCGTTGGTGTTCTCAAATTCAGAGGGGAGTTTCAGATATGCCCCCGCTTTGGGTTGAGTTCGTTATTTGGCTCGTGTTCTTAAGTTGGGTGACTAAAGGAGTTAGTCAGTTGTGAGGAGCTATGTATGGTAGAAGGTTTGAATCCTGATACAATCTCATAGTTTCTTCGTGGTCATCTCATGCCCTCCTCAACTCATTTTACAACAGTCTTCTTGTCCAGGTTGTGGTCATTTTTGAATTTCTTTCTTCTATCTTCTCTTTTTACTATCTTTGTACTCTCCAGTTCTATCAAATGACTATGATGTTGTAGCCTTTTTGTTTAGGAATGATACTGTAATTTTTCTTACGTATTTTTCTTGATGTAATCGGTCCGAGTTGGGGACTTGTAAACTATGCCTATTTATGTAATTTGATATGTATTCGATATATGAAAATAAAAGAAGAATTTTATTTTACATACTTGTTAGTTTTTGCCTTTGATCAAATTTTCAGCGATAAAAACTGTATGTCTGAACGAACGAAGTAATCGATGAAATGATCATACGATAGATTATCGGGTACCACATCATTTTACAGGGGTTATTCAAGTGAAAATACTTTCAATTCCTTGGTAGAGGTACCGGTTGCCCAAAGAAATGCCTTCCCCTTTTGTTCATACAACCGATGAGGTTTCTGATGCACTTCGGTTGATGGAAACCAATAAAAAGACCAACTATCAGGGAATAATATTCCTTGTAATGACCCGTTATGTTTGTTAGGATTTAAGCAATAGGATAGGCCATGCCTACTCGACTGGGAGTCAAGTCTATTTTTGATGACATGTTATGTTCGATAGGAATCAACTAATATGATAGGCCGTGCCTACTTAACTGGAAGTCATGTCCCTTATTGATGATACGTTACGTTCGATAGGAATCAACTGGTAGGAATGCCTACTCGATTGGGAGTCATGTCTCTTATTAACGATACGTTACGTTCGATAGGAATTAGCTAATAGGATGAGCTGATAGGAAATAATCGATAGAATAAACAAAATGGAAAAACACAGAAGCCTTACTTGAGGGGAGACTTTTCCGACCATAGGAAATGATAAGATTCATTGGTAGTAAATCGTAGGTTTTCTGAGTTTCAAGTCCAAAGCACAGCCAATCCGTCTAGAGTGTTGGGACGATAAGTCTTTAGGCGAACTACGGAGTATGTCTGATAGAGACCTTCCCAGTTGGGGGCTAGTTTGCCCCTGCGTAGAGGTTGGCCGGTTGTTTTCACCTTTCTTAAGACCAGTTCATCAAGTTTAAATGTTCTGTTTCTAACTCTTCAGTTGCAATAATGAGACATTTGTTATTGGTACACAGCCATCCTGGCGGATGCAGATTCTCGTAGTTTTGAGAGTAGATTCAATTTTTTTCGTAAGGTAGATTCATTTCGCGTCGGATTGTATCGCTCCATCCGAAGCGAGTAAATCCCTATCTCCACAAGTATGATAGCTTCACACCCGTACATCAGGCTGAATGGTGTTTTGCCAGTTGCCCTCTGAGACATAGTTCGGTACGATCATAGGATACCGTAAAGTTTTTTTACCTATGGCCCTTTGCCTTCGTTTAGTGTTGTTTTCAGCCCTTATAGGATCATTTTAGTCTTTATCTCAATGTGTCCATTAGTTTGTGGATGAGTGACTGATGAGAACCACTGCCAAATCTCCAACTTGCTACAGAATTCTTAGAAACTTTTGTTGTCAAACTGCTTCCCATTGTCAGATAAGAACATGAGGTACGCCAAATCTAGTGATGATGTGAGTCCACATGAACGATTAGGCTTAGGCTACAATTATTTGGGCCAGTGGTTTAGTTTTCATCCATTTGGTGAAGTAGTTGATAGCTACTATGAGGAATTTATGCTGCCTGGTGGCTAGTGGGAATGGTCCAAGGATATCTATTCCCTATTGGGCGAATGGCTCTATGAGATTGACATCGGTGGAGGGTAGTTGTAGCACCAAAGAGAAACATTGGCACTTGTCATAACTCTTAACATAATTGTCAGAGTCAATTTTCATGGTTGACCAGTAGTATCCTTGATGTAGGGCTTTATAAACCAGATTTTGAGCCCCCAAGTGGTTTCCATATATCCCTTTATGGATCTCTCGGAGGACATAGTCTCTTTCTTCTAGGGTTAGACACCTCAGGTATGGAAGAGTGCAGGACTTCGGGTATAGATTCTATAATACCGACACCGTGGTGTCCGCACTGTTGTACTCCTATTCATGAAATATATAAAATGTTTCCTCAGTTTATATATATATATAAATATAGAAAAGATTTTTTTATTTTATTGATTTTCGATTTTGGGGTATCGAATTTGAATTTTTGATATATTTTGAAAGCTGTGTCCGTAATTCGTAGTGAACCCCATTTTGGTGAAATGTGGGTGTGAAATTATATAAATTATATATATAATTTATTTATTTACATATGTTAAAAAAAAAGGGAGAAGGAAGCGCTACGTTTTGGCCAAAACGTAGCACTCCCCTCCCCTAATTCAATTAGGGCTAAAAGCCCGAATTTTCTTTTCACTCTCTCCCTCTTGTCACTCTCTCTCTTTCTCCCGAAATCTCTCTTCGCTCCGTCGCGCCTCTCCCTCTTCTCCGCCACTCTCTGCGGCTCACCGGCGGTTCCTCTGACCGCCACTATCACCACCGTCGCGGCCATCTCTCATCTCTGTTTCTCTATCTCCCTCTGTTATGCTCTCTCCCTCTCTATTTCTCTCTCTCTCGCTCTCTCGCTTTCTCTCTCTCTGTCCGTCTGTCGTGTCTCTCCCACAACGGTGCCTCCCTCAGCCACCGCCTAGCCACATCTCATTCTCTCTCTTTCCCTTCCTCTCTCTCTCTCTTGCATGCAAAGAACAGAGCTCTCTCACTTTGTCTCTTGCAGGCTCGCGCGTGACTACAACGCTTTGTTTCTCCCTTGTTCGTTCACTCTGCTCTCTCTGCCGCTGTAACACCTTCTGCAACCTTCGTAGAGCCCCAATCAGGTATTTAGCAGCAGATCCTCGAAAACCCTAGACTGTGATTCCTTCTCTACGTAGGCAAGAACTGGTTCCTGAGTTTAGTTATAGTTCTAGGGTTTAGTAATTCGGGTTAATTGCTAACATTTGCTTCAAATTGGAAGTGTTACAGGTTTCAAACTGAATCAAACGGCGAACGGAAGCTAGGTCTGCGATCCGAAAAACCCTAGGTGAGGAGATTTCTGCTCTATTTGTTAAATTGAATGAATCTAGGGTTGAATCTAAGGTGAAAGGTTATGTATATGTTTATAATGTAAGTGGAATGTGAATAGAATACAATTTCTGAAATGTTTATATCTGATTATGAAGGTTAAGTATAGAATGTTACAGAAATTAGATTGTCTGATATGAAAGAAGCATGTTAAAGGATAATGAGATCGAGTTGAATTGATTTGAATAGTTTCCCTTAGAGTTAATTTGATATATGCATGAAAATAGTCAGAATTTTGGATTTGAGTTTAAGGATTGATGCAGTCTTTTTCATTATAAGTTGTCCTGCATATAGGCAAGCAAAATACGATCTCTGTATTATGAAAATAGATTTCCATACCTTGAAATGACATATGGTTTGAAATGTTTGGATGAGAATCAAAAAGTTTATGATTTTTAAAAGAATTTGTATCTTGAAGGAAATTTATTATTTTAGGCTTGTTTACGACTTTGAGTGGCTTACGGTTGAATTAGACTTGGTTTTGATTGTATTATTTATTTATAAATGGAATGAAATTGATGACATTCGAATGTATGCAAAAATTTGAAGAATTTGGATTTGTACAAACTTAGGGAAAATGGATAAACCCTAAAAATATTTGAAAATTGATGACATAATTGTGATTGTGTGTTAGGAAAGATCAATTGACGATTCAGTTGGGACTTGAAAAATGTCGAGAAAAGGTAAGAAAATTTTGCACATTATGGGATGCTTTGCTGCAGTTTTATTTACTTAATTTGAGCATACATTTGTGGCTAAAACCTAGGAAAAATACATTAGAACATATACCTAGGAGTGCAGAAATTTTTGAACATGTATTGGTCTTGAAATGAAATGATTCTTCGTGTGTTAGGGTGCTGAAATGTGTCCCTTAGTGAGTCCATTATATGCAAAATTTTAGAGATTTAAAATGGCACCATTATGTATGTATTATGTCTTGAAATGAGGAGAAATGGTGTGCAGATTTTTAGTGGGTGTTAGTGATGGTGTTCGAGTAACTTGTGTGCATTGAGAAGCTTGAGAGGTGTTGTGTGCATGTAGAAAATTTCTGCATATGTCATGACTTTTGGGTGTCCAGATACATGCCAAAATGGAGAGGAAGAAAGGGTCAAATGTGTAGAAAATTTGGGTATTCATGCTGAAGTTTGGGACTAAATTTTGGATTAGAGGGAGTGTGTTGTTGGGGTATATGCTCTCCCTTATGTGCGAGCGAGAGATTGGATTGGAGTGAGCTCTGTGCGGGATTGGTTGAGTATCAACACTTGAGTCTTGTAGACATGTTATACGCATGAACAAAATATGAGGAGTTAGGGTAGTGGTCTAAAGGACTTGACATGACATTGGAAATTTGAAAGTGAAAAATATGCATTTTAGCCAGTTGAACAACATGTAGTCCTTTAGCATAACTTTCTCTACACAACTCCAAATGACATGAGGTTTTCTGCCTTAGACACTAGACATCTTTAGCTTTAAAATGAAATAAGAATCCCCTGATTTGGATATGTGTATTAGAAGTTATAATCTGTTTTCTATAACTGCGCAGGTTTGAAACTTACTGATTTTATACATTCATAAGTGTTGGGTGTCTTGGTTGAGGGGAGCACTTTTTCTTCGCTTCATGGTATTATTGGGGAGTGCGCTACCCTCCCCCATACGGTGAGTGAGACCCTAATCTCTGGCATGAAATAGTAAAACTTGATTTTTATCATGTTTTCAACAAAACATGCTTTCGATATGCATTGATTCGACGTGTGGCTCTAAATTTCAAATCTGTTTTGTGATTATTGGAGTGTCGTAAATTTATGTTTTCGATGACTATGCATCCATGGTTTGAAATGAATTAATATCGTGCTATTATTTAAGAACTAGAATGTTTTCTATGCTACCATTGCATTGGTATGTTAATTTGAAATGATTTTGATGAAATGTATTGGCAGCGAATTTGAAATGTTTTGATGAACTATGTAGGTTAGATGCCTACTAGTTATGAGATGATACAGCTATATGGGTTGGATGCCTACTAGTTATGAGATGGTATGATGATATGATATTACTTGATGGATTCTGTAGCTATGAAGGGCATTTGTAGTGGCACCAGGATGCTCGGATACGCTTCTGTAGGAGGTATCCGCAAACGTTACATATGCATGCGATAGGCGCGGTCGGGTGAACCCACATCGGGGGAGGACGTGTGTTACGCCACCGTCTAGCTCCGGGCGGGGTCCTATTGACGAGTCTGAGTAAGCAAGGGCTAAGCTCGGTAGAGAGCGACTTTTGAACATTTGTATAATAAAAACCCCCGATGCGCCTGTCTTTGGTCATAGTTGACCTTTGCCAGGATTCTTTCGGCTTGCTCTATAATATACTTGATTTTTAATGGATTCATAAACATATGATGTCGTGTGATTGATTAAATAATTTCATTTTACTAAACATACCATGATTTACTGTAAAACTTGAATTATTGTTTACAAATGATTTTGTTTAACATTCCAATGGTTCACCCACACTATTTGTGCTTGATATTAATCCTCTCACTCACTGGGTATCTTCCTTGATACTCACCCCTCTCATTTTCTCCCTCAAACAGGGTTATTGTGCTAGAACGACGCATTCGGCTCTAGAGGTCTTGGTAACTTATTGGTGGATTTTGGTGTTCATGTGTGGTGAGATTTAAATTTTAATTGAAGTACAAATTCCATACTTTATGTCAACCCTGCGAAGTCTTGATATTGAGGTCCGTAGTTAGCCGTGTACATATTATGGGATGACTGTAAAACTTATGAACATTTGTTTGTGAAACTCTCATATTACACTTGCATTGAGGCACTTGTAAATATTTAAAATGTTAACTTGGGAATTTATTGTACATTTGTATAAAACTTAGGCCTACTCGGTGTGGCGGCTACTTATGCTCTAGTTGGGCATGACAGTAGAGGTCTATGGCTAGGACTGTTAGTAATGATGATAGCCTTGTATTGTCTTGGTTGTCCACTGTGGATTGGTTGATTGTTGTGAGGCCGGGATGACCCATTTATTTGTTTGACAGGATGGATGCCTATTTTACAGGTTGATTTGTACATAGGAGACCTCCAAAATATGGGGAGGTTCTGCCTGATTTTCTGTAAAATTGTAGTCGGCATCCAGGACAACGGGCGGTTGCTCACGACCTCGGTTTGGGGCGTGATAGATTCTCATTGATGATTACATAGTGAGCGCCCTTTCGTTTCAGTTCTGCTGCCTCTAATAGTGAGTATGGCAGATGATCATACTTCAAATAGGCTTCTATAGGATCTTTCCAGTTGGGAGGCTGGTCTGCTCTAAGAATCTTTTCAGATTCATCAATATTGGGATGTGGCAGGCTCTTGATGTAGACTGTTCGATAGGAGACAACCGAGTCTGAACTGGCTAACTTAGAGAATGTGTCGCCACTCGTTCTCTAATCAAGGGATTTGTTGGATGTCAATTTTGTCTAGCTTGCTTATTATTTCATGTAGTTTGCTTAGGTATTTGGTTATGATCAGGTCTTTAGTCTTGTAAACCTCTTCGATTTGCTTGACAACTAACTGGCTGTTGGTGAATACTCGAATACTTCGAGCCCCCATGGTTGTTGCGATTCGAAGTCCCGTCGATAAAGCTTTATACTCCGCTTGATTGTATATGGCTTTGAAGTTGAAATGAAAAGCATACTCTGCCTTGAAAATGTCTAGACCCATTAATATGAGCCCAACACCACTTCCTGAGGAGTTTGATGACCCATCAACATGTAATGTCTAGTCTGGTAGTGACCATTTTTCATGGTTATCGATAGACTCGTGTTTGGCCGGAACCGGAAGGGTGCATTCAAGAATGAAGTCTGCTAGGGCTTGACCTTTGAGTATGGGTCTGGACCGGTATTGAATGTCAAACTCGCCCAACTCCACACTCCATTTAATGAGGCATCTAGAGGTATCTCTCTTTTGAAGGATCTATTTTAGCAGCTGATCAGTGAGCACTACGATAGTATGGGCCTGAAAATATGGCTGAAGGCACCGAGTCGAGACAACTAGGGCGTAGGCTATCTTTTTGATAGGTCAGTAGTTGGCTTTAGATTCTTTAAGTATTTCACTAATGTAGTAGATTGGCTTTTGTATAGTTGACTCTTGTCTCACAAGGATACAACAAAGTGCTCGGTTAGAGATAGTATAGATATAACTTCTTTCCAGGAATGGGACGATTGAGTAGTGGGGGCGACATGAGGTATTCTTTAAACTGCTCAAAGGCCATTTGGCACTCAAGCATTGACACGAACCTATGGGACCTCTTTAGGGCATCAAAAATAGGTTTGTACCTTTCCCTAACTTTCAATATGAATTGGCTTAGGGCCGATAATCTAAGAGTGAGGCGTTATACCTCCTTCAACATTTGGGGTGGTGACATGATGAGTATGGCTTTTACTTTTCAGGATTTGCCTTGATTCCCTGGTTAGTGATTATGAAACCCAAGAACTTACCGGACGTGATTCTATAAGTGTACTTTACCGGGTTCAGCCGTATGTTGTAACGCTCCAATGTCTAAAAAGTTTCTTTAAGATAAGTGACATAGGCCTCCGTACTAGTGCTCTTGATAAGCATGTCGTCAATATATGCTTCTACATTCCTGCCAAGTTGGTCCTTGAAGACTTTATTGACCAACCATTGGAAGGTTGCTCCAGTATTTTTCAAACTGAAGGGCATGATCCGATAACAATACGTATTGAATTCTATGATGAAATTTGTCTTTTCCTCATCTTTTTGCACCATTCGTATTTGATTATAGTTAGAATAGGCATCCGTAAAACTCAAAAGTTAGTGGCTTAAGGAGTTATCCACAAGTTTGTCGATGTTGGGAAGTGGGTAGCTATCTTTTAGACACGCTCTATTGAGATCGATGAAGTCTGCACACATCCTCCATTTATCATTGGCTTTATTTACCAGGACCACATTGGCTAGCCATTCAGGGTACTTGACTTCATGAATTAAACTTCACGAATGAATTCGACCGTCAATAGTTTTTGGACTTCTTCTTGGATGGTGCTTTGGCGTTCTAGGGCAAATATCCTTTTCTTCTGTTTGACCAGTTTGTATCTGGCATTAATGGTTAAGTTGTGGACTATAACTAAAGGATGGATATCGGATATGTCTTCAAGAGACCAAGCGAAGACTTATAAATGTTGGTGTAGGCAATCGATAATCGCTTCTTGAAAATGTGTTGGCAAGTTAGCCAGGTCACCAGTTAAGGGAATTTCAATCACTTCTTCCATGGGCTCAGGCTTGGTCATTGGTTCGACATCGTCCCTGAACTCTAGGGTTTCAATCAGAAAATTCTCTTATCCATCTTCGACTGCGAAAAGAGCATAGGAATCAGGGTTGCTTCGGAGAGTAGTAATTCCTTCTGCTGTTTTGAACTTAACATTCATATGTTTCATACTGGGTAGTGCCTCCAATTTGTCCAGACTAGGAAGACCGAGGATAGTGTTGTAAGGCGAAAATAATTTCACCACGTAGAAGACAACATTTGTGGCAGCATGATTGGGGGTGTTCCTAAGGTAACAATGAGAGGAATAACACCTTCGGATATATGTATTCATCAGAAAGTCCTTTGAGGGACTCGATAGAAGGTTGAAGGTGAGCAAGTTAAGACCCATTTGTTGGAAGGCATCCCAAGTTAAGAGATCACAGTTTGCTTGTTGATCAATAAGAACTCTCTTAATGACATGAGACTCCACTCTTGTGGTGATAACTAAAGGGTCATTGTGATTAGGGTGCCAATGATTGGCCTTTTTCTCTTGACTACTGTCATATTCTAAATGGTAGCAAAAGGTAGATGGTATGTTTGTCTAGAGAGCCAGTCTGTTTTACCATATATGACACCAATCTATTAGAGGTGGGTTTTGACTTCATAGATTCCGATTTCTTCGACTCGAACGGTTGTATCGAGAGAAGATTTGAAATCGGTAAAAGGTTGTCGGAGGGTGTTTCGGTAGGGGAGGCTCCGATGCTTAAATCAAAAAGAGCGATTTTTGGCAGGAATGAAGCAGAATGAGCATGAGAGAGAGAGAGCTATGAGCCTGGTGATTTTATGTATTAAGTGTCTAGTCTTAGAGAGCATACCTGAGGTTCGGTAGGCCGAATTCTTTTATATGTAGGTCTCTCAGGAGTCGTGTGTACCTAGGTCGTTGTAACCCTAATTTTCTTATAAGGAGATCTGAAATCTCGAGATTTCATAGTCAAATATTTTTGAGAAATTTGTGATCTTCATCACTTAGGAAGTTTTACAATATAGGGAGATTTTTTCCCAATTCGATTAGATTTCAGAGATTTTCTTCCTTATCTAGGAGATATTTTTCATGACCAGATAGAAAAAAATACAGATACGGATCTTAGTTAAATATTACCTTTAGCCAATAAGGGTCAAAGATCGGTTCGTTGGTGGCCTATCGGTCATCGTTTAGAGAGGGGGATATAAGCTGGAGGTTGCCGAATGCGTTTACGGACCAATTAGGTTGCTACCGTTAGGAACTAACTCAGAGGTTAGGTTATATTTGCTTTTCAGGGTGATAAATCCCGTGCTGTGATCATGCCAAAATGCTAGCCTAGTTACGGGCCTTTTAATCTTTAGGCGTTGCCCTGGTGGGATGGGCCTTTAGGTCATGTCCCATCACATATAATCATATAATTTCAAAACTTTTTTGAGTTACACATAATTGTGAAATACATTTTGATATAGCATACGCAATTTAATTAATATCATGTTATATACAATTTTAAAGAGAAATTTAAGAACTTCATACACTAATTAGTGGAATATTTCATTCTACTCTAATTAGTGGCGTATTTCATTCTTTCTTTTATTTTGAACTGTGAGCCAAGTTGCGCCAACCATAAGCCATTAAAGATCTGCACAATCTTCCCTCTAAAAAATCAAATTACATATGAGCATATTATTAAATGGAGGGGCATTTTTGGAAACTGAGGGGTAAAATTCATTAAACCAAAGGCACTCTCTCCCATATCTTCAAAATTTGACCACCAACAAAAAGCCCTTATTTTTCTCTTTCATACCCTCCCTTTTAAGCCCTAACTTCCATCCTTTGATCAAATTGGAAGGGAAATCAGCACATTCAAAGCTCCAAACAAGTGTTCTTTCTTAAAATTTCAAATTGTATTCTTTGAGGTAACTTTTGATTTTCACTCCAAATCTCTACACTTTTCTCAAATTTCCTTGAGACCTAACATTTCTCATTGTCTAAGGATTGTTTTGAACACCGTTTCGCAAATATTCTTCACCCAAAGCTTGGATTTTGAGTTCCTCTTCCTCTTATGGCTGTGGTTTACCTCTAGGATACAAAATGTGATCTTCTTTTATGTTGTTTATTGATCTCTTTGCTAAAAATGTGCTAAAAATATTCTTAAGGCATAGGTATAAACTTCTCTGGCTCCATTTTAAGTTCGAGCTCGAAAGGTTGATATTTGAGATGTTAAAGTGTGATGTTTGCATAGGTATGTTCGTGTTTTGGAGCTAAGATGGAAATAATACACCAGCAAGTTCCCAAGGAAAGTATTCTACTTGCTATGATGTCTTAAGTTTAATTAAGAAATTGAGAATGACGTATGCCTATGGTTTAGTATAGTTTCCATGCTTGAAGTCCCTCGTTTTTAATATAATGCTCAAGTAAATGAATTAATGTGTTTATAAGCACACAATGTCTTAGCTAAACAAGTTCCAATCAAGGAAGATACATGTCCTAATTTCACCTTAGTTGAGAGTAAAATTGAGGTGCTATGGAAGAAGTTTTACTCCTTTTCTCTTAGGCATATACTCAAGTTTAGGTGAGAAAATATGCCTAATTTCATGAATTTGATGCTAATTCATGGAAATGGTTTGATACCCCCACCAAAGTACTTTGTTTAAAGCCCTTTGCTCTAGGTCATTCCATGCGCTAGTTTAAGCTTAAGGAAACAATTCTCACATAGATGAAAAGATACATAATTATCTCCCACATGAAATAAACACTAATCATATAACGTTGTTATATGTGCATAAATGATGTAAGCTGGCACAATGCTTCATGCGATGTTTTTCTATAACATAAGAATAATGTGTTAAAGTGTGTCAAGTTGATAGGTCTAGATAATACATACATTTCATGTATTATTAAAAGGATTTTAGCAATGCTTCCCCATGATTTTACTATTTAGGTTCAGGTTTTATACCAAATTTGGCATGGATTGGAGCCCTATTAAAGGCATGGAGTGCATCTTCAAAGGTTTTGGATGTCAAAAGGCAAACGAAATAAAGAAATCAGAAAACATCATAACTCCAATATCTATACCGTATTTATGATGGCCTACCTCAATTATGATGGCCAGAAGACAAAAGACCTTATCTATATTACAGTGACTATGGTAACCTAGGAGTAATGTTAAATCAACACCATAACCACGATATTATATCATGGTTACCATAAAGTTGTAGTTCCTCATGTATGACAGCTTATCGTCATTACGATAAGTACTATCCAACTCCATGCTTTCCATATAGTTAAGGGTATTATTTAGATTTTGGATTTGTATTATATATTTTATTAATAGAGGATATATAACTAATTAATACTTCATGTTTGGCAATTAACTCTTATATTTTTATGATATTAAGTAAAGAGAGTAAAGGTTTAAACAAACCAACAAATATATTTTTCACATGCAAAAATTCCCGGATTCAAGTAGAGTTAAAATCACTTACCTCTTTTCGATGATTGGGTACTCCAGGTTTAGAAGATATCATATAAATCAGATCATTTTCTTTGGTTCACAATCCAAATGCCATGATGAAAAAATGATCAATCCTTCAAACCCTTTTTCTCTTCCTTTGAATGTGAGAAGAAATCTTTCTTCTTGAACATTTTTCCACACACTACAAAAAATGTCTTCTCTCTCTTTTATTCAAAAATGTGAGAAGTCCACACATTCTTACCCTTTCAAGAGTGTCATACTCCTTCCAGCAAAAAATTGAAGAGAGAGAGAGTATTTTTTCAAAACCAAAGGGAGAGCGAGTTAAGGGAGAAAGAGGGAGTTGAGGGGTTGTTTTTAACATAACCACTCCCTCATTTAAATATAAAATGGAAATGGTTTTGTGTCTTGGGTCTACCTTTATGGGTGGACCCGGATCCATTTTTCAACGTCTCCCACTCTCACATGAAGGTTAGACTCATACATACATAATCATTACAATCAAATACCAATTTCATATTTGCAAGTGGATCGTGTGGCCTACAAGAATATCAAGTGCTCTAAGGCTATACACTGGTTAAGGATATATAGCAGGTCAATGTGGTGATATGGATGTCGTATCTCGCTATACCCTCGACTGCTTTTATTCGACACAGTCAATGTATCTCTCATCCCTTAAAATCATATAAGCGCATACTTGACTCAAATTTATTCATGTATCCACAATTGTGCCTCTAGATACTAAGTCATAAACATAATTGGCCAACCTGTGAATACAAAGCAATATGTCAGTCAAAGACAGTCTTCCTTTCATACTACTAACTTTCAACTTTATCTTAGTTGTTTTCCTAAATATACACCGCTAAACCAAATCAACTATAGTTTCTTGGTGACAAGTTAAAGTAGCAATACTAAAATAAAATTTCAAAACACAAACGAAAATCCTAATGGTATAAATTGAGGTTAAATGTAAACTTCTGGGTCTTACACAATGAGATAAAGAGGGATGCATAATCTTATTACCCATGTGGTCATATAAACACACGTGATATGAAACATGTGCTACGATATTCTTTCTTCCCATCTGGGAGCCTATGTCTTCTTTTCTAAAATTAATGCATCATACAGGTTTTAATCTAAGTATACATAACACTTGATCTGAGTTTTTCTTCTTACAAGTCTTCTAAACTCTCACAATGTCAAGAAAAAACTCACACCTAACTATTAGATAAGTTCAATGGATTGTAGAAAATCAATTTCAACTACCATATATATATAGTATACATAATCGGTAATCTTATCTTAATATTTAACTAAGGCAGCATATATATGTTAATTCAACACAAATTAACACTACCTCATCTCTGCATATCACATAGACATTAGAGGCGATTGCTCATGTGAGAGAGTCAATCTCTAAAAACTTGTCTGACATATCTTCAAACGTAGATATAAGAATTTTAGACACAAAACAAAATTCAAATGTTAATTAAATATGAGCATTACATCATATACTCTATATATGATTACAGTCACAATTATGGTCACAAATAATGTCATGACCTACGCAACTCACATAATCTAACATGTCTCTAGGTATTACCTTCATAAAAGGATCAACTACCATTGAATGCATAGGTATATATTTTACTATCATTTCCCTCTTTTCAATCATATCTCTGATAAGATTGATCTTTGTGTCTATATTTGGTTTTGCCATCATATTTGGAGTCCCTAGCATAAGCAATAGCTGATTGATTGTTACAACTCCCATTGAATTGCTTACTACTCCCAAATATTACAAAAATCTACTCAACCAAACTTTTCTTGAACTATGGAAGCACAATCCACAAATTCTGCTTCCACCATAGAAAGAGATACACATGAAACATAACTAGAGATAAATTTTCTCTCATCTAAATCACTTCCCAAATGAACATCCATGTATTCTTTCAATACTAGATCCTTTCCTTAATAATAAAGGAAGTAATTTGTAGTTCTTTTTAGGTATCACAACATCCTTTTCACAATAATCCAATGATTCTTTCCTGAATTGGATTGATACCTGTAGACCAAACCCATAGTATGACAAAAGTCAAAATGAGTACACATCATAGCTATTTCAAGATCCCAACTATGCTAGAATATGGTACTCTAGACATTTCATCTATTTATCAGGAGGTTTTGGGTATATTTCATCGCTTAAACTATTGCCTTTAACTATAGGAATATCAATAGATTTGCAGCATCGTTCTAGAGGTTTTATAATATAAGACTTTTGAGATAATTTCAATAATCTCTTGGAACAATCCCTATGGGTTTTAGTTCCTAATTTGCCTTTTCCCTGCCCTTCATCTCAAAATTGGAAGACAACCATTTCGAGATCTGAAGGATATACTCCTTATCATTCGCAACTAATAATATGTCCCTAACATATGGGGATAGAATTATAAACTTATCATTGGACTTCTCAATATAGACACAATGATTTTTATCTATCATGACGAAATATAAGAGGTCACAACTTTGTGAAATCTCAAAAGCCATTGTCTTAAAAATTATTTAAGACCATAAATTGATTTGCCTAATTTAGATACTTTGTCTTCCTAGCCTTTAATGACAAAATCCTCTGGTTGTGCCATATAAACTATTTTTTCAAGTTCTCTATTAAGAGAGGTAGTCTCCATATCAATCTGATATAATTCTAAATCTAAATTGGCCAATATTGCCAATATCAGGCTGATAAATCTTATAATCGGAAAACGATTTCCTCATAATTAACACTCTTTTACTATTTTGCTACAGTCGAGCCTTATACCTCCCAATGGTTTCATCTACCTTATGCTTCGTTTTGAGAACCCACTTGTTTTCAATAACTTGTGCTCTGGTAAAAGTTTAACCACTTCTCAAACATGGTTGGATCTTATTGACTTCAATTCTTTCTTCCATCGCTTTTATCCATTCATCATTGGCATGACAAGATAGAGTCTTATCTATGTTTTAAAACTCTTCTTTATATTCTGGAGAAATAATAAATACATACCCTTCAATCTCAAAGTAATATTTGGGCATAGTTTTTCTAACACTTTTTAAAGTTGCTAACTTATTTGGATCGCTAGAATTTGAATCATTCCAACTGGGATCAACATCATTCCAATGATCCACTCTGAACAGAGCCATCTTTTGAATTATCCAATTCAAACAAAGGTTTTATGTCGTTCACATCACCTCTACTAAGAAATTCATTCTCTAGAAATGTGAATTCCGTGATCCAGTTTTTGCTACAGTACCATCTTCTTATTCATCAATAAACACTTAATCTTTAAACTGGTCAAAGTATCTTATAAAGATATTCTTATTTCTATGGGGACCTAATTTTTCAAACTTATTAAAAAAATCTTAAATACAAACCGCTAATTCCCAAGGTATGAGGTCACTTAGATGTGGCTTTCCATCAATTCAAAGTTCATATAATGTTGTTGGTAATGACTTTGAAGTCACTTTATTCAAAATATAAGTCGTAGTCAATAAAGCATCTCCTCAAAATGAAATCGACAAGTTAAGTCTATTCCATTATGGATCTTGTCATATCCAACATTGTCCAATTTCTTCTCACTACAACACCATCACTACAAAATTAAAACTCTATGTTGATGGTAACTTTTATTGTCGGTAACCTTTAGTGATAGTTTTTTATGCTCTATAGAGACGCTTTTGACGAAACCATTAGGAAATGGAAACATTTTCCAATGGTATAAATTCTACATCGAGAAAAGTTTATCAACATCAGTAAAGGTAGCATAACCGTCTGTAAAAGTGATATTCAATTCTGATGGTTATCACTTGTGGTCAGTGAATGTGACAATCTTTAGTGACAGTTAAAACAGTCTCTATATAACTCTTCTTTACTGTTTACTTAAACATATCGTCTGTATAAATTCTACATCTATGCTAACTCATATAATGCACTATCTTTAAAAATTATGTTCAATTTTAATGGATATCACTCGTGGTCAGTAAATATGGTAGGTTTTAGGGACGATTTGAAAACAATCTCTATATGACTCTTCTTTACTATCTTCTTTACCATATCGTCTGTATAAATTCTATATCTATGCTAATCTATATATTGTACCATCTGTAAAAGAGATGTTTAATTAGGACAGTTATCATCTGTCATTAGTAAATGTGGTACTCTTTTAGGGACAGATTGAAAATAGTCTCTATATGAGTCTTTTTTTCTGACTGCTGAATCATACCATCTGTATAAGTGCTATAGCTATGTTAATCCATAGATTGTACTTTATGTAAATACTATCTACAATTCTGACCATTATCACTTTATGTTAATAAATGTGCTAGTTTTTAGGAATGGTTTAAAACAGGTTCTATATGGGTAATTTATACTATCCGTTGAACCATATCGTATGTATAAGTCTATGACTATACTAACTCATATATTGTACCATTTGTAAATGCTATATACTATTCTAATGGTTATTAGTTTTCGTCGATAAATGTGGTACTCTTTATTGAATATTGTCTCTCTATATACCATCTTTAATAACTATTAAGTCCTACCGTCTGTATAGTCTTTAGGGACAATTTAAAAATTTAAGGGTTAAGGCATCAAACCATTTGTGATACCTGGTGATAAGTTGCAATAACAGGGGATAATTTGTGATAACAGGTGGTGCGTTGCTATAACAAGTGAGAAGTTTGTGATAACTTATTGTAAGTTTGTGATAACTAGTGGTAATATAGTCTGATAATATTATTATTCAATGGAGTGAAATATAGTGATAACTAGTGATAAGTTTGTGATAAATAGTGGTAATATAGTAATAACAGGTGGTAGACCGTGCAAAGGCGCGATAGATCATGACTTATCACTAGTTATCATAATCTTACCACCACTTACTACTTGTTATCACAATTTTAACACTATATACGCAACTTTAATGTATAATTGTCATGCCCTGACCAGCAGGTCGAGCACGCGAACAGTCCGTCGCTACTCCTTGAGGTACGGGTATGCCCTACTTACCCATCGAGATGACGCAAGACTAATATAATGACTAATATCATGACCCTATTCGATATTCTAAGTCAAATCATATAGTGGAAGATTTGAAGAAGAAAATTTTCATAAAATTTCTTTAAAATATTTGCCTCCAATTTATATATAATATTTATATGCGCGATCCAATCATAAATAAAGATGGGTATAAATACTCACCCGGTAGCATCTCTTAGTAAAACTTGTGGAACAGTACCTTAATGTAAGTCAAGTATGGTGTAAGCTGAAAATTATAAATATGAGGGGGTGAGTATAATCCTTATACTCAGTGAGTGAGGTGCAATGACTATATAATGACAATAAATGAATTTGTGAGAGTGGCAAGTCAAAACAAAATTTTCAAATTTATATTTCATTCATTTGCAAATATATTGTGTAATTCAAAATAATATACATCCTTATCATCAATCATGCATCATGGGTTGTCCGTCAGTAATAAAACGCATTCTATCCACAGTTTGGCTTAATTAGGGTAAAATCCACTAAGGAGTCACCACAATATCATATAAGTGAAATATATATATTTTTCTTTTAACCCCTTTCTCTTGGTGTTGCATAGTCCTCATGTGGTGCTCGTCTATTGGATCCGTTGGTCGGAGATAGGGAACTCAAACCCCTTCTCCCGTGTTACCCTACCACGTCACCCCATTGGGTAAACACTCAATATCGTGGTAGGGAGTGTGCTATAGCTACTATACACTATCGCATAATCATACACATATGCTATATGTCATTATTCATAAATCATTACTCGTAAAAATATGGCACTATCTGTAACACTGACCCTCGGTGTATTCTATTATATATTCTATTTCGTATATATATATATATATATATGATCTTCCATGAAATCATCTATAAATTTCACTAGGAATTTTTTTTTCTTTTTCTGATGAAGCGACCCCAGAGAATTTTGCTCCGATTGACGGCATGGGTAAATATTTTTGGAAATGACCAAAAATGGTCCTACAATGATAATAATGAATTTGGGAAGTATAGAAATTATTAAATTGAGTGAAAACAAATTTTAGAGCCTATGGTTTGACTATTCTTCCGCTATATTCATTCGAGGTTATTGTTGTATTTTGGAGCATTTAGTTTGACCATTGTATTTAATTACCTGGGATGATTGTATTATTTTTGGATATGTATTTGTGAACTCTCATGTTGATATATGATCATGCTTTGAGGCACATTTTGACATTACTATATTTTTACACTTGGGAATTTATATTATTTGCTGGAATCTGGTTTGGATATATTGTTATTAGCCTTATGGTGCCTCGATATCTCAGAGGGTTGTGCCAGTGTATCGAGGTGCCGCGGCAGTTGCTCACGTGCTATGCCTAGGGGTGGGTCGGGGCGTGACAACTCAGGTGGTATCAGAGCTCTTGGTTTAGAGCTATATGTTATAAAATGATTTTGAAAACCTTCCTAAGTACATTTTATTTGAAAGTCCTCAATGCATGTGAGAGTTATATTACAATCACGAAATCCCAGTACATGGTCATAAGCAGATAAGTTCATCTATTTTAGGGGGTCAGATACGGGTCGTATCTAACCTAGCATATCATTTCTATCGGTTCCTACACCGAGAACGTCGTTTATTTCTTTTAGGGGGTAGTTATTCCATAACTAACCCTAATTCCTAAATTCCTGCCTAATGCACGTTATTTTTCTCGCAGAAGTATGGCGACTAGGCAAGGTACTTGTTTCGCACATACTGAGCCTTCTGGAGTACTGGAGGATGTGACTTCTTCGCACGCACCTCTTTCAGCACCTTCTCCGTCGGCTATGACAGCCGCAGCTCCACCACCACCACCACCAACACCACCACTGGATGCTTACAAACAGGTGTTTGAGTGGTACGCAGCACATGGCATTCAGATACCACCTCCACCACCAGCACCGATGGCCGCGTTGACTCCTACGGCCATGCCACCTCCAGTTGTACCAGATTCACCACCAGTAGTTGGTCCTTCCACTGTTTCAGGACCCACTGACACTACCTCCTCCACCTTGAGACGTATTCACGAGCTGACCCAGCTGGTGAAGGAGGCAAGGCAGTTAGGCTGCACGGAGTTCACGGGAACGGGTGATTCCACAGCAGCAAAGCACTGGATCAACCGCACCCATAGAATTTTAACTGATCTGGGGTTGAGCAAGGACTACCGGCTTCGGGTAGCAGAGAGACTCTTAGATGGTGACGCCCTCACTTGGTGGGAGGCGATTTGTGACGATGCTACCGAGCCTCTGCGATGGGGGGACTTCCTATTGGAGTTCGATCGCAATTACTTCTCTGAGTTCCAGTAGGACCGCAAGAGGGAAGAGTATCTGCACTTGCGGTAGGGAACCAAGACAGTGACAGAGTACGAGACTGAGTTAAGGAGACTAGTTGCATTCGTCCCAGACCTGGCGACGCCGAAGCTGCTTAGATTCAAGTTTGAGGACGGCCTCAACTTGAATATCCAGAGATACATGACGGTGACTCCTAGCCTCTCCTTTGTGGAGATAGTAGAGTCAGGACACCGGGCGGAGGAGATCGTCCGTGCCGAGGGACGGCAGAGGGAGAGCAGGGACCAGTGGAGGAAGAGGCCTGGGTTTTCTATAGGCCAGAGTTCGAAAAAGGGCAGGACCTTAGAATTTCACGGAGGCCCTTCCCAGCAGAGGCAGGCACAGTCCGGGCAGGGATCACGACCAGCACCGAGTGTCGCTACTCAGATGACAGCTCAACGACACCCCTTCTGTCGCCGATATAGCAAGAACCACCACTTCGGAGCTTGCAGAGTGTCAGTTACTTGCTTCCAGTGTGGGAAGCCGGGGCACATCAGGAGTCAGTGCCTTGATCTTGGAGTTGGGGGTCAAATAGTCTCGGTCCAGTCGAGCACTCCACTAGGGGGACAACAGGGAGCACCTGCTCATTCTAGCCACACTGCTCCACGAGAGGCAGCCGGGAGCAGCATGGCACCAGGATCGTCGCGACAGCAACTGAGGGCACAGGCCCGAGTCTACGCGATGACCCAGGAGGACGCACAGGCAAATCCCGATGTGATTATTGGTACTCCTCCTTCTGACCCACCCTATTTAGAGATTTCTTATACTTTCTTTTGAGACCATCATAAGTTAAAGCCTTAGAGGCTAAACTATGTTGGTTTGTACATACCTTTTGATATATATATGGGCGTATATTTTTATTTATATCTTCTATTAATCTCTTTCCATTCCTCACATACAGGGATTATGAGGATATTTGGAGTCGACGCCCGTGTCTTTATTGACACTGGGTCGAATTACTCTTATGTGAGAGCGTCCCTTGCCCACTAGATGGGTAAACCCTTATTGCCACTTGATGAGGAGATATTGGTTATCACTCCTCTCGGTGAGCAGCTTTTTAGATACTCAGTCTATTAAGGATGTGAGGTCATGATCGGGGATATTGTACTCAAGGTAGACTTAATTCCCCTTAAGATGACAGATTTTGATGCCATCCTCGGGATAGATTGGCTGAGCAGACATAGAGTTTCGGTGGATTGTTTCACCAAAGAGGTTGAGTTCCGGAGATCAAGGGATCCCCTTTGAGATTTTCTGGCGAGATGAGAGTATTACCTCGCTGTGTCACATCAGTGATGGAAGCCAGGAGGTTGATACGTCGAGGCTGTATGGCTTACCTGGCTCATGTGGTAGACACCACTATAGAGGGACCGAGGATTTATGATGTCCCAGTGGTACAGGAGTTTCCAGACGTATTCCCCGAGGAGCTACCCGGACTACCACCGGTTCGGAAGTTTGACTTTGAGATTGATCTAGCTCCGGGGACCACTCCCATTTCTATCCCGCCATACAGAATGGTGTCGGCAGAGCTTAGAGAGCTCAAGGTCTAGTTGCGAGAGTTGCTGGACAAGGGTTTCATCCGTCTGAGCACTTCGCCTTGGGGTGCTCCGGTGTTGTTTATAAAGAAGAAGGACGAGACTTTACGACTGTGCGTGGATTATCGGCAGCTGAACCTCAGGCAGCGGCACTGGTTAGAGTTGCTGAAGGACTATGATTTGATTATCGACTATCATCCGGGCAAGGCTAATGTTGTTGTTGATACCTTGAGCTGGAAGTCCTCTTCAGCTTATTCCTCTTCACAGGCAACAGAGAGAGCTTACATCTCCTGCTTGGTAGGACTCCGTACTTTGGGAGTTAGTTTAGCTAGCAACGGACAGGGTGCACTGCTAGCCAGATTTGAGGTGTGGCCGACTTTACGTGACTGCATCAGGGAGGTTCAGGTTTCAGACAAGGAGCTCTAGGGTATTTACAACAGGATCCACCGGGGAGAGGGTGGAGACTTTCGAGTCCATGAGGATGGACATGTTGTGTTCAGAGGGCGAGTTTGGGTCCCAGCCGATGCTGACCTTCGGCGTGCTATTCTTGAGGAGGCACACTCTTCAGCTTATGCTATGTATCCTGGGGGTACGAAGATGTACCGGACCATCAGAGACAGCTATTGGTGGTCAGGCATGAAGCGGGAGATAGTAGAGTTTGTGGCGCGATGCTTCGTGTGTCAGCAGGTGAAGGTCGAGCATCAGCGGCTAGCTGGTACATTGCAGTCTCTTTCCATTCCTGAGTGGAAGTGGGAACATATTACTATGGATTTCATGATGGGGCTGTCGAGAACTTCTGCACGGTATGATGCGATTTGCGTGATTGTCAATCGACTCACCAAATCTGCACATTTTATCCCCATTCGCGGCGATCACTCATTGGAGGCGTTGGCTCGCCTATATATTGATACCATAGTAAGGCTTCACGGAGTACCTGTGTCGATTGTTTCAGACAGGGACCCCAGGTTCACGTCTAGGTTTTGGCCCAGGTTGTAGGAGGCGTTGGGCACTAGACTTAACTTCAGCATGACATATCATCCTCAGACTGATGGGCAGTTAGAGAGGACCATACAGATGTTAAAGGACATGCTCGGGCGTACGTGATTGATTTTCATGGTAGCTCGGATCGACACCTTCCCTTGGTGGAGTTTGCATACAACAACAGCTACCAGGCGAGAATCGGGATGCCTCCATACGAGGCACTGTATGGGAGGCGATGCCTCACACCTCTGCGTTGGGACGAGGTTGGTGAGAGGCGACTCAGCAGCGTCGAGCTTGTTGAGGAGACGAAGGAGAAAGTGAGGATCATCCGCGAGAGGATGAGGGCTGCCCAGGATCGGCAGAAGATGTATGCAAACCGTAGATGGAGACCATTAGAGTTTCAGGTTGGAGACATGGTATTCTTGAGGATTTCACCCTAGAAAGGGTTGATCTGTTTCAGGCAACAGGGCAAGCTGAGTTGCAGGTATGTTGGGCCCTTCCGTATTCTTGAAAGGATCGGAAGTGTGGCATATAGATTGGAGTTACCAGAGGAGTTATCGCGGATTCACGATGTATTCCATGTCTCTGTGCTTAGGAAGTATATGCCTGATCCTTCACATGTATTGGAACCTCCACCAGTTGAATTGCGGGAGGATTTGAGTTTACCTATACAGCCCGTAGTCATCCTTGATCGGCAGATTCGGAGACTGCGGAGCAAGGACGTCTCGCTGGTGTGAATTTTTTGGCGGAGTGACCAGGTCGAGGAGGAGACTTGGGAGCCCGAGGAGACTATGAGGGGACAGTACCCTCATCTATTTACTAAGTAGTTTTCCTTTCCCTGTATTGCTTTCCTTTAGTTTCGAGGACGAAACTTGTTTTTAGTGGGTTAGAAAAATGTAACACCGACCCTCGGTGTATTCTATTGTATATTCGATTTCATATATATATATATATATATATATATATGATCTTCCATGAAATCATCTATAAATTTAACTAAGAATTTTTTTTTTCTTTTTCTGATAAAGCGACCTCAGAGAATTTTTGTCCCAATTGGCAGCATGGGTAAATATTTTCGGAAATGACCACAAATGGTCCTACGATGATAATAATGAATTTGAGGAGTATAGAAATTATTAAATTGAGTAAATACAAATTTTAGAGTCTAAATCGGCAAAACCCCAGGAAATTGTTGGTAAAACCCTAGTCGGGTCAACTATGACTCGAAAAGGCTCAATGAACTTATTTTTACACTAAATAAATTAAATTAGACCTAATATGAGATTTTGGGTCTAGTGTGTAATTATGAAAATTATTGGGGTCAAACTTGAAATTTAGTAAGTTTAGGGACATGTTAGCAATTAACAACAAACCTAGAATTTAATTGACAAGTGTATTCCTCTTATTGTGGGGGTTAATCCAAGAGTGGAGAATCAATTGAAGTCACATGCATAATAAGGACCCTTGGATTGAGTTAGTGGGTGATGAGAAGACTCATGTAATCATTTGAGGTTGGAAACAAATCAAGAGTGGGGATTTTGCATGGAGAGGATCAAGGATTTTGAGCCATAGATCTTGGTTGTGTACAATGTGGTAAAGCCAAACATGAATGTCATTTCTTTCCTTACCTTAACCGTGAGAAAGCCAAGAGGGGGCTGCCAAAGAGAGTTCTTCCATTTCCTTGCCAAACCAGAGCTTATGTGAGAAGATCTTGAAATTTTGGCAAGTGATCTTCAATTTTCCATAGGTAAGCCTTCTTTTGCATCCTAGAATACTATATTTTTGTTTTGAAGCCAAAGGGAGACTCTTAACTTGGTGTACATAGGGTGACCGAAGGCTGGGACTAAGTGGAAAGCTTGCTTGAGTTTTGGAAGGCAAAGAAATTGAGGTAAAAAGATTCTGTTCTGCCTTGCTTTAAATTTTATTTCTGTCCGTATTTTCATCCTTGTTTTAAGGTATTTTACAGTCAGAATTTGAAAATACTCTCGTTAAGTAAATTGTAGATTTAAGTCTTATCTTTCCAACGAGATAAGAGTCATCTTAATCAGATACCTGTGCCATAAGTTATGACATTTTTCCTGAAACATAACAAAAAGATGTCCTGTTTTTAACCATAAAAACAGTGTGTAAAAACGACCCTTGTCCAGTCCTATTTTGAAGAAACTCAAAGCATTAAAGTTGTAGGTATCCCTCTTGTCTACAACATATAAAACATTCAGCCAATTCGCACAAGGGAATCAAAAGTTATACCCTTTTTCCCTAAAATTGTGTTGACAGAAATTTTGTTTTCCACTGAAACCCTCCTGTTCTGATCATGATTTTTTTCAACCCCTTTCCAGGCATAATGGAATGAAACTCAAAACATTAAAGTTGTATATCTACATCTTGGGTACAGCATGTTAAAATTTCATTAATTTTGGATAAGTAGAATAAAAGTTATGGCTTCTACACAAAAATTTGACAGAAGCTGAAATTGGAATGCGACTGAAACAAAGTGAGAATTTATGGGAATTCTGTGATGTGAATTTGAGAAAGTGTATAAAATGAAAGTTATAGGTCATGAAGTTACCTACAACATATTAAATTTTCGCTTGAATTGGAGTTGTGTGCAAAGAGTTATTGCATTTTTATTAAGACAGGACAGGATGGACATAAAATCTGCCTAGGATAACATGATTTAATGTACTTTTATGTGTTGAAATTTTGTGTCAAAATGGCCATAAAGGGTGCAGATATGTGTGGTGAGATTTTGATGACATGTAGTGGTGTTTGAGGCCTTAGTTGTGTTGAGGATTTTGGTGCAGGGGCACCGTAGCAGGGAAGATGAGCGTGCAGGCGCTGTGCGCTGCGGGCGCATAGGCTCCGAGCGATGAGCGCAGAGCGCTGGGCCACGGCCCTGCTGGCCCTGGCGTGCGGGCGATGAGTTGATTGAGCGTTGTGTGCAGCCCGGCTGGTGCGGTGCGCATTGGCGGTGGGCTGCATGGGTACGGTGTGAGCACGAGGACCGTGTAGTGATTTTCGACCGGGCCAAACTTTGGGAAATTTGATATGTTGTTATAAAAACACTTAGAGATAAATTAGAACACCCTAGAACTTGGCCCTAGACTAAGAAATTGCTAAAATACAATTTATATACATTGTTTTCCATATAGTGACATATATGTATATGTGATCCTTATAGTGACACATTTTGGTGATTGAGCAAAGGGAACACATTTTCCTACGCGTCGTGATATTTTGGGGAGTGAGCTACCCTCCCCCACATGTGAGTGGGACTTTGACATCTACTATTGATTGAAAACCTATTTTAAATACTTTTCACTAACATGTTTTGAAATGGTGTGATGATCTGAATTTCATATGATTTATGAAATGTTTTTGTGACCATTGGAGTGTCCCAACTGTTGATCCTATTGATATGCATCCATGGTTTTGATACTTGATGTTGTGCCACTTTTCGATATATCCACATGTTTTAATGCTTCCCTTGCATTTGGCACATTATTTTGATCTGATATGGATTTGGATATATGATTGGGCTGGATGCCCTGTGTTGATACTGTGATGACACTGTGGCGATTGTGATATGCTTCCTATGGCATTCCATAGCTACAAAGGACATTTGGTAGAGGCACCCGATGTGCCCGGATATGCCTCTGCAGGGGGTATCTGCCAAATCATCATATGTATGGACACGACTGGTTGAACCTCATCGGTGAGGACGTGAGTGCTGCCTCTGTCTAGCACTGGTCGGGACACCATACATGATTCATGATTGATGTGGATGGTTATTTACGGGCTAGTTGGAGTAGCCTGTGGTTAACGTTGGGGTAGAGAGCCTTGTTTTATCACTTGCATTGTAAAAAACCCCCAACGCGCCCGTCCTTGGCTGAGGTAGGCCCTTGCCGGGGTATTTTTCAGGCCGGCTCTTTATGACTTGATATATACTGGATGCATATGTTGATTTCGATATGTGCTATGAAACGATTTATTGAAATGCCATGATTGATTTGCACACTATGGATTTATTAACCTATCATTTGACACTCCATGTTCACACATGATATTAGTAGTGTGATGTCAATTCCCTCACTTGCGGGGTACCATCCCCCCTTACGGTACTCACCCCTCACATTCCCATCTTACAGGTATAGTCTTGGATTGAGAGATTTGTTGAGACTTGCTTAATTGAGCTGACTTTGGAGACTTACTAGGCTTGGGTATGGTTTGACTATTCTTCCGCTATATTCATTCGAGATTATTATTGTATTTTAGAGTATTTAGTTTGACCATTGTATTTAATTACCTGGGATGACTGTATTATTTTTGGATATGTATTTGTGAACTCTCACGTTGATATATGATCATGTTTTGAGACACATTTTGACATTACTATATTTTTACACTTGAGAATTTATATTATTTGCTGGAATCTGGTTTGGATATATTGTTATTAGCCTTACGGTGCCTTGATATCTCGGAGGGTTGTGCCTGTGTATCGAGGTGCTGCAGCGGTTGCTCACGTGCTCGGCCCGGGGGTGGGTCGGGGCGTGACACTATCAAGTTATCATAATATCAGAATACAAATTTTCATAGAATATCATTTCAAGACATGCCACAAATACTAAAACATTTCTAAATCACATTTCAAAATTTATTTATAAAAATTATGATCAAAAACTATTTTTCATTTAAAGTCAGAAATAGTTCATCCCGCTCACATTGACGGGGGAGGGTACGCTACTCCCCCTAACTATTCTCGTTTCTCAAATAAGCTACCATTCGTACGAAAAGTAACCCTATGCCTAAGTTAAACAATATGTATAATTTATCAATTCAATTATTTCGATAATATCATATCGTCGGTTTATAAAATGCATATGGAAATGTTTTTTTTAAAGTAAAATCTCAAATTTCATACTTAGAGAAAATTTATATAAAATCTATCACATGTAGGTTTAGTAAAATCATGATATCTTTCAAAATTTTGATCGGATTCAAATAATTCAAATTGTTTCTTAAAGTTAAGACATATATCTCCAAATTTTATGTTCAGACCAACTTCAAATTCTGACCACACGAATTTAGAAAATTTTATAACTTTTTCAGTCTAAGTTCCTAAAGTTAACTCTGCACAGTTTTGGAAGAATTTCTATATCTCCTTGTGTACTCTTTTAATTTAAGTGATTCTTATCTCAAACAGAAGATAGGACATAGATCTATAACTTTCTAGTTTTGAACATCCTCAGATTTTAAGTGTACAATTTTATAAAATTACATTTTCACCTTAGTTTTAGTTTTAAAACTACTTCTGCATAGTTTTAGTAAAAATACCATAACTTTCTGTATACAACTCTGATTCAAGTGATATTTAACTCAAATTAAAGACAAGACAAAGATCTAAAATTTCATGTTTTAATTTTCTCCAAATTCTGTACAAAAAATATCCTAAAAATTGACAAAATTTACTGGTAATATACAGAGTACGGAATAAAGTAGGTGAAACATGTTAATCTTTCAAAAATCACTAAAAATCGATTTTTTCATGAAATGTTTAACATATATACCATTTTAAAGCTTAGGAAGTCTAGTTCACAAGAAATAAACGGTTTAGAGTTTTGATTCTTATAGAATGAGGTATCACAGGAAGACTACACAAGACTCAATCTAGAAATCAATATATAGCATGCTAGTATGAATACTAATTTAACTACTCATCAAATATTCATATCTTTGCACATGTTAAGACGTCTTATATCCTTTGTAAGATCTCTTGCTAACAATACATACCAACACTCCATTTGAGTTCTTGAATTTTTTTATCACCATAGTAATATCAAATCATAATCAACATGAATTCCTATACAACACTTTTATACTTCCAATTGAAATTCAAGAATTTTCAAAAATGTTATTACCTCTTTAGCTTCATGTTTGCACTTATATTGGATATGGATCCTACATATTTCGTCCAAGGGGGGTTGAATGAAGAAAATAAGCTAATTTCTATTAAACAATTTTCTTTTATATACTTAGCAGAACCTCCTTGACCATTAGATTATCTCGTGCATTATCCCAACCATCCACTTGTCCTAACACTCAAACCATACAATTGTTGATTCAAGCAAACTCCATGCACTCCATTAGAAGTCTTGTTGACCATCCATGTCAAGAGGAGAAGTTTCACAACTAGCACAAGCCATTCCAATAAGATTTCATGCACAATTGTCTTTCTATGAGCTTTCTTGAACGTTGAACAATCCTATGTGGCCACTAACCAACTTTGCTACCATTTTGACTAATTATTTGACTCCAATTATCCATCATTGAGTGGTTTGCAACCTAGTCCCTCAATTTTCCTTAATTATATTTAGACCCCTAACTTTTAGCAATTTGCATTTGGTCCCTATGAAATTTAATTCGAAATTCCTTAAAAATGTGAAATTGCCATTTTTTACTTCTTTATGTCTTGTCGGGAAGGTTTTCGACTTACCGATAAAATTTTTGATTTTAGCGATTTTGTGATGAAATTTCAAAATAAATAAATAGATAATTAAAAGTTCATTTTAGATGTTTCAAGAGTATGTTAATATATATATAAAACTATGAGGAGTGGTACATGATACACAATCGCTGAAAATCGGTGTTACAATAATAATATTACCATACTTTACCACCCATTATTTTATATTTATTAACATACATTTTTTATATTAATTTTAGATTAACTTATATACATTTTCTATTAATATACATTTTTTATTAAAATTTAAAAACTATAACAAAATTTTTGAAAAACGTTATGATTTCATAAATTGCTCAAAATTAAAAATCCAAAAATATTATTTCTTTATAAACATTATATTTACTTGAATTTCTCTAAACAGTACAATATTTTATATACATGAACTTTTTTATTTTATTTTATAAAGTTTTAAAAAAAGTACTTCAGTAAATTTTATACATTTTCTAGATTTTAAAAATTATCAATTTTTCTATATTTTAATTTTTAACAATATATTTTAAATTTCTTATAACAATTAATTTTTAATTTTAATTTAATTTATTATAACAATATAATTTTAATACCAAATATATCATTTAACCACATTATTTAACTTAAAAAAATGGTGACAGGTAAACATACTTGTTGCCACTTCCTCAATGCAAAAACAGGATCTACAATATCTGGAGAACGAGTGCCAGGCTTTGTTGAGCAAAAAAATTTTAGAATTGATATTCAAATCCCATGACAAAAAAAAAAAAAAAAAAAAAATTCAAACAAAAAAACAGAACAGTTGGAAAAAAAAAAGTAGAACAGTTGACATTGGAAAAAGGGATGTTGACATCGGAACAAAAATGCTAGAAACATTTTGTTGGAAGAAAAGGTTCGACAATATGAAAAATTAAAAAAATAACATAAATGTAACAAAAAAAATTACCTACTACTTCTTGCTCAACTCTGACACAAATAGATATCCTAGCCGGAATTTTATAAGACAGGGTGGAGAGTCTAGGTAGTGGGAGCAAACAAGGAAGGGAGAGGTTCTTGGCGGTTGGGAGAAATAAGGAAGGGACCGGCAGAAACAAGGAAGGGAGAAGTTTTCAAGATGGCAGAGGGTGGGTTTATAAAGCCATGAAGTTGACATCTGTAATGATATCAACTTCAACTTTAGGACCAGTCAGGAATCCATCAGCATTTAGCCGGTCTAGAATCCCTCAGCATTTAGCTGGTCAGGAATCCCTTAGGATCCCTCAACATTTACAGCCGGTTAGGAATCCTTAGGAATCCCTCAGCATTTGCAGTGAGTCAGGAATCTCTAAAGGCTCTCCTTGGAGGGTCATTACACTTTATCAGTGGCCGGGGCTGAAGAATAGAGCAGGAAATGAAGGTTCCCGAACTTTTATCATTTTAATATTTTTCAATCAAAATTATGTGTATTGAATTTTTAAATATAAAATTCTTCAATGATTTGTATTTTTTTAGCATATATTATTCTAATTATATAATAAACTAGATTCAGGAAGTAAACTTAAACATAACTATGTTTGTTAGCTAAAATTAAATATTAATATGATAATTAATTAGGTCAAAATTTATAATTAATGGTTTATCTTTGGTTGCCGTAATGGTTTCCTCCATAAAATTCGGGTGACCCTAGCCCCTTTCGTTAGGTAACTGTTAGGCCCTTTTCTGATCCTTTTAAATTAACCACCTTTTAGAGTTTCATGTTAGATGAGATTCATCGTCGAAAGCTTCTCAATTTCTCAAAAATAGGATCCGCTGTCTTGGTCAATGAACACTATATTATATAAATTAATAATTTTATGTAATTATTAATATTATAATATCATTTATCATGCAATATTATTATGTATTTATTAATTTAATGTAATTATATTATTTAAATTAATATTAATATTGATAATTTTATGTGAATTGTCCTGATGTAATATTCAAATTGTGATTATCCATAGTTACCATCCAGTGCACCTTCTTTCTTTCTTCTTCTTCCTTCCTTTTTTTTTTTATCTTCTTTTTGGGGCTTTTTTACCCTATAGTGCACCGTACTTACTATGTACTACAATGTATTGTAGTCCACCCTCCTCCTTTTTTTTTTTTTAACCTTTTTACAGATTCTCCAATGTCGTTTGTTTCCCGCCACTAGCGATATCACTGGAAAACCCCGAAGAAGGAAGACTTGGGTATGCTGATGTCGGATCTGAGGTTGGATCTAGTCAATTTTGTTCGTCGCTTCCCAATCGTTCTCAAATTTTGATCGAATCCGCCATTTGCAACTTACCGATGCCACCACAACTGTCTTCGACACAGCAATTGAACTAAGTTATGACTTAATTCGCCTCTAGATGACTCGATTATGATAGTCTCAACCCCGATTTGAAGGCAGTCCATGTGTATTATCGATGACACTCTATTGGTACAAAAACGGTCAATACCGATGGAGGAATTTCATGCCAAGGAAGATGAAGAGGATGTCGCTGAAGACGAATCCGATGTTTGATTGAATTATTATCCACCATATGAAGCTAATTGTCGAGATTTCGATCCGTATACCTCTACTAGTTCGTGGTCTCTAATAGTTGTATTTTATAAACGCTTTTGATGCTCAATTTGCAGCTCGTGATGGCTAAACGTGAGTTGACAGAGATGACTAAATCCAATGTAGCAGTTAGATGTCACCGATGTGGGGATCTGAATCATCACTAATGTCACACCCCGACCCACCCCCGGGCCGAGCATGTGAGCAACCGCCATGACACCTCGATGTACGGGCATAACCCTCCGAGACATCGAGACACCGTAAGGCTAAAAACACATATATCCAAATCAGTTTACAAAATCACATGAATTCCCAAGTGATAAAAGTAAAATATCTCATTGTGCCTCAAATACATGAATATGTAATCACAAGATGAGAGTTACCATTTACATGTGTCAATAGTGATATGCAGTCATCCCAAGGCAAATAAGTACAATGGTCAAACTAAATACTCCAAAATAATACGATAACCTCAAATTGAATATAACGGAAGAAACGGGTAACCATACCCCAGCCCAGTCTCCAATATAAATCCAACGAAATCAAGTATCTACCATTCTCTTGATCCAAGACTATACCTGTGAAAGAGAAAGTGAGGGGTGAGTATCTATGAGAGGATATTTAGCAAGTAAGAGGATTGACATCGTGCTATCAATATCAAGTGTGAATTCGGAGTGTCAAAGCATGTAATACAATATCAAGTGTGCAAAAACAACGTACAGTTTCACAAAACTCAAGGCACCATCAGAAAATAATATATATATGCATTAATCTATGTATCAAGTCGCATAGTAGAGCAGGCCAAACAAACAACCCCGACAATAGTCTACCTCAACCAAGGACGGGCGCATTAGGGGTTTTCACAATGCAAATATCAAATAATGGCTCTCTACCCCAATGTTAGTCACAGACTACTCCAATTAGCCTGTAAATAATAATAATAATATATATGTCCTTATAAATAGTCGGCCGTGTATGGTGCCCCGCCCAGTGCTAGACAGAGGTAAACCCGCGTCCTCCCCAATAAGGGTCAACCTGGGACAACCATACACATGACAATTTGGTGGATACCTCCGGCCGAAGCGTGTCCAAGCACAAGGGGTGCCTCTACCAAATGTCTTTTGTAGCTACGGAATGCTATAGGAAGCATATCACCATATCATCAAGTCGGCCGGGTAGTAGCCCCATGCATCACATCATCATGTCGGTCGGGCATATAGCCCCATACATCGTATCATAACGTCGGCCGGGCGTACAACCCAAATAGTACATATAAATTCATTTAAAACCATGTTTCAATACCAGTGGAAGCATTAAAACATGTCAATATGTCAAAGAAATGTGGCACAATATCTAGTTATCAAACTCATGGATGCATGTCAATAAAATCAACAGTTGACACACTCCAATGGTCACAAAAATATGTACATATACTTATCAAAATCCAAAAATTCAGTCTTCACACGTATAGAAATCATGTCATTTGAAAATCAGTTAAAACATGTTTTGTCAATCAATAGTAGATGTCAAAGT
Organism: Dillenia turbinata; assembly: GCA_037126225.1. Classification (NCBI taxonomy): domain Eukaryota; kingdom Viridiplantae; phylum Streptophyta; class Magnoliopsida; order Dilleniales; family Dilleniaceae; genus Dillenia; species Dillenia turbinata. Next base: position 29,412,808 of record JBAMMX010000009.1, read on the forward strand.
CCCACTCATAGTATGGGGGAGGGTAGATCACTCCCCAAAGTACTACTATAACAAGCAAATGGAACCCCTTCGAATCGATCACCAATCACGTCACTACAATGATCATATATGCACACATATGTCACTATAGGAAAATATATGTAATAAATTGTACTTAACAATTTCATAGTCTAGGGCCAAGTTCTAGGGCATTTTAAATAAATCCCTAAGTGTTTGTACAAAATACCCAAATTTTTCAAAGTTTGGCCCAGTCAAAATCACTGCACGGACATCGTGCTCACGCCATGCCCATGCCGGCCCATTGCTCATAACTCCTTACCCAATTTCAGTACACATGTTCACACAATGTAGGGCACATTTCAACACAAAATAGTATTTCTCCCAAATCTAATTCCTTGGCCAAACATCACTAAAATTTCCATACACTAACCTCAAATTCTCCCCATTCTGTCATATCTTAGAAATAATACAATAAATTTTTATACACAATTCCAATTCAAGTGAAAGTTTGATATGTTGTAGGTAACTTCATGACCTACAACTTTCATGTTATGCATTTTCTAAAAATATCATCACAGAATTTCCAAAAATACTCATTTTGTTTCTGTTGCGTTCTATATTCAGATTCTGTCCTATTTTTGTGCAGAAACCATGACTTTCACCATGCTTGTACAAACTTAATGAAATTTAAACATGTTATACCTAAGACATAGTTCTATAACTTTCATGTTTTGAGTTTTACTCAATTATGCCGAGAAAGGGGTTAAAATAAATCATGATCAGATCAGACAGGTTTCAATTGGAAACAAGGTTTCTGTCAAAACTTCTTTAGGAAAAAGGTTATAACTTTTGATTCCCTTGTGAGAATTGGCTAAAAGTTTTATATGTTGGAGACAAGAGTGATACCTACAACTTTTAGGCTTTGAGTTTCTCCAAAATAAAACTGGAAAAGGGTCGTTTTTGCACACGGTTTTTATGGTCCGAAACAGAACAACTTTCTCTCGCGTTTCAGGAAAAATGTCATAACTTTTGGCACAGGTATCAGATTAAGGTGGTTCTTATCTCATTGGAAAGATAAGACCTAGATCTACAATTTAATTACTAGAGCATTATCTAATTCAGACTGTATGATGTATCAAAATAAAGGCAAAGTCACGGACAGAACTAAGAACAGAATTTAAAACAGGACATAAATTTCTTTACCTAAAGCTTAGAATTTTAAGTCCACAAATCTTCACCTCAAAGGCCCTTTCTTCCTCCTTTGTGACTTGATTCGGCCTTCGTTAAAATCATGAGTCAAGGTTTAGCTTGGCTTAAATCGACATGTGCTAAAGAAATTGGAGAAAGAATATGTTCTTACCTAAGGAGGCTTGAAAAAGGGTTGCTGAAATTTCAAGATCTTCTTTCTATGAGGCTCTCGGTTTTGCTTTTGTTCTCACTAACAAGTGTTCTCTTTTGGTCCTAGCCTTGTAGAATGTTGTTCTAGGATGAGAATAGGTGGGATTAATGTAAGAATATGGGTGGCTTTTTGTGAAGAGTGAAGGCTTCTTTCTCCCACGGTTTGGACAAGGAAACAACAAGGCACTTATTAGCTTTAAATCCTAATTGCACTCAACCATGATCTAAGGTCCACAACTCTTGAACTTCTCCATGCAAAATCCCTTCCCTTGATTTGCTTCCACACTTTAATCATTGGAAAGGTCTTATCATCCACTATCTCAATCCAAGGGCATACCTTTGCATGCAACTTCAAGCAAATTTCCTATCTTTACATCAAGCTGCAACAATTCTCCTTTCTCCTCTCAAATTCGGCCAACCACTTGTCCTCCTTACTCTAACACTTGTTCAATTTATTGTTTTAATAGAATACACTTATCACATTTCATTTAAGTTTTTGTTAATTGCTAACAAGTCCTTTAAATTATAAAAATTCAAATTTGACCCCTAAAAATTTTTATAATTACACATTAGACCCAAAATTTCATGTTAGGCCTAATTAAATTTATTTAATGTGAAATTAAGGTTATTGAGTCTCTTTGAGTTAAAATTGACGCGATATGCATTTTATTGGTAAATTTCTAAAATTTTACCGATTTAACCCTAGAAATTTATATTCATTAAATTTATTTATTTATTTATTTATGTTTTACATTCTTCAAATCCCTATTATCATCATAGGACCATTTGTGGTCATTTCTGAAAATATTTACCTTTGCCAACAACCGGGGCAAAATTCTCTGGGGTTGTTTTATCAAAAAATTTTTTTATTGAAAATTCATGAACGTAGTTGTCCAAAACATCATATATATATATATATATATATATATATATATATATGAATTTGAATACACCATAGAATATACCAAGGGTCGGTGTTATATTTTCTTAATCCCCTAAAAACAAGTTTCGTTCTCAAAACTAAAAGAAAACCGTACAGGGAAAGGAAAACTATACAGTGAATAACTGAGGGTACTGTCCCCTCATAGTCTCCTCAGGCTCCCAGGTCTCCTCCTCGACCTGGTCGCTCCGCCACAAAACATGAACTAACGGGACTTCTTTGCTCCGCAGTCTCCTAATCTGGCGGTCAAGGATGGCCACGGGCTGAACAGGTAAGCTTAAATCCTCCTGCAGCTCAACTGTTGGGGGCTCTGGCATATGGGAAGGATCCGACATATACTTCCTAAGTACTGAGACATGGAAGACATCATGTATGCGTGACAACTCCTCGGGCAGTTCCAATCTATACGCCACACTCTTGATCCTCTCAAGGATACGGAATGACCCAACATACCTGGGACTCAACTTGCCCCGCTGCCTAAACCGAATCACCCCTTTCGAGGGCGAGATCCGCAAAAATACCATGTCTCCAACTCGAACTCAAGAGGTCTCCGCTCCGATCCGCATACGTCTTCTGCCGATCCTTGCAGCCTTTATCTTCTCGCGGATGATCCTCACTTTCTCCTTCGTCTCCTCAACAAGCTCAACGCTACTGAGTTGCCTCTCACCTACCTCGTCCCAACATAGAGGAGTCCTGCATCTCCTTCCATATGAAGCCTCATATGGCGGCATCCCAATGCTTGCCTGGTAGCTGTTGTTATAAGCAAACTCCATTAATGGCAAATGTCGATCCCAACTACCATGAAAATCTATCACGCAAGCTCTCAACATAACCTCGAGCGTCTGTATGGTCCTCTCCGATTGTCCATCAGTCCGAAGATGATATACTGTACTGAAGTTCAGTTTAGTGCCCAACGCCTCTTATAACCGGGGCCAAAACCTAGACGTGAACCTAGGGTCTCGGTCTGAAACAATCAACACGGGTACCCCATGCAATCGGACAATGGTGTCAATGTAGAGGCGTGCCAACGCCACCAATGAGTGATCACCTTGGATGGGGATAAAATGTGCAGATATGGTGAGTCGATCGACAATCACCCAAATCGCATCGTGTTGTGTAGAAGTCCGCAATAATCCTATCACGAAGTCCATAGTAATATGCTCTCATTTCCACTCAGAAATGGGAAGAGGCTGTAACTTGCCTGCTGGTCTTTGATGCTCGGCTTTCACCTGCTGACATACCAAGCATCGAGCTATAAATTCTGCTATCTCCCACTTCATACCCGACCATCAATAGCTCCCTCTGATGGTCTGGTACATCTTTGTACCCTCGGGATGCATAACATATGCTGAAGAATGAGCCTCCTCAAGGATGGCTCGCCGAAGATCAGCATCGGCTGGGACGTACACCCTGTCTCGAAATACCACGAGTCCATCATCATGGACTCGGAAGTCTCCGCCCTCTCTATTGCGGATCCTATCTTGAATACCTCGGAGTTCCTCATCAGATCCCTGAAGCTTCCTAATGCGATCGAGTAATGTCGGCCGCACCTCGAACCTGGCTAGCAGTGCTCCCTGACTGTCGCTAGCCAAACTAACTCCTAAAGCACGGAGTCCCACCAAGCAAGAGACATACCTCTATCTGCCACCTGAGAAGAAGAAACAGAAGACGACTTCCGGCTCAAGGCGTCTGGCACAACGTTCGCCTTGCCCGGGTGATAATTAATAATCAAATCATAGTCCTTCAGTAACTTAAACTATCGCCTCTGCCTGAGGTTCAACTCCCTCTGAGTGAGCAAGTATTTCAGGCTCTTGTGATCAGCGAAGACCCTGTAGGTTACTCCATAAAGATAATGTCGTCATATCTTTAATGCAAAGTCTATGGCTGCCAACTCCAAATCATGAGTAGGGTAGTTCAACTCATGCTTCTTCAACTGTCGAGAAGCATAAGCAATCACCCGACCATCCTACATCAAAACGCAGCCCAATCCTTGCCTGTTGGCATCGCTATACACAACGTACTCTCGGCTGCTAGTGGGCAGAGTTAAAACTGGTGCCGACATCAGTTTTAGTTTGAGCTCCTGAAAGCTCGCCTCATAACGATCGTCCCAAATGAACTTGACGTCCTTCCGCGTCAGTCTGGAAAGTGGAGCAACGATCTGTGAGAATCCCTCTACGAACCGCCGGTAATACCCTGCTAGACCAAGGAAGCTCTGAACCTCGATCACTGTCTACGGCTGCTCCCACCTCAGTATGGCCTCAACCTTCTGCGGATCAACATAAATACCCTCCGCAGAAACAATATGGCCAAGAAAACCAATTTGCCTCAGCCAAAATTCGCACTTGGTAAATTTGGCATACAACTGTCGCTCGCGGAGAACTTGCAAGACCGCCCTAAGGTGCTGTGCGTGCTCCTCATCACTCTTTGAGTATACAAGGATGTCGTTAATAAATATAATGACGAATCGATCCAGAAAGTCATAGAAGACCCGGTTCATCAGATCCATAAAGGTAGCTGGTGCATTGATTAGCCCAAACGGCATAACCAAGAACTCGTAGTGTCCATAGCGGGTGCGGAATGCGGTCTTGGGCACATCCTCAGTCCTGATCCACAACTGATGATAGCCAGATCGAAGGTCGATCTTTGAGAAAACCCTCGCACCCTAGAACTGATCAAATAAGTCATCAATACGCGGTAGTGGATATTGATTCTTGATGGTAACCTTGTTCAGCTACCGATAATCTACGCACAACCATAGGGTCCTGTCCTTCTTCTTCATGAACAACACCGGAGCACCCCAAGGCGAAGTGCTCGGACGGATAAAACCCTTATCTAGTAATTCCTGCAACCGGACCTTGAGTTCTCTAAGCTCAGCTGGCGCCATTCTGTATGGTGGAATAGATATGGGAGTAGTCCCTGGAGCTAGGTCAATCTCGAAATCAAACTCCCGAACTAGTGGTAGTTTGGGTAGCTCATCGGGAAATACATCTGGAAACTCCTGCACCACTGGGACCTCCTCGAGCTTCGGCCCCTCCACAGTGGTGTCAATAACATGAGCCAGGTATGCCGTGCACCCTCGGCGTATCAATCGCCTGACCTTCAACACCGATACAACGCAGTAAAGTAACACTCGCCTCTCTCCTGGGAACCTCAACAATGGCCCCTCAGGTCTCTGAAACTCCACTTCTTTGGTGAAGCAATCCACTAAAGTCCTATGTGTGCTTAGCTAATCCATCCCCAGGATGGCATCGAAGTCCATTATCTCGAGTGGAATCAAGTCTACCTCAACTACCGTATCTCTGACCATGACCTCGCTCCCTCTGTAGACGGAATCTCTAAGTATCTGTTCACCGAGAGGAGTGATGACCAATATCTCCTCATCAAGTGGCGACAAAGGCATACCCAACCAGTGGGCAAAAGACGCTCTCACATAAGAATAGTTCAACCCGGTGTCAATAAGGACCTGAGCGTCGACTCCCCATATTTTCATAACTCCTAATGTGAGAAAATAAAAAGATCAGTTGATAAATATGGAAGAAAATATATGCTCACATATATATACATATCAAAATGTATGTACAAACCAACATAGTTAAGCCTCTAAGGCTTTAACTAGTGATAGTTCTTAAAAGAAAGTACATGAAAAATCTCTAAACACAGGGATCAGTGAGAAGAGTACCAATAATTACGTCAGAATTTGCCTGAGCGTCCTCCTGTATCATTGCGTATACACGGACCTGTGTCCTCTGCTGCTGTCTGGATGGTCCTGGTACCATGTTACTCCTCACTGCTGTCCATGGAGCGATGTGACTCGAGTGCCAGGCACTCCCTGCTATCCTCCTCGGGGAACACTCGAGTGTCCTGAAGCTGTCTGACCTCCCAATGCCAACTCAGGGTAGGCACTCCTGATGTGCCCTGGCTTCCTACACCGAAAGCATGTAACAGGCACCCTACACTTTCTAAAAGGGTGGTGTCTACCACATCGGCGGCAAAAGGGGTGTCGCTGAGCTGAAGTCTAAGTAGTGGCACTAGGGGCCGGTGCTCTGAACCCTTGAGATCATGATCCCTGCCCAGAATATGCCTGTCTCAGCTGAGAAGGGCCTCCATTATATCCTGAAGCCCTACCCTTCTTCGAGCCATGGCTCGAAGAAGCCACAAATCTCTTCTTCTTTTGCTCTTTGCTCTCCCGTTGTCTGTCTTCAGCACGGACGATCTCCTCCACCCTAAGTGCTGAGTCCATGATCTCTATAAGGAGAGACTATACCTCCTGATGTTCAAGTTGAGGCCGTCCTCAAACTTGAACCATAGCTGCTTTGGCGTCGCCCAAGTATGGGACAAAAGCAACCGCCTCATACTCTGTCACTGTTCTGGTTCCTTGCTGCAAGTGCAGAAACTCTGCCTTCTTGTGGTTCTACTGGAACTTAGAGAAGTACCTGCGATCGAACTCCTGCAGAAAGTCCTCCCATCGTAGAGGCTCGGAAGCATCATCACAAATTGCCTCCCACCAAATGAGGGCATCACCATCAAAGAGTCTCTCTCCTACCCGAAGCTGGTAGTCCTCGTTCAACCCCAGATTAGTCAAAATTTTGCGGGTGCGGTTGATCCAGTGCTTCACTGTTGTGGAACCACCGGTTCCTGTGAACTCCGTGCAGCCTAACTACCTCGCCTCCTTCACCAACTGGGTGAGCTCGTGAATATGCCTCAAGGTGGAGGAGGTAATGTCACTAGGTCCTAAAACAGTGGATGGACCAACTACCGGTGGTGGCTTCGGTATAACTGGAGGTGGTACGGCCATAGGGGTCAGTGCGACCATCGGTGGTGGTGGCATCCGAACACCATGTGCAGTGTACCACTCAAACACCTGCCTATAGGCATCCAGTGGTGGTGGTGGTGGAGCTGTGGCTGTAATAGCTGGTGGAGTAGGTACTGGAGGAGGTGCGTGTAAAGAAGTCGCATCCTCTGGTGCTCCAGTAGGCTCGGTAAGTGCAAAACGTATAGCTCGCTTAGTCGTCATACTACTGCATGGAAACAGGTATTAGTTAGGTAGGAATGAAAAGATTAGGGTTAGTTATGACATAACTAACCCCCTAAAATAAATGAACTAACTGGTTTAGGAACCAATGAAAAAGATGTGGCAGGCTAGTTACAACCTATATCTAACCCCCCTTAAAATGGATGAATTCATCGGCCTATGATCATGTACTGGGATTTCATGGCTGTAATGTAACTCTCATATGCATTGAGGACTTTCAAAACCAAGTTACTTGGGAATATTTTCAAAATCATTTTCAAAAAGCATAGCTCTAAACCAAGAGCTCTGATACCAACCGAGTTGTCACGCCCCGACCCACCCCCGGGCCGAGCACGTGAGCAACCGCCACGAAACGTCGATACACGGGCATAACCCTCCGAGACATCGAGGTGTTTGATTCATTTAAAACCATGTGCTAATACCAGTAGAAGCATTAAAACATGTCAATATGTCAAAGAAAGGTGGCACAATATCCAGTTATCAAACTCATGGATGCATATCAATAAAATCAACAGTTGGGACACTCCAATGGTCACAAAAATATGTACATATATTTATTAAAATCTAGAAATTCAGTTTTCACACGTATAGAAATCATGTCGTTTGAAAATCAGTTAAAACATGTTTTGTCAATCAATAGTAGATGTCAAAGTCTCATTCACAGTATGGGGGAGGGTAGATCACTCCCCAAAGTACCACTATAACCAGCTAATGAAACCCCCTCGAATCGATCACCAATCACTTCACTACAATGATCATATATGCACACATATGTCATTATAGGAAAATATATGTAATAAATTGTACTTAACAATTTCTTAGTCTAGGGCCAAATTCTAGGGCATTTTAAATAAATTCCCAAGTGTATTTATACAAAATACCCAAATTTTTCAAAGTTTTTCCCGGTCAAAATCATTGCACCAACTTCGTGCTCACGCCGCCCCCATGTCGGCCCATTGCTCATAACTCCTTACCCAATTTCAGTGCCCATGTTCACACAATGTAGGGTACATTTCAACACAAAATAGTATTTCTCCCAAATCTAATTCCTTGGCCAAACATCACTAAAATTTCCATACACTAACCTCAAATTCTCCCCATTCTGTCATGTCTTAGAAATAATACAATAGCTTTTTATACACAACTCCAATTCAGGTGAAATTTTGATATGTTGTAGGTAACTTCATGACCTACAACTTTTATGTTATGCATTTTCTAAAAATATGATCACAGAATTTCCAAAAATACTCATTTTGTTTCTGTTGCGTTCTATATTCAGATTCTATCCTATTTTTGTGTAGAAAACATGAATTTCACCATGCTCGTACAAACTTAATGAAATTTAAACAAGTTATACCTAAGACATAGATCTACAACTTTCATGTTTTGAGTTTTACTCAATTATGCCGAGAAAGGGGTTAAAATAAATCATGATCAGAACAGACAGGTTTCAATTGGAAACAAGGTTTCTGTCAAAACTTCTTTGTGGTTCGAAAATAGAACTGGAAAATGGTTGTTTTTGCACACTGTTTTTATGGTCCGAAACAGAGGAAATTTCTATCGCGTTTCAGGAAAAATGTCATAAGTTTTGACACAGGTATCAGATTAAGGTGGTTCTTATCTCGTTGGAAAGATAAGACCTAGATCTACAATTTATTTAACTAGCATATTATCTAATTCAGATTGTAAGATGCATCAAAACAAAGGCAAAGTCATACACAAAAGTAAGAACAGAATTTAAAACAGGACAGGAATTTCTTTACCTAAAGCTTGGAATTTTAAGTCCACAAATCTTCACCTCAAAGGCCTTTTCTTCCTGCTTTGTGATTTAATTCAGCCTTCGTTAAAATCATAAGTCAAGGCTTAGCTTGACTTAGATCGACATGTGCTAAAGAAATTGGAGAAAGAATATGTTCTTACCTAAGGAGGCTTGAAGAAGGGTTGCTGAAATTTCAAGATCTTCTCTCTATGAGACTCTCGGTTTTGCTCTTGTTCTCACTAACAAGTGTTCTCTTTTGGTCCTAGCCTTGTAGTATGTTGTTCTAGGATGAGAATAGGTGGGATTAATGTAAGAATATGGGTGGCTTTTTGTGAAGAGTGAAGGCTTCTTTCTCCCACGGTTTGGACAAGGAAACAACAAGGCACTTGTTAGTTTTAAATCCTAATTACACTCAACCATGATCTAAGGTCCACAACTCTTGAGCTTCTCCATGCAAAATCCCTACCCTTGATTTGCTTCCACACTTTAATCATTGGAAAGGTCTTATCATCCACTATCTCAATCCAAGGGCATACCTTTGTATGCAACTTCAATCAAATTTCCTATCTTTACATCAAGCTGCAACAATTCTCCTTTCTCCTCTCAAATTCGGCCAACCACTTGTCCTCCTTACTCTAACACTTGTTCAATTTATTGTTTTAATAGAATACACTTATCACATTTCATTTAAGTTTTTGTTAATTGCTAACAAGTCCTTTAAATTATAAAAATTCAAATTTGACCCATAAAAATTTTTATAATTACACATTAGACCCAAAATTTCATATTAGGCCTAATTAAATTTATTTAATGTGAAATTAAGGTTATTGAGTCTCTTTGAGTCAAAATTGACGCGATTTGCATTTTACTAGTAAATTTATGGGGTTTTGCCGATTTAACCCTAAAAATTTATATTCAATAAATTTAATTTTTTTTATATTCTCGAAATCCCTATTATTATCATAGGACCATTTGTGGTCATTTCCGAAAATATTTACCTTTGCCGACAATCGGGGCAAAATTCTTTGGAGTCGTTTTATCGAAAAAATTTCTTATTGAAAAGTTATGAACGTAGTCTTCCAAAACATCATATATATATATATATATATAAATTTGAATACACCATAGGATACACCGAGGGTCGGTTTTATAGTAAGCACGAATGCAACTCTTCAGCTGCCCGTGTGGGTTTACCACTCAGGCAAGCGTGGGACGCGAGCATGCGCCGTTCCACTATGCCGCCCTAGCAGCTTTACCATGCAGGCAAGTGTGGGCCAAGGCATGCATGGGTGCGGGCATGTGCGGTTCCACCACGCTGTCCACGCAGGCAAGCGCGGTCCTGCAAGCGTCGCCTACCTTGATCACCATATTATTAATTTTAATTATTAATATTATTAATTTAAATAATATAATGATATGAAATTAGTAATTTATATAATATAGTGTTATGATATATTTTTTATTATTAGATAATATAGTATTATAATATGAAATTATGACATGCATTAATTATCAATATTATATAATTTTAAATAAATTCTAAAAAAATCTAACAACTTTAATATTAACTTATTTTAATTGACATTTAATTTACAACTGATGAATGTGGGTTTTGTCTCCACAGATTTTGGTTCATTCGATTCGAACGGTTGTTTCAGGGGATGATTTGAAATCTACAAAAGATCATCGGAGAGTGCTCCGGTGGGGAACGTTCCGATACTCAAGTAAGAAAGAGCAGTTTTCGATTAGAATAAAACATACTGAGCACTAGAGAGGGAGGGAGAGATTGAGAGAGAGAGAGAGAACTGAGAGCCCTATGGTTCTTTGTGTGTCAATGTTGAGTATCAGGGAGCATACCTGGACTTTGATATATTGAAGGCTTATATATGCTTGTGCTTTAGGAGCCGCATATATCTGAGGTGTTACAACTCTAATTTTCTTGTGAGGAGATCAAAAAATCTCAAGATTTCATAGTTAAATATTTTAATAAATTTGTGATCTTCATCACTTAGGAAGTCCTAGCGATATGGGAAGATTTCTTCCCTTATCGATTAAATTTCAAAAGTTTCCTTTGTTATCTGGGGAATGCATATATTGCCTTTTATCGATAGAAATAACGATTGGCCCCTTGTTGATACGATAAGGGTAGTGTCATATCTGGTGTACCGAAGACCTCTGAAGGTCACAGATCAGATAGCTTATTGTCAATGGCAATTACTAGGTGTGTCGGGCCGTGTCCACCCTTCAGGGAGATCGATCCCTAATAGTTATCAGTCTGCCTTTTCGGATTGTGTGCTCACAAGATTGAATGCCTTTTGTAATGGTCCTTTCATGGGAAAGGTGCCATAAGTGTGATCATTAAAATGGTGCGAAGCTTTAAGTGCAACACATATCATTTCGGGTCTCACGAATCATCTTTAGCACTTTTTATAAGATTAGTCATTTGAGTAGATTAAACACTATCTTTTTTTGTGCCCATTTTGCTTTCTTGTAAACCATTGCTACGTAAAGAAAATCTTTCTTAAGCAAAATGGTAAAAGGTTTTGCTTCTTAGATTTATCCAAGCATCAGCGATATTAGGAGCGTTATGACGAGGGAGGAACTTCAAGAGGTCCAAATTGATATGTTGATAAGTAATGATTATACCCTGGTGTCGGTGACAAACGTATACAGGGCCAATAGAGCCCCAGAGGGTTGCATTCCGATGTACAAACAATCAGTGAAGTTTAGCTTGAAAATGTTGTATACCGGTCCTTTTGTAGATGTGTTGTGCTATTGGAACTTATTTCCAACGTTGTTGATTCCCAGCGCTTGGTGCCTAGTCGTTGCTGCGATTTCTCTGTTAGGGTTTTGTCATCTTCATTTCAATTTTGAGATTCCGGTAGCTATCTTTTCACTAGTGAGATATGGTTCTACCTGGGGCTGGTACAAGTTACAAACTCAATTCAAGTCTGATTGGAGGTTTTATTACAAAGAGTGATTGATAAAAGTTGGATGCATAAGTATTTCTTTATGGAATGTAGGATTAAGGACCTTATGCCTATACTACCTAGTGCCGATAAGGAACCATTATTAAGGTTAAAACCTTCGACCGCTTCCCGTCATTTTCGTTTCATGTGATCGGTCAATAGCTATTGCAAGTGTACTCGAAGAAATATTTGCATTGATTCCCTGGTGGACTTCAAACTGTTGTCCTTGGCGGGTCTATTGATGGGAGAGAGGAGAAAGATCGATAGGCCTCTTTTAGCTGAAAGGAAGGATATCGTATCGGTCGACGTTTTGGCTTCTTTAGAGGATACTTTGTTAAAAGAGGTTATGACTATTAAACAGGTGCGAACAACCCTAAGAAGCCTTCAAGGAAGACCAATGGGACATTTAAGGTTCAATCAAAGCCCACGTCTCCTTTGTCAAAGAAAAGAAGAATCCAATTTCTTAAATCTTCGATAGGAGAGGGCACAAAGGAATTGAGAAGGCTAGAGAGCATGCATCCCCTACTTCAACAAGATATTTAGAGCCTATGGCCCCTAATCCAGAGGAGACTAATAGCTTAGTATCTTACGACCACCCATTATTGGCTGAAGATGAAGTTGTCTTCATGTCAGAGGTACCCGAAATGGGAAGGCTCAAGGATGTTCTCAAGCCCTATGTCGAGGCAAAGCCACCAAGAAAACTGGGGGCTTATACTGTTACGATAGAAGAAATGTCTGGGCCATCATTTGCTATACCCCTGTGGTCCCCATACAAGGGGAAGCGTAAGGTATATGATGGGACTGCCATTTCTCCTTTTATCCCCGCTCGATCCTTTGATGGTAAGAAGGGCTTGAAAGAAAGGGGAACAATCGCTATCTGCATGGGAGACAAGCGGTATAGCTACGTCGACTTGGCCAAGGCAAGTCGAATAGTCGATCAGTTTGATTTTCATCGTTCAGAGTTGGAATTGCATAGGATGTTATTGGAGCAAGTGGTCAGGGCCCTTAAGTCTCTTGGTTTGATAGTATTATTTTCTTGTACTTGTCTTGTTTTGTTGCTATCTGTACTTTCGGTTGATTTGGTTTCCTTTTTTGTAGATAATGGTCTAGATAAAGTACTATGAGTGGTGGAGGAATCAGATGATTGGGTATTTCAAGGAAAAGGCTAATCAGCTGGGTCATCAAGTCTTGGCGTTGCAAGATGCTCTTGGTCAGAGGGGGAAGGACAAGTGAGGAGAACTCAAAAAGCAGCGAAAGTGCCTAGTGCCTCGATTGCTGAAAATGAGGAGGAAATAAAGAGTTTGCGGCTGGACTTATCCTTGTACCGAAAGCACTGTGAGAAGCTAGAGGCCAAGGTAAAGGTTCGCAAGGCATATCTGTGACCACTGAAATACTGGTTCGATTGTGCGAAGAGTCCCTCCAAGCGACAGAGTAGAAAGCTATTGAATCCGAGGAATCTTTGACCAGGAACACTACGGCCTTTAAAGACTCCTAGTGCAAACTGATCGAGAGGTTGAGGTGCACTGAAAAGATAATCTGTCAAGTCAATCTGGAGGGGCCTCTAAGTGAAGAGGCTATCGGTTGGGAGGTAATAGATCAAGGCATGGCCCTTACTATCTGGTCGGTGTTTCTACTGAGCCTGTTGCAGTTGCTGTAGAGTCCTCCCGTCGGGAGGTTCTAGCACTTCCTCCCATTTCTTCTGATTCTGCATAAATTCTATAGGCTGACCCAAGGAATTTTTGTACTGTAGCATACTTTAATGAAAAATCTTTCCGTACTTTTGCATTTAGTATATATTGATACTTGGAGACATTCCCTTAATCGTTTGAATAGTGAAAACAAGTTTTTCCAAGGGGCCTGGCCAAGTCATACATTATACTGATCTATTTTAGGCTATCTGATTGATAGGAGAATATCTACCCATCGAGGGGCACTTCGCCTAAGCTAGGATAGCAACCGATAAGTCCAAATATGTTCGTCCGTCTAGGTGCCTTGCTCCCTGGGTGGATTTTAATTGTTAGAGTATAAATGGAAGGATGGGCTACAGTCACCTTTCTAGGAGACAAATCCCTTATTGATGACATAATACGTTTGATAGAAAATAGGATGGGTCGTGTCTACTCGTCTGGAAGTTTCATCCCGTATTGATGACACGCTATGTTCGTTAGAGAACAAATGATAAAATAGGCCGTGCCTACCTGTCTGGGAGTTACATCCCGTATTGATGACATGCTACATTCGATAGGAAACAAATGATAATATGGGCCATGTCTATCCATCTAAGAGTTATATCCCGTATTGATGACACGCTACGTTTAATAAAAAACAAATGATAGGACGGGTAGTGCCTGCCCATCTATGGGTTACCTCTCGTATTGATAGGATGCTACGTTCAATAGGATGGCCTGTGCCTACCCATCTGAGAGTTATATCTCTTATTAACTACACGCTATGTTCGATAGGAAATAAATAATAAGATGAGTCATGTCTACCCATCTGGGAGTTACATTCTGTGTTGACGGAATGCTATGTTCGATAGGAAACAAATTATAAGATGGGTCGTGCCTATCTGTCTAGGAGTTACATCTCATATTGATGACACATTACATTCGATAGGAAACAAACGATAAAGTGTAAACGATCGAGTGTCAGTGTACTAGCCACCAAATGGAAAAATACTATTGCAGTAGAAGTTTAAAGTAAGACAATTAGAGCATACCCTACATTTATGAGAAGGTGGTGGTCACTTGGGAGTATATACTAGGGTTTCCGGATTGCAACATAGTGTTCCTATCCCAAGCGAAGTTCTGAACTTGACCTTCATGTGCTTGGTATTGGACAAGGCTTCTAGGGCGTTCAAGCCCAACCTACTTAGAATGATATTATAGACCGAAAGATGTTTGACCATATTGAATACAGTAATAGCTGTCATATTGTTCGACTGTGAGCTGAAAGTAACCAGAAGTGAAATAATACCCTTGGGATATATTTATTCACCAGAGAGTCCTTTGACTGGACCCGAATGAGATTGACGTGCATTGTGTCGAAACCTATTCATTAGAAGGCATTTCAGTAGAGGAGGTTACATCTTACTTCTTGGTCAATGAAGATCCTTTTCACCTCATACTGGCCAATTTTGGTTGTAATGATGAAAGGGTCATGACAATTGGGGTCAACTCCCACCAAATCCTCATCAGTGAAGCCAATAATCGATCTCTTGTCCTTAGGCTGTTTGTCAACATGAGTCGTTAGTATTTCTTACAGAGTAGGCTGAGACGTTTTGGCTAAGTAGAATATAGGTGCAATCAAGTTCAACTCCCCCCTCCATGAGTAGTCTTGAGGTTCTAAGTCGTCGGTGGGAAAAACAATAGATGGGACATAAGATTCGTGGAGAGCTAGTTTGTCATAGATCTGGAGGATTATTCTATCCGGTCGATTAACTGGTGGCTGAGCAATTGGTTAGTTGTTTGGTTCGTCTTGCCGTGGCGGAATATGCCTACTAGGGGAGGGTATATTCCTTCCTTCTATGTTAATGAACCTCTGTAACTTTCCACTTTGAACTAGAAATTCTAGCTTGTCTTTGAGCTTCCTGCAATCATCGATCATATGACCATAATCGTGATGAAAGTGACAATACTTGATCCTATCCATTTTAGGATCATTCTCCGTAGGCTGAGGAGGCCATCCGATATATGGCTTGTCTATGATCTGGAGCAAAACTTAACTAAGAATCTTATTCAAAAGAGTGTAGGTGTTGAACCTTTACTAGGGTGGTGGTCCTTGTCAGTTTTCTTCGGTGAAGGCTGTTGAGGCGATTGGCTACGTTCTCTTTGGGATGATCAGTTCTTACATTAGTCGAATGCTTTAGTGTCCTTGACCGCGATGTACTTTTCAGCACGGGCTTAGAACTGCTAGATGGTAAAAGGAGTATTCTTCATAATGGATATCTTCATGCTCAAGAGGAGTAGTCTCGTAAGCAAGGTGGCTAACACAATGGAATGATCTAGGGCTGGAACTTTCATCATCTTGGCTTTGAATTTATCTAAAATGTCTCTTAGGAGCTTATCGTCTCTTTGCTGTAACGATAGTAAAGAAGTAGACTTCCTTTTAGCTTCTCGACTCATTACCAAATGAGTCCCAAACTGCTGTCGAAGTTGAGAGAAACTTTTGATGCTAAGCCATTGAAGCAAATTGAATCATGTTAATACATTGCCCTTAAGGTGGTTGAGAAGTGTTTACACATAGTGGTGTCTATCATGTCTTTTGTAACCATCACGGCTACAAAGTGAGTCGAGAGATCTTGAGGGTCGGTAGTACCGTTATACCTCTCCATGGGAGCCTGAAGTATGTCACAAGGCACCAGTTCTGAAGAAACCTTTAGGTTGAAAGGTTACATGTCAGGGGGATAAAGAGGGGTCTTATCCTTTTTGCACCTGCTCGCTTGATCTTGTCGACTATAAGTTGTTTAACCTACCTTCTCAAATCGTCAGGGTCGTGATGAGAGGTTACCGATAGTTCATTATTTAGGGCAAGCATAAGTCGCTGAGGGCATGCATGCCTAGGCCCTCCTAAAGATGATTGTCCCTTTAGTCTAATGACACGACTAAGTCCTTCTAACTGCCTTCTCATATTTTGTATTTTGGACTCTAACCTCTCTAGCTGAGGATGATTGACTCGTTCCGAGGATATGGGCGTAAGAGGTGTGACCAGGTGTTCTTGAGGCGTAGGTTGTGGGAGCTGCTCGAGGTGTAGGGATTGAGGATGAGCAGCAGGATTATCAGTAGAGTGAGTAGTGCCACTGGTAAGGCAGCGTCAGTCAAAATAGTGGTATGTCCATCCACGGCGGATATAGCCTTTGAGGCAGTTTTGGTTCTCCTCTTCGGAGGCATGGTCATTTGGCAACTTGGGGCATTTATTAAGATTGCTCTAGTATATTTCCCATGGGCAGTACCAATTTATTGGACGTAGATTTTGGCTCTACAGATTTTAGCTCCTTTGACTCGAACAGTTATTTCGGGGGATGATTTAAAACATACAAAAGATCTCTGGAGAGTGATCTGGCGGGAGAGTTTCCGATACTCAAGTCAGAAAGAGTGGTTTTCGATTGTAATGAAACAAACTGAGCACTAAAGAGAGAGAGAGAGAGAGAGATAGAGCTGAGAGCTGGTTCTTTGTGTATCAAGTGTCGAGTATCAGGGAACATACCTAGGCTTCGACATGCCGAAGACTTAAATATGCTTGTACGTTAGGAGCTGTATGTATTCGAGGTATTACAATCCATGTTTTCTTGTGAGGAGGTCCGAAAATCTCAGGATTTCATAGTCAAATATATCAAAAGATTTATGATCTTCATCACTTAGGAAGTCCTAGCGATACAGGGAGATTTCTTTCCTTATCGATTAGATTTCAAAGTCTCCTTCCTTAACTGGGGAATGAACATATTGCCTCTTACCAATAGAAATAACGATTGGCCCCTTGTCGATACGACAAGGGTAGTGTCATATTTGGTGCACTGAAGACCTTTGAAAGTTACAGGTTAGTTAGGTTATTGCCGATGGCAATCACTAGATGTGTCGGGTCGTGTTTACCCTTCGAGGAGATTGATCCCCAATAGTTGACACATCAAGGCATAATATGCCTTTTCGGATTGTGTGCCCACAAGATTGAATGCCTTTTGTAATGGTCCTTTATATCATGTCCCATCAACAACATTTACCATATTTTATCATTTAGACATTTTAATGATAACTCCCAGAACCAAACCTCTTTTTGGCACCAAAAAACATTTTTTTCTTTATTTAGCACCAATTTAATCATCTTTTTTTTTTGTGCAAAAAATATTTTTTTACTTTCTTGCTTCGTGTATTTATTTCATTTATTTCTTTGGGTTGGCTTATGCAAATATTTTTATATTGACTTGTGCAAAACATTTGTATTTGTATTTAATATGATGGACAAGTGATTGATTTGTCTTCTCTATTTTTATTCTGTTTATTTTTATTATTCTGTCTATTTTTATTTTGTGCATGAAGATATGTAGTGATATGACTATAATGTATGGTAACAAGTGGTTATTATAAGTGCATTAAGGGCATGATATGAAGTGATATTGCTATATGGCATCGTTAGGTGTTACAAGTGCATCCTATGTCACAAAAATTAGATTTTGATTTTGAGGATGAAAATTTAAGTGAAGACTAGATTTAAAAATAATCCAAAAATAATATAATAAATTAGTTTAAATTAAGCTGCCAATATTAATCCCAATCCCAGACAGCTGAACTGCAAAAGCTTAGTGGCTCAGTGACCAACGTGCAATGTCACGCTCTGACCTGCAAGTCGAGCACGCGAACAGACCGTCGTGACTCCTCGAGGCACGGGTATACCCTACTCGCACATCGAGGAGACGCAAGGCTAATCCTATGACCCTACTCGATATCATTAAGTCAAAATCATACAGAGGAAGATAAAAAAAAAATAGTTTTCAATAAAAAATTTCTTTAAAACATTTACCTCCAATTTACATATAATATTTATATGCATTGTCCAATCGTAAACAAGAATAGATATGATCACTTACCCGATAGCGTCTCTCAGTAAAACTCGTGGGATAGTACCTCAATATATGTCAAGTACAGTATAAGCTGAAAATATTAATATGAGGGGTGAGTATAATCCATATACTCAGTGAGTGAGGTGCAATGATTACATAATGACAATAAATGAATTTGTGAGAGTGACAAGTCAAAACATTATTTCAAATTCATATTTCATTCATTTACAAATATTTAACGTAATTCAAAATAATATACATCCTTATCATTAAATCATACATCAATGGGGTGTTAAAACATATTCTACCCATAGTTTGGCCTAATTAGGGTAAAATCCACCCAGGGGTCATCATAATATCATAAGAATAAAACACATATATCTTCCCCCTTCCCTTGGTGTTGACACGGTTCTTATAGGTGCTCGTCTATTGGATCCGTTGTCCAGAGACAGGGGACTCAAACCTCTGCTCCCATGTTACCCTACCACGTAACCCCATTGGGTAAACGCTCAATACCATGGTAGGGAGTGCACTATAACTACTATGCACCATTCCATAATCATACATATGTGTTATATATCATCATTCATAAATCTTTACTCGTAATAAAAACACGACACTATCAAGTTATCAGAATATCAGAATGTAATTTTCACATAACATCATTTCAAGACATGCCACAAACACTAAAACATTTCTAAATCACATTTCAAAATTTATTTATAAAAATCATGACCAAAGCTATTTTTTATTTAAAGTCAAAAATAGATTGTCCCACTCATCTCGACTGGGGAGGGTACGCCACTCCCCCTAATTGTCCCCATTTCTCGAACGAGTCACCCCTCGAATGAAAATGTAACCCTACATCTAAATTAAATAATATGTATTATTTTTCAATTCAATATCATATTGTTGGTCTATAAAATACATATGAAAATGTTTTCTTTAAGGTAAAATCTCAAATTCCATATTTAGAGAAAAATTCTTACAAAATCTATCACGCGCATGTTTAGTAAAATCACAATATTTTCTAAAACATTGATCGGATTCAAATGATTTAAATTTTCTATTAAAGCTAAGACATATATCTCTAACTTTATGTTTAGATCAACTTTAAATTCTGAACACACGAATTTAGAAAAAAATTATCACTTTTTCAGTCTAAGTTCCTAAAACTAATTTTGTACAGTTTTGGAAGAATTTCCATATCTCCCAATATACTTCTCCGATTTAAGTAATTCTTATCTCAAAGTAAAGACAAGACATAGATCTAAAACCTTCTAGTTTTGACCATCCTTAGAATTTAAATGTATAATTTTTTAAAATTCAATTTTCATTTTAGTTTCAGTTTTAGAACTACTTCTGCACAATTTTAATAAAAATATCATAACCTTCTCCATAAAACTCCGATTCAAGTGATCTTCTATAAAATTAAAGATACGAGAGAAACTAAAACTTTCATGTTTAAAATTTCTCCAAATTCTGAATAGAAGGCACCTCAAAAATTCATAAACATTACTAGTCGTACATAAGACATGAAACAAAATTTGTGAGACATGCTAAATTTCCAAAAATCACCAAAAATCAATTCTTTCATGAATTACTTCACATGATGTACCATTTTAAAGCTTAGGAAGTTTAGTTTATAGAGAAATAAATATCTTATATTTTTTATTTCTACAGAATGAGATATTCTAAGAAAACTATACAAGACTCAATCTAGAAATCAACATCTAGCATGCTAGTATGGATACCAAAGTAACTATTAATCAAATAATTTAATCTTAGCATAAGTTAGAACATGTTACCTCCTTTATAAGATCTCTTTATCAATAAACACCAGTACTTCCTTTGAATTCTTGAATTTTTTTTTATCACCTTAGCAAAATCAAATCACAATGAATATAAATTCCTACACAATACTTCTATACTTCCAATTGAAATTTAAGAATTTCCAAAAATGTTCTTACCTCTTTGGCTCCATGGTTGAACTCAAAATGGATATAGAACCCACAAAATTTCGTCCAATGGGAGTTTGAATGAAGAAAATAGGCCAAACTCTTCCTAAACAAGCTCTTTTGTAAACCTAACAACATATCTTTGACCATTAGATCATTCCATGCATTATCTCAACCTTCCACTTGTCTTAGCACTTAAACCATGCAATTGTTGATTCAAGCAACCTCCATGCACTCCATTAGGTGTCTTTGTACATCCATGTCAATGGGAGGAGGTGCCACAAGCTAGAACAAGCTATTCTAGTGAGTTTTCATGCAAAAATTTCTACCCAATAAGTTTTTATGCATAAATTTTCATTCAATGAGTTTTCTTGAATGTGGAAAAATTCTATGTGGCCACTAACCAACCTTGATTCTCTCTTGACCAATCATTTGGCTCCAATTGTCCATCTTTGAGTGATTTGCAACTTAGTCCCTTAACTTTCCTTAATTGCATTTAAACCCATAACTTTTAAAAATTTACATTTTTGGTCCTTATGAAATTTTGTTCGAAATTTCTTAAATATATGAAATTTCATTTAAATATCTTTATTTAAGTGTGTTGGACTTCTCTTAACTATTTTTGACGTTTTTAGGTCTAACCGGCGCTTTCCGAGAAGTTTTTCGGCTTACTAATAAAATTTTTGGTTTTAGCGATTTTGAGACAAAATCTCAAAATAAATAAATAGATAATTGAATAGATATCTCAAAAGGATGCTTATATATTTAGAATCATGAGGAGTAGTGTATGATATACAGTCACCAAAAATCGGTATTACATGCAAAGCATAAACAATAATTTGCAAAACTAAATAACATATGTACCTAATTAAAAATAAGAGTAATGAAGAAAAAAGAGGGGGTATGGAAAAAATTGTGTAATGAAAAAAATGCAAAAAATGAGGTAAGTGTAATAAAAAAAGAGGAGGGTATGGATTAAAGTGTGTAATGGAAAAAAGCAACAGTTTTGAAAGACTGTTTGTGAAAATGGTTGTCAAATGACATTAGCCCCTATGTGATATAATATCTCACCCATGGGATATGATATGATATGTCAAGTAAAGTTGAAAAAGAGGTGATGTTGAACTAACCTCCAGCTATTGGATTAATTGGTGATGTGTCCAAGTTTAACAGCTGTTATTAGAAATGTGATTTATCCAACAACATGCAAAAAATTTGCAAAAAAATTGGGATTGTTTTCATGGCATTGACATTGCTTTTGAGATACAAATGCACCATTTTCCAATAACATAATAATATCAATCTTACATGTTACTATGTATTACTATATGTATTACTATAAATTATAAATTACATTATCTAATGCAACAATTGGACCAATTTAGGAGATATTGTAATTCACCATTCAACCATTGAATCAAGTGCATCCTCGTGTTGGATGAGTGGAGGACATTGTATAATATAAAATTATGATTATCAATTTTAATTTAAATAATGTTACATAACTTAATTAATTATCAATATTTGTAAATATTAATAATTTAAATAATATTATATGTGAAATATTATGTTAGAGGTGGTTCGCATTATCAATATTATTAGTAATTTTAAATAATTAGTAATTTTAAATAATGTTACATGTGAAATATTAGTGGTTGAGGTGGGTTGAAGGTGGTTTGGCTCCACATGATGAACTCGTGTTATTAATAAAGGTTGGTTCTGAATAAATGCTCTCAATAAATGGTACATGTGTGGAAGTTGTGAGGAGTGTGGAAGTTGGAGAGCTTAAATTCTTTATTCATTTATTGCAACGATCATGCCTGCCTTTGTGATTATAAATATTTAGTGCTACCTTAAAGTAATTTAGAGTGACTAATGTGAAAGTGAGAGCCGATATTAGATAGCTTAATATGGATTATGAACCACAATGCAACGACTGAGACTATATATTAACTTAACATGGTATGCATTGATATATTTTAAAGCATGGCATGTATTGATATACTTTAAAGTAACAAGTCGTAAAAATTGCATGAAATATAATAACAGCAGGTAACAAGTGATAAAAATTGCATGAAATATAGTAAGTGATTTTTTGACCTATCTAAATAATGCATATAGAAAAGACACATGGCAGTATTGACTAAAAATATGAAAAAATGTAAGGAATTAAGAAAAATGTAGTAATGACTAAAACAAAAGTGTTTAATGAAAAAAGAGGCAGGTATGGTGCGGAAAAAAACGCGAAAAAAATGGTGGGTTTTGAAAATTTGTTTATAAAAATGACGGTGAAATGACTAAATCAAATGTATTATAAATCATCTTGGAAATCATCAAAACTTCTTCTCTTGAAAGCTCTCCTCCTCTCATTGCTCTCAAAATTCATTGGAAGTTTTAACTTAATCAAACATATTTTGCCTTATTCCATCTCTCACATAACCAAACATATTTTCAACCAAAAATCAAAAGTTTTCCTCCCCTGACCCATCTAAAACTTTCACTCAAACTTTTACTGAAGCACTTTATAACATATATTCAGACCCACAAGATGAACAATTTTGCAAAGTTTTAGCAAAAGGTAATCACATTTTTCTTTTTATTTTTATTTTTTATAAAAAAGGTCACTTTGGGTTCTATTGGGTTGTGCTAGGAATGAGTATTTGAAAGATTTTAAATTTGTTCAGCTATAAATATGGGATGACTAAATGACGGATGAGTAATGTAGCTGATCACGAAGAATCACAATCATCTAAAGAACAAGTGCAGTCTGAAAAAACCCAATCATCCCAAGTTGTTACCCCAGATTTCAAAATAAACAGATCATTTTAATTTGAGGTTTAATATTAACATGCCATCAAATAATTATCTATTTTTAATTTTTTATATTGAGCAATTGTCAAGAAATATAGAGGTTCAACACACTATCAAGATGTTTGGGACTTAGAAAAAGGAAAGCGCATGATTGTTGAAATGAACGAATTAAATCAACCAATAGGAATCGATGATACAATCTTTACTTGATTTCTTGACTCTATAGTGAGAGTGCATTTGATTGCTCTAATAAACTATAGAACTTGGTGTGACATGACAACAGAGTATAAAGACGACATGTGAAAAATTATACAGGTATCTAGTTTTATTACTTAATGGCATAGGTTAATATATCTAATTTTATTTTTTACGTATTTCTTTTATTTTAATGAAGTTAAAGATTACTTTCAAACCACTTAGAGATGACACTAAGAAATGACTTATTAGAAATTTGTGTGACAAATAGAAGAGTTTTAAAAATACTTTGAAATCAAAGTGATTCGATGATTCACGAAAATATCAAGGGAATGGAATTCATGAAAATATCAAGAGAATAGAAGATGAAAGGGTTGATCCAAATCAATACAAGGAACTTGTTACTTTCTGGTTGAGTGATAAAGGAAAGGTACAAATTACTAATTTTTCCTACTAGTAATGTTTCTTAACATATGTGGTAACCGACAATAAAAGACAAAGGCAGTTACTTTTACTAACTTTTTTCAAATTGATGTGGTAATCGACGATAAAAGGTAGACGCACTTCCTAACACTTCTGTTAACTGATGATAAAAGACAACAATATTTCCTAACACATCATGTGATAACTGATGATAAATGGTAATAACATTTCCTAACAGTTATGACATTTGTTGTAACCAACGACAAAAAGGCAGTAATATTTTCTAACACATGGTAACCGCGATAAAAGGTAGTAACTAGTAACTAATGATAAATGACAGTAACATTTTTTAACATGTGATAACCAACAATAAAAGGTAGTATTATTTTCTAACACATGTGGTAACCGAGAATAAAAGACAGTAACTTCTACTAACTCTTTTCAAACTGATGTGGTAACTGATGATAAAATATAGTAACATTTCCTAACACGTGGTAACCGATGATAAAAGGTAGTAACATTTCCTAATGTATATGGTAACCAAGGATAAAAGGTAGTAACTTTTACCAACGCTTTTCAAACCGACGATAAAAGGTAGTAACTTCTCCTAACACTTTGTAACCATTGTTAAAAGATAATAACTTTTCTTAACAATTGTGGCAATTGATGAAAAAATGTCGTAATTTTTCCTAACACATGTGACAATCTACGATAAAAAATAGTAACTTTTACCAATGCTTTTCTAACAATTGTGGTAACTAATGATAAAAGGGAGAAACATTTCCTAACACGTGGTAACCGATAATAAAGGGTAGTAATATTTCTTAACATATGTGATATCCGACGATAAAAAATGGTAACTTTTACCAATGTTTTTCAAACCGATGATGAAAGACAGTAACTTTTCCTAACACTTGTGATAATTGATGATAAAAGGCAATAATTTTTCCTAACACTTATGATAACCTATGATAAGAGGCAATAATTTTTCCTAACACTTATGATAATGGATGATAAAATACAGTAACTTTTCCTAATACTTGTGGTGATCGATGATAAAAAGTAGTAACTTTTATCAATACTTTTCTAATCATCAATATAGATCTGGGACATGCTCCAAAAGTGACCAAAACCATCGGGAAAGACCTATCCCGACTAGTGTATAGCCAACTGAAGGTCCATCCATCAGAGAAAGTTCTGTTGACAATTTTAGGGGGCTTTGCAGGTGGATTTTGTCCATCTAGATAGGGCATTTATTTTGTAGTGCATTCTACTAAGGTGTATAAAGAATGATCAAATGTCAGATTATGCCTCTTTTATTGCACAGATTTTTAATTGATCTAATAGATATTCACGCCCACTGTCTGTTCTAAAGACCCTTTATCGTTCTATCTATTTGATTCTCTACCTCGTTCATATGAGGTTTAAAACACTCATGTGTTTCAGACTTGCGAAAAATCAAATAGACATGACCTAATTGTGTGAAATCCTTTATAAGTGTAATGAAATATAAAACTCCACATCTAGCCTTCACATTCATTAGACCACAAATGTCAGAATGGACTAATAACAATAGAAATTCAGCCCGTATGGCCTTTTTAAATGGTTTTCTCATCATTCTGCAGGCATGACGATGTTTAACTTAATGGTTACACATTTGTCCATCGCATTGCAACACCATGAAACCATTTACTAGTTGTTCAGAACTAATATACATGTCATACAAATATAAACTAATCTTATCTATCTGAAAGTTCAAAACATAGCCAATTTTCAAAAAAACAAGAATAGATATTAAATTTTGTCGAATTTCTAATACGTGGAGAACATTATGCAAGATGAGAGTTTGGTTATTTTGTAACTTCAATTTACAAATGCCGACTCCTCTAACCTCTATTTTTGCACTATCCCCACATAGATCCATCTCCAATCATAAGACATTTGACAAAAAAAATCACAAATGTCTCTCAGTCTGTTCTTATATCTGGAATTGTTTTTTTGTGATCTGTCTCAAATCTCCTTTCCTTTTTTACTTTTGTTTTAGTTCCTCTCATGCTTAGAGTATGAAACTCTCTTGGAACTAGACTCTATAATAAAAGGTATCAGTTATGAATCTTGCAGCACAAAACCGCTCATTCTCAAACTCAACGTGACAAACAACATCTGAGAAAATCTTTACACTACATTGTGAGTCAAATTAACTTTCAAGTGCTCTGACTTGACAGGAAGGGATCAGATCAAAATTTGAACTTTCTTTTTATTGGAGAGGATATGATCAGCTGACTTCACCTCTCTTATTATATTAGACATGACCCTTAAATGCTATTTGATACTGTGATCACCTTACTTTTCATCGGTATCAAAATTTGTGGTCAACAGTTTAAGATAAGTTACACTAGTACCTCCATATTTCTCTTTGAGGTACACCTAAATGTTATGAGCAATCGAATATTGCTCAAACTCAAGGATTGTGCCATCAATCATAATGCTAACCAGGATCGCTCGAATAGTGGAATCTATTCTTTTCCATGCTGGGTAAGCATCTCGTTCTCTCTTCTATGGGGCAGTATTGCCCACATTAGGGTACTACATAACATGCCTGATACCTTCAAAGGCATCTTGTTCTTTTAGTACATTCTATATTTTATGGCATCTCACTCAATTTGTCACTTTTATTCAAGTCCCTAATAATGGATTTTGATGCTATAATTTAGGTTTCTATAGGGTAGACATAAGTACTAATGCTCATATCATACACACAATTTTATACTTCATAATTAACATTCATAACAAGTCAACATTAGGTGTAGAATAAAAAATTCACTAGATTCCCAATCATCATCTGTGGTCTTAATATATCATTATCATAAACTTAATTTAAAGCTATAAAATTCAATAGTTTTTAGGTGAGAATTATAGGAATTCTTGTAACAAAAAAACCTTCCATTTAAATACACAAAGTATTTATTTAGTATTGTAATTTTGAATGAGAATTACTCAAATTCTACTAATCCAAAATATTTTATTCAAGACACTCTCTTTTCTTTTGATTATATGATCATATAGATCAATAATCATAATAAACAAATATTCAAAAGAAACTTTATATTAAATTTAAAAAAGTTTCTCTATAACATGATCATGGTTCTATCAGAGAGCTATAGTACAAAAGAAAAAACATGTAAATATATTATTCCAAATCAAGACATATCCATTCATATAATCATATTCACCATTCTCTTTAATAGTTTATCTCTAGGAGAAAATCTCCTTATAGCATATTGGCTGGAACTGTTTATACTTTGGGATAGATTTTTATTCAATTGGGTCTCTAAATTCTTGATTCTCTATATTTCTATTAATATTGGTCTCACATCGTCAAGAATCATACTCCCTCTATCAGTAATAATCTCATTGACTATACTAACCCAATAAGGAGTCAAAAATTCCTCAAAATGTATACATAATCACCCCAAAAGGCATAGCCTAGATTAAGAAATTCCTGACATTTTTCTTCCATGATCTCCAATTGATCTGACAACGTATGAGATGGATCCATCTTATAAGTCAACATTTGACCTAACTTCATCATACGGTTTGTACTTCTTAATCTTTTAGCTCTCCCTGGAGAGGTGCATGATAGCTCCTGATTGTCACAATTTCCCTAAAAAATGAAAACAATATTAAGTCAAACACACAACCAGCCATAATATTATATAAAAAATTCAGAAATATCAATTTCAAATAATATGCTCAATTTTCAAATAATTTTATGTTGAAAAGCAATTTTTCATACATAAAAAAGAGCATAATATCAAAAGAATATAAACAGTTTACATCTAGGTAGTCACAATTAAGAAAATGATTTTCTAGACTCAAACAAAATTTTTCAGAATTTTTTTTTTGGACTGAAAAAAGATTTTTCTGTAATTTTCTAATAATTTATTGATTTAAAAATCAATAAAAATAATTTTCAACTCTAGAAAATAAAATAAAAATTATTAAAAAATAAAAAAAAAATATACATTTTAGAAAAAATTTCAACCAGGAAGGGCTCTCGACGCACCCCCATGCACAACCGTGGATGGTAGTGTAAAAATAAAAAAAGAAAAACTGCTTGCTCATACGCCACTGCCGGTGCAGATGCCCATGCACCGTATTAATGGCGGTGAATAACAACCAAATTTTAGTTATCCCAAATTTCGGTATTTCTAAGTTCAACGGTGGTCTCAATTTTTCAATTAGACATCTCTATCCTAGCATTTGGGATTCGGCTGCTAAGAGTGGGAATGGGCCATGGTTACTGTTCATCTTCTCAAATATTTTCCAAAAATTCTACAATTCGACTTTATGTTCAATTGCCCATATCTTTCTCAATTCGTAACCATTTTTGTGTTTTTTATATAGTTGGAAAGCATTTTTCGAGAGGAATCTAACCAAATTTGAAATCATAAAACACAGTATTTTAAAAGAAATGAGTATATTAAGTTTTGGCTAGGGTTTGAAATATCTCATAATATACTCTATGGATGCATGCCAAATTTTACAGATTTAATATCTATGTCATAAGCATATTACTGTGTTAAATTAAGAGTATTTCGTTAGACCAATTTCAAGTTGTCATTAATGAACCTTCCAGATTATTCATGACATTTTAATTTTTTAAATACCCAAGAGAGGCAGGAAACACCCAAACGTGCTCTGATACCAATGAAGGTTTAAACAAAACATGAAACATATTTTTCACATGCAAAAATTCTCATATCCAAGTAGGGTTAGAACCACTTATCTTTTTCCGACAATTGGGTACTCTAGGTTTAGAAGATGCCATATAAATCAAATCATCTTCTTTGATTACAATCCAAATGCCATGATGAAAAGATGATCAATCCTTCAAACCCTTATTCTCTTCCTTTGAATGTGAGAAGAAATCTTTCTCCTTCTTTGAACATTTTTGCACACTTTATGAAAAATGCATTCTCTCTCTTTTATTCAAAAATGTGAGAAGTCCACATTCTCACCCTTTCAAGAGTGTCATACTCCTTCCATCAAAAAAATTGGAGAGAAAATGTTTTTTCAAAACTAAAGGGAGAGGGAGTTAAGGGAGAGAGAGGGAGTTGATGGGGTAGTTTTTACCATAACCACTCCCTTATTTAAATTTAAAATGGAAATGGTTTTGGGTCTACCCTCATGGGTGGACCCAGATTTATTTTCCAACTGAGAGAACTCTATATATATATCTCTCTCTCTCCCCCCATCTTTTATCATTTTACATATAAATTGCATTTTGACATCAAAGTTGGAAGCTTTCTATTTGAAGTTGGTTTCAGACTTAGAGAAGAGTACTTATATGGATTGTACCTTAGCACAAGTTAGTTAATAAAATGGAGGGTTTCATGTGATTTTTATGATTGTGTGTTGTTGGATGAAATTATGAGCATAATATATTTGATAAATAGCCTAAGTATGTCATCTTGTAGAAGCATTGTGATGACTCATTATTCGAGTACTGCTCTTTTCAAAAAGAAAGTTTTCTCTTAATGTAGAAGCAAAATAAAAACATCATATAACAAACAACACTTGCAATAGCAGTCTAAGATTATCTCTTATATATGTGAAAATACAGAATGAATAATAGAGAAAAGATATTGAAACTTTTACTAACTCTATTATTTTCTAGAAAATCGGGTAAAATCTCCCTTAAAAAATAACTGTCTGACCACCGAGAGCTTACAACAAAGTCAAAGAAAACTTACCAACACTTTTATATCAACAAAATCTAGTATATAATGGTCTTTTTGACCCATATAGCACCAACGACCTAAAAGCATAACTTAAACACAAACGATAGCAGGTATCCGTAGCATAGTCGTGAACATTATATCATACCAATACTTCTATATCAACAAAATCTAGTATATAATGGTTCTTTTAACCCGCATAGAACCAACAACCTAAAAGCATAACTTAGGCACAAACAATAGTAGTTATCCATATCATAATCATGAACATTATATCATAAAAGCACTTCTATATCAACAAAATATGGTATATAATGATCCTTTTGACCTATATAGTAGTAGCACCAACAACCTGAAAACATAACTTAAGCACAAATGATAGCAGGTATCCTAGTATAATCATGAACATCATATCATAACAAAATGGCTCATCTAGATCACTAACATAACTCTAATTATAACATAAAAGATACAATTCATTTTGAAATTATACATCACAATTCATGGCAATCTAAAACCAACAAAGGGTTTGAATTATAAAATCTAGAGCAATTGGTGTCTGGTATCATCGAACTTGTGCTGCTCTGATGCAATGTCCCACACTATCCTGTGTACCTACTCAAAGGGGGGAAGGTTAGCCAAACCCCTAGGTTGCCCAAGCATCTAAAAAGAACCAAACAAAATATACAAGCATACTCTCAAAAATAACATAGATATATTACATAAATAGATACCAATATCATGGTAAATTCACAAGCATAATTCAAACATTATAGCATGCTTCTTATACTTAACATCACACTAGGCATAAGTTATCATGGATAAACCGTATCATGATCATAAGCATAAGGTAGAAATAATACTCATGCTTTACATCAGGAAACCATATATATATCCATTATAAATATTATATCATGTCACATGACAAAAGGACAGACATACTTCAGCAACCATAACATATAACCTTTCATAGATAACAACATAGCCTAAGGTCATTCAAGCATAACCATTTAACTTCTTCATTAAACAAGTAACATATCTACAAAACATGATCTTTTAACTTTAATGATGCCACTATAACATTTCCTAGCGTATCTTTCATACTTGTTCATACCAAACAAGGTATATGCCAATTCTTGCATTCTTTATCTTGCTAATTGACTCGTATAGCAAGTCTTGCATTAGATAACATGTTGAATATATGGCAAGGTATTTCTCATTATACTAATGGCATGACAACTAAATATGTTGATAGAAATCATGATCCAACAAATATAAGTGAAAAGAAATGCAAAGAAGATGACTTACAGACTTGAAGAAGTCGACTCGCTCATAAGTACTAATAGACTTGCTAGGTTTAAAAATGCCTTTAAATTTAGATAGAATGTTAGGCCAGTCGACTCATGAAGGAATATTAGTAGACTCACCCTGTATCATAGGCAGACTAAATATAGACTGTAGGCTACTCAAGTCAACTCACCCTGAATAGTAAGTTGACTTATAAAATCTTATGTGAAAAATGTCTAAGTATAATACAATGCACAAGTCGATCTACCTAAAAGCATAAGTCAACTTACTTATTCAATAAAACAATAGATTA
The DNA here is from genome assembly GCA_037126225.1 of Dillenia turbinata. NCBI lineage: Eukaryota > Viridiplantae > Streptophyta > Magnoliopsida > Dilleniales > Dilleniaceae > Dillenia > Dillenia turbinata. The sequence goes on from JBAMMX010000009.1 coordinate 29,444,187, forward strand.
AATATTTAAAATCCTAACGGTTGAAAATTTAAAATAATAACGATCAAAATGAAAAATAGAACACACCATGTACAGATCAAGTCAACTTGCCATAAGTCATAAGTCGACTTGCACTTTCAACACTTAGAAAATTTTATGAAGAATAAGTTGATCACATACTAGCTTACAAAGCAATACAAACATGTCATGAGTCACAGAGCGTGTCAAAACAAAGGCCAGATATTGGACTTAGAATATTTTAAGAGAACTTAAGTTTGTGTCGACCTACCAAACTTACTAAGTCAACACACACATGAACATATATTGAATATCTCATAAGGACACAAGAACGAGTTGACTCACACTATACTCTAAGCTAACTCATGTATCCTAGACTTAAAAAATTTTCAATGAGCTAGAGGTTAAGTCGACATTTGAAACATAGTAAGTTGACACACATATGTCCAAAATATTGAATAGCTCAAAGGAAACTAGGACAAATCGACTCGCATCTTGACCAAGTCGACTTGCATAGAAGTTGCATATTGCAAAACACTTCACTAATTAAATCCATGAGCAAACAACCTGCATTATGCTAAATGACATATAGTCTAGGCCAAGTTATACTAAGTTGACATACTATAGTTAGTAAGCTGTCCTATATAAAGCACAATACATATACACTTAAGTAAGAATAGGTACAAGTTGAGTTATCCAGAAGGCTAGTCAACTCACATAAGGTGTGAAGCAAAAACAACCAAGTACCATTAAGCCTAAGTTGACGTGATGAAATATGTAAGTCAACATGCACAAGCTCCACAGGATAAATACTTAAGTAAAATAAGGAACAAGTTGAATCGATAAAGAACACAAGTTGACCTACATGAAATTCCAAGCACAAATGTATGAATAGACTTAAGAGGTAGTTGACTCATCACATAAAGGCAATTGACTCTCCCTTACCAGAAGCAATACAAAATTCAAATATTATTTGACTCACGAGAAGAGCTCAACCACCAAAAAGCTGTTGAAGCAATAAATGAACCCAAAAAGAGCTCAACCACTTGCAATAGCTAACTCTGAATGTTCAACGGCTACTGCATCTTTAGCAATATAAATACAACAATTCAAGAGAAAAATTGCATTGATCGAACAAGTGAAAATATAGGAACTGAAAACATCTTCTAAGCTAAAACTTTTATTTGTGTTATATTATTTTTTAGGCTTTATCGACATATCACAAGCTAAGGTTTCATTCATTGTATTTGTGTTTTCACTTCCAAATCTTGTAAAAGATGAGATGGAAGGGTTCCTTTGGTCTGGGTATTTAAAGTGTGTTGAGTTAAACATGAAAGGTTTAGGTTTGCTAATTCCTATACAAAACTAGAAGGGAGTGTTTGAGAGAAACACTTGTAAGGTCTAACTAGTACCTATGGAAGCTAATTGGTGTACTACTTTTGAGAAAATTGTGGATTCAAAATCCACATGAAGCCTAGGATTGGACATAAACCAAAGAGGGTGGAACCACTCACTGGTGTCAATACTTTTTCTTTCTGCTCTCCTTAATCCTCTTCTATACAAAAAGTGGCAGAATAACCTATTCACCTCCTCTAAGTTGTTCACAGGTGTATCTTCAATTGGTATCAGAGTGGATCTAGTGGAGAAAAAGGCTTAACCAGCTACACTTAGCTTTAAGCTTAAATGAGTATAATAGGATTTTTTCTTGCATGACTACAAAAGAAACATTGGAGAGACTAGAGGCAACATATGAGGGAACAAATCAGGTTAAGAAGAACAAAATCAAAATGTTGAAATAAAAGTACGAAACATTTAAGATGAGGGATGGTGAATCTATGAGAGACATGATCACAAGATTCAATATCATCACCTATGAACTTAGACTATTAGGAAAAGGAATTAGTCAAGAGGATAAGGTGAATGCCAAAGTCTTGAAAGGCTAAGGTCACTACTATAGAAGAATTGAAGAACTTAGAAACCCTTATTATGGATCAACTAGTTGGGTAATTGACTACTTATGAAATGAAAACAAACTCTAAGGGAGTAGTCAATGAAGAAAAGGGAAAATTAATGGCTCTTAAAGCTGAAAGTGAGGAGAGCAACACCAGTGAAGATGATGAAGATATGGCCCTCCTGATTAGAAAATTCAAAAGGTTCATGATAAGGAAGAGAAACAAAGGTAGGAGAGAATTTAGAAAATCAAAAAAGAAGGAGGAAATCAAGTGTTATGAATGTAAGAAACCATGCCATATTAAAATGAATGTCTAACACTTAGAAAAGCAGACAAGGAAAAAAAATGAAAGAGAAGAAGGAAGCCCTGGCAACCTGGAATGATGAGGCCAACAATGAAATTGAGCGAGAGGAGGCCAACCTATGCTTCATGGCGTAGGAGGAAAACTAAAATGAAGAGGTAACCTCCTACTTCTCTCACTCTTATAGTTTTTCTGATTCTAAAAAGTAATTGCATGAAATCTTAATGGAATCTCTTAAAGATCTTGAGAAACTGAGTAAAAAGAATTTCTTATTAAAGAAAGTTTTAGCGAAATTAGAAGAGGAGAAGAACAAGCTAAAATAGAAAATGTCAAGCTAAAGAAGGAGAATGATAGCCTGGGGCTAGAAAAGAACAAATTGTATGCTGCAGAAGAAAATAAGACCGAGGAAACACTTAACTTGTATACAGAATTAGAAAACTTAAAGAATGCAAATGTAAATGCCCGTAATGAAAAACACATGTTTGAACTGCAACAAGAAAAAGATAAGAATAAGAAATTATGCTCCATATTACATAAATTCATTTAGGGACAAAAAAATTGGACTTGATGTTAGGTGGTTAGAGGCTTATATATAACAAAGCTGGATGGGATAACCTAGCTGCCACCGAGAATAAACTCTATAGTTTCTTTATGTCTAGCTCTTGGAACAATAAACTAGGAACTAGATGTCATCTTTGCATAAAACTAGAACACAGTGCACACTACTATCATAGGAAGGGACATAGCATAAACATATATTGCTTCAGGAGTAGAGCACCAGGAAAAACAATACTAAAATGGGTGCCAAAGAATTCTGTTATCACTAACATTGTTGGACACAAAATGATTTGGGTACCAAAGACCTAAACATCTTTCTGTGCAGACATGCCTCAAGGCTAAAGCCTCTGGGAACACCTGGTTCCTGCATAGTGGCTACTCTAGATGTATAACTCGAGATGCCACAAGATTTAGCTATCTAAAGGAAAAGAAGGAAGGGAAAGTTGTCTTTGGAGATAACTTAAAAGGGAAAATCATCAGTATTGGCAACATAGGTAAGTCCCTTACCCAAATTAAGCATGTTCCGTTAGTTATGGGTCTGAAGCATAATTTATTGAGTATCAGTCAATTGTGTGATAAAGATTATATTGTTTTGTTTGATTATGACTGTTGCAAAGTGATAGACAAACTTAGTAAGCAAATTAAGTTTACAGGATTTAGATAAGGCAATATATGTGTAATTAACTTAGATAACATAAAACAAATAGATGAGACTTGTCTTATGGTAATAGGCTATGACAATACTTGGCTGTGGTATAGAACGCTAGGTCATGCAAGCAAAAATCTAATATTAAAATTAGTTAGAAAAGATATAGTTAAAGGTCTCTGCAAACTAAAATATGAAAAAGATAGATTGTGTGATACTTGTTTGAAAGGAAAACACATTAAGTCATCCTTTGAGCCAAAGAACACAGTTTCAACAAGTAAGCCTTTAGAATTGTTATATAGATTTATTTGGTCTAACAAAAACTCAAAATGTAGGAGGAAAGTACTATGAATTTGTAATCGTAGATGATTACTTTGGATATACTTTGGTGCTATTTCTAGCCAGAAAAGAAAAGTTAAGCAATGTCTTTATTAAATTGTGCAAAATGTCCAAAATAAGAAGGGCTACATAATTAATAGCATTAAGAGTGATCATGGTATGGAGTTTGAAAATCTGATAATATGAATTTTTTGAAGAAAATGGTATAAATCATAACTTCTCAACCCCTAAGACACCATAACAAAAGAGTGTTTTGGAGAAAAAGAGCAGAACATTAGAAGAAATGGCTAGAACAATATTCTGTGAACATAATGTATCAAAATATTTCTGGGTAGAAACTATTAACATAGCATGCTATATTTTAAACTGAGCCTTAATAAGACTAATCTTAAAGAAAATTCTAGATGAACTATATAAGGATAGAAAGCTTAATATAGCATACTTCCACATCTTTAGATGCAAATGCTATGTTCTGAATAATAAAAAAGAACCTCTAATGAAATTTGATGCAAAGAGTGATGAAGGAATCTTTTTAAGATACCCAACTACTAGTAAAGCCTATAAAGTATACGATAAGAGAACTATGATGGTTAAAGAGTCCATACATGTGCAGCTTGATGTGAATGATCCCTTAGATAAGAATAGTTTTGATGATGAGGCATTAGATGAACTTATTAGGGAACTAGAAAAATTAGAGAATAAAAATGCCATGGAAGAATTCTCTAAAATTGAAAAAGAAATAAAACAAGATGAAGAGACTCTTGAAGAGCAAGAGATTAGATTTCCTTTAGTAAGAAGAAGTGTGAATGTAAAAAATATCATAGGAAATGTAAAGTCTAGAGTTAGGATAAGGTCTACTTTGGGGAATCAATATGAATATATAGCATTCATTTCCCAAATAGAGCATATGAATGTGGATAAAGTATTGGTAGATGAAAATTAGATTCTGGCAATGCGATAAGAGTTAAATTAATTTATGAGAAATGATATTTGGGACTTAGTTTCTAGGCCTAAGGACTAATCTATCATACCAATAAAATGGGTCTTTAGAAATAAACTAGATGAGCATGGAACAATCACTGGGAATAAGAAAAGATTGGTAGCTTAGGGTTATAGTTAGGAAGAATGAATAGATTTATATGAAACCTATGCCCCTTTAACAAGATTGGAAATTATAAGGATGTTACTTGCCTTTTGTTTGTTTTATAAATTTTAAATTATATCAAATGGATGTTAAAAGTGTATTTTTGAATCGTATAACTAATAAGACAGTCTATATAGAACAATCTCCTCAATTTGAACATCTTAAGCATCCACACCATGTGTACAAACTGTTTAAAGATTTGTATGGCTTGAAGTAAACTCTAAGAGCTTGATATGAAAGGTTTAGCAACTTCCTGTTAGAGTATGAATTTGAGAGAGTTAAGGTTTATAAAACCTTGTTCATTAAAAGGAAAGATAAAGAAATATTAATAATACAAATCTATACAGATGACAAAGTATTTAGAGCCATAAATGAGAACTTTTGCCAAGAATTTGCTAAAGCCATGCATGTTGAGTTTGAGTTGAGCATGATGGGAGAATTGAACAACTTTATAAGATTGCAAATAAAGCAAACAGGGAAGGGAATATTTATTAGCTAATCCAAGTTTACCAAGAAGTTAATTAAGAAATTTATATTAGGAGAGGCCAAAGGAAATTCAGCTCATGTGAGTGCCATAGTTAAGTTGGATAAGGATGAGGATGGAAAGCTTGTGTTCTCTAAGTTGTATAGGAGTATGATAAGTTCAATGCTTTATCTGATTGCCTCAAGACCTGATATACTTTATAGTGTGTGCCTGTGTACTAGGTTTCAATCAAATCCTAAGGAATCACACTTGTTAGCAGTGAAAAGGATCTTTAGATACCTTCAAAACACATGCAATTTAGGTCCATAGTATGATAGGAGTTCATCTTTCTAATAGCATGGATACTATCACTACAAAAAAACAAGAATTCAATGACGAAATTTTGCAACGAAAAATATTCGTCGCAAATCTGTCACAAATTTAGCGACAAAAATAAATTTCGTCGCTAATTAGCCACGAATTTAGCAACAAAAAAGTATTCATCGCAAATTTCGCAACAAAAAATATTTTCGTTACAAATTTCATCGCAAATTTGTGACGAAGATTTTTTGATATAAAATTCGTTGCAAATTTGCGATGAAATAATAAATTCGTTGCTAAATTTCCAACGAATCCTAAAATTCGTCGCTAAATTTGCGACGAATTTATAATTCGTCCCAAAATTTGCAACAAAATAAACATTCGTCCCTAAATTTGCGACAAATAAATTATTCATCCCTAAATTTGCGACGAATTCGTCAATTTGTCCCTAATTTAGTGACGAATTTCTTTTTCGTCCCTGAATCAGGGACGAATTTTATTTTCGTCTCTGAATTAGCGACGAATTAATTTTTCGTCCCAAAATTTACGACGAATTCGTCAATTCGTCCCTAAATTTGGGACGAATTTTATTTTTGTCCCTGAATTAGCGACGAATTAATTTTTTGTCCCTAAATTTGCAACGAATTCGTCAATTCGTCACTAAATTTGGGACGAAAATTTTTTTCGTCGCTAAATCAGGGACGAAAAAAATTTTCGTCGCTGATTCAGGGACGAAAATTTTTTCGTCCCTGAATCTCGCTCTCACTCTGTCCCTCGCTCTCTCTCACTCTCACTCTGTCTCTCGCTCTCTCTCACTCTCACTCTCACTCTCACTCTCACTCTCACTCTGTCTCTCGCTCTCACTCTGTCTCTCGCTCTCTCTCGCTCTCACTCTCACTGTCTGCTCTCTCTCACTCTCACTCTCACTCTCACTCTCACCGTCTCTCGCCTCTCTCACTCTCACTCTCACTCTCACTGTCTCTCGCTCTCTCACTCACCTCACCTCACTCTCACTCTTCTCTCGCTCTCTCACTCTCACTCTGTCTCTCGCTCTCTCCCTCAGTGGTTCTGCGAATGGATGGCGGATCTGTGATCGGTAATCTCTCTCCCTCTTTCTCTCTCTCTCTCTCTCTCGGCCGCAGGCTGTAGAAGCCAGATCCGACGGCCAAGCCGCCGGATCTGCCCTTCGCGGGCCAGCCGCGGCTAGGGGCCGCCGCCCCTGCGATGCCCAGCCTCGCGCAGGGGCCACTGGCCCATACGCTGCCCAGACTCGCGCATGGGCCTTTGGCCCCTGCGCTTCCCAGCCTCGAGCAGGGGCGCGGCCCCTGCGCTGCCCAGCCACGCGCAGGGGCCGCTGGCCCCTGCGTGCGTGTCCCATGGGCTGGGCCATTGCACGGCCCTGGGTAGGCCCACTGGGCCTGGCCCGGCCCAGCCCGGCCCATTGTAGCCCCTTTTATGCAAAATTATTAAAAAAAATTTTTTTGACAAATTTTATTTATAAAATGTTTTTATTGTATTGTTTTAATAATATATTAATTATTTATAATTGTTTTTGATGTGTCAAGATTTGCGATTATCGAATATTTGGATTGGAAGTCATTCGTCTTGTTGATATCTGAGCCCATCGGTGAATTATTATTTGGTGGTGAGAAAAGTTTTAATTTGTATTGTAATAATTGGAAAATGAAATTATGTAAATTTGTATGTTTGTGTTGTTTATTTCTATATTAGTTTTTTTTTTATTTTGTATTTAGTGGTTGATCTAATGATATGTTTGGATTTGTTAATTTTAATATTTTATATAAAATTGGAATCAAAAGTGTTGATCATTGTTTAGGTGAAACATTATGTTAACAATAATATGTAATTTATAGTAAATATTATTTCGATTAGTTAAATAATCAATATTGTTAAATGTTTAATAATATATATTTTATTTGATTATATGATAATATTTAATGTTATTGTAATAATTTAGTTAATTTGTTTGATATTAATTAAGTTAATAATATTATTTATTATTATATTCAATTTTTGTTAAATTAAGGTTATTATTATTAATGATGTTAAGTTGTGTTAAATTTAATGTTACTTTTATAATATTTAATTTATACTGTGAGATTAATGTTAAATTTTTATGCGATCAACGTTATTATTTATTGTTATATCAACTTAGTTGTGATTAATGATGATTTTATTATTGATGATTTAGTAGTTGTTATTAATATTTTAAAAATTTTAAATTTGGAGACAGGAAAAATGCAGAACGAAAGAAGTTGGATGTATAAAAAAAACTTATCTGATCGTCGGGGTTTAACTGATGAGTTTATTTTTGGGTTGGAACAATTTTTAGATTTTGCTTGTAGTCATGTTGATTTTATGGATGGGAATAAGCTAAGGTGTCCGTGTAGAAGGTGTCGTAATGGTAAATTTTTTCAGTGTGACAAAGTTAGGGAACATCTTTGTAGATTTGGTTTTACCTCGAATTACTATAATTGGACATGTCATGGTGAACCGTTTATTTCTGATGAGGAGTATGGACGAAACAGACAATTCTCAGTTAGTGGGAATCAGAGTTATTATGATCAATTGAATCCATATCAGAGGATGGTAATTGATGCAGCGGATCCGAATTTTATTCCCGAACCAAGCGCTGCAAGTTCTAGCTTTGCTCCAACATTTGAACATGAGTATACTAGTTATGCATCACCATTGGAGGAGGTAGAAGTACCATGTGTTGATGAAAATGTGAATAATGAATCATCTCTCCAATTTCAAGAAGTGTTAAGAGCTGCAGATGAACCTTTGTGGGCTGGTTGTGACAGCCACACTAAGCTATCTCTAACCGCAAGACTGCTGAATGTCAAGGCAGAGCATAATGTTTCTGAGGATTGTTTTAATGATTTTGTTCAAGTTATTGGAGAAGTATTGCCGCGCGATCACATTATGCCCAATGATTTCTACAGTATGAAAAAGCTGGTGAAAGAATTAGGTCTTCCAGTGGAAAGAATTGATGTTTGCAGAAATGCTTGTATGCTATATTGGGGAGATGATAAAGATGCAAATTTTTGTAAATTCTGTAATCAATGTAGATATAAGAGTACTAGGACGTCGGGTCGTAATCAGCGATGTAAATCATACAGGCAAATGTTTTATTTGCCTTTAACTCCTAGGTTACAAAGGCTTTATGCATCCGAGACTACTGCTGAACACATGACTTGGCATGCAAATCATGAAACAGAAGATGGGTTAATGTGTCATCCTTCAGATGCAGAGGCGTGGAAATATTTTGACAGAACATATCCTGAGTTTGCCAGAGAGACTCGAAATATTAGGTTAGGTCTCTGTGCTGATGGATTTGCTCCATTTGGTAAATCAGGAAGAACTTATTCTTGTTGGCCAGTTATCTTAACTCCGTATAATCTTCCACCCGGTATGTGTATGAAGACACCGTATATGCTTTTAACATTGGTCGTGCCTGGCCCGCAAAATCCGAAGAAGTTAATAGATGTTTACATGCAACCATTGATTGCGGAGTTGAAACAACTATGGGATGAAGGTGTTCCTACATATGATGTTCATACTAATCAGATGTTTGTAATGAAAGCTGCTCTTCTTTGGACCATAAATGACTTTCCGGCTTATGGTATGTTATCGGGATGGAGTACCGCTGGGATTTTAGGATGTCCAATATGTATGGAGAGATCAAAGTCATTCAGATTGAAATATGGGAAGAAAGCGAGTTATTTTGATTGTCATAGACAATTTTTACCGTTAACTCATAAATTCAGAAGAAATAAAGAAGAATTCACTAAGAATAGAATTGAAAGAACACCTCCTCCATTGAGATTAACTGGCGAACAAATTTGGCATAGAGTCCTTAACTTTCCATCTGTTATTGAAGAGCCACATGGTACAACATATGGCTATGGTCATTCGCATAAATGGACTAAACGGAGTATATTTTGGGATTTATCATATTAGAAGAGTCATTTGGTTCATCATAATCTCGATGTAATGCATATCGAGAAGAATGTCTTTGATAATCTGATAAATACAGTGATGGATATCACTGGAAAAATGAAAGACAACTTGAATGCAAGAAAAGATATGCAACTCATTTGTAAACGACCCACTCTTGATGTCGATGAAAGTAGTAGGGGACCAAAACCGAAGGCAGTTTATACATTGAGTAAGGATCAGAGACGGATTGTTTGTGAATGGTTGAAATCATTGAGGTTTCCTGATGGTTATGTCTCAAATCTTGGAAGATGTGTCGATTTGAAGGAATGTAAGTTGATTGGTTTAAAAAGTCATGATTGTCATATATTTATGGAAAGACTAATTCCTATTGCTTTTAAGGAACTATTACCAAATTATGTTTGGGGTGCCATTACGGAGTTAAGCATTTTCTTTCATGATATTTGCTCGACAGTGTTGAGACATTCACAGATGGAGAAGTTAGAGAGAGAGAGATTCCAATCATTTTGTGTAATTTAGAAAGGATATTTCCACCGTCATTTTTTGATTCTATGGAACATCTTTTGGTTCACTTGCCATATGAAGCGAAAGTTGGAGGTCCTGTCCAATTTCGATGGATGTATCCATTTGAAAGGTGAGTTTTTCATCTTTTATATTTCGTTATTAATGCATATAAAATTACTAATTTCATTACATATAATTTTCTAATACATTTTGTTTTATTATAATTAGATTCCTATATCATTTGAAAAAGAAAGTGAAAAATAAGGCACGTGTTGAAGCCTCTATTGTCAATGCATACATTGTGGAGGAAGTAACAACGTTTGCTTCATATTATTTTGAGCCTCATGTTCAGTGCAAGAGGCGGAGAGCGGGAAGAAATGATGAGGGTCATGTTGATCCCAATTTGAAGTTATTCTCAATTTTTAACTATCTTGGTCGACCAAGTGGACCATGTAAGCGTAGATACTTAACTGGTCAAGAATGGCGGGCAGCCCACACATATATTTTACTGAACTGTCCAGAAGTGACGTCATATTTCGAGTTAGTATATATTTCCTATTTTATGTATTTCTTATGTCGTAAATTGTTTCTGTTAAAATTGATTTTCTTTGATGGTAGGATTTTTCAAAACGTATATTCTGAACTTTCGACACATGAGTTTGATCGTTTCTGCGATGAAGAATTTGCACCATGGTTCAAAAAATATGTAAGTACACTATAAATTATTTAAATATTTACTTTAAAACATATTAACATATTTATTTGACTTTAGGTCCATGATAATCAATCTCAAGTTGATCAAGAATTGTTAATCCATCTGTCATGGGGTCCAAAATCAATGGTACAAACTTGGCCAGCATATTTCATAAACGGGTATAATTTTCATACTGAAGAATATGGAATGGGAAAAACGACAATGAATAGTGGGGTTTGTGTTCAGTCATCCAATGATGGTGGAGGTCAAAATGATTTTTATGGTTTGTTGGATGAAATCGTAGAGGTAGAGTACCCTGGTCCAGAATTACGGATTGTTTTATTTATGTGTCATTGGTTTGACCCTGTAAAAGGGATAAAAGTGCATCCACAGTTTAATTTGGTTGAAATAAATCATAATAAATTGTATAAGAGATATGAACCATTTGTGTTGGCACAACAAGCGATTCAAGTATTTTATGCTTCATATCCTAGTTTGAAACGTGACAAAATTGATTGGTGGGCTGTTTGTAAAACGAAAGCACGGAAAAAAATTGAGGAGCATTGGGAAGACATAGCATATCAACAAGAGGAAGTTGCCAATACATTTCAGACCGAGGAATATAATATTCCAACGTTACGAGATCCCAGCGGAGTAGTGATAGATGTGGATGCAAGTGAAATTCATGAAGAAGACGATGAAGAATCTAATTTTGAGACAGATGATGAGGTTGATGAGGATTGGGATGATGAGGATGAGGATGTTGATGATAATGATGTTGAAGAGTCTAATTTTGAGACACATGATGAGGATGAGGATGAGGATGAGAATGACAATTTTGATTTTTGATGACGGGTAAGTTTTGTTCTCTTAATATAATAAAAATCGGATATTTATCTTGATATATGATAATCTTTTTTTTTTAGTGCGTAAGTTAGTTTACTTTTAATTTGTAAATTTCGTTACTCAATTTGTTAACTATTTACTGTCTCATTCTTAAATTTATATATTTGATTTGTTAATGCATTATCTTTTTTTCTATAGGTCATTACAGAAGATTTGTTGACATATTGGTGTCTTTTTCGTCGTATTTAATTTGTCAAATTAAATATGGTAAGTTTATTCATGTTTTTTATTATACATCTGATGAACATGCAATTTTTATTTTTTATTTTTGTTAATAATATATTATGGTCGACAGTTTCGACGTGGTGGCCATAGACGAAATTCTGATGGAAGATCACACTCTTCACCATCGCAGTCCGCTTCAGTACCTTCGCAATCCCATTCCCTCGCCGGTAATATACCTTCGCCTCCCCCTTCTATTGCAGGTCCTTCGCATTCATAACAAATGGCTAGTAATGTACCTTCTCCAGTCCTTTCGGTGGAACACTCGTATGCAGAACGGGAAGACAATCGAGAGTTGATAGCCCCTTATGGAGATTCGTAAGTACAAAATTTTAAAATTTCAGGTGTATTATTTCTTTTATTTATAAAACAAATTATTCTTTTAACTATCTTGTTTATTTAACATTGTTTGTTTGAAAATTTATGATAGATTTACAAATTCTGTACATGTTATTCACGAGCTTAATAGAATCATGAATAACCATTGGGGAGGGGCTTCGATGAATTACACAAGCACTCCGGAAGAAATAAAAGAGTTATGGTGGAGTGAGTTCAAGGTAAATTATCCTAATCAGTTTATATATAAAATTAAGTTAATAGTTTTATAATCAATTGTTTTTTTTCATTGCAGCGAGTATTCACGTGGGACGAGACTGAAGAGTTGGAAGTAAAAAGAATTTTCAAGAAAAAATGTGGTGATCACATTCAACACGTTTTAAATCATGCGAAGAGACACGAAAAAAAGCCAAATTGCATCACCGAGCAAAATTGGGGCATGATTGTCAATTTTTGGGAATCAGAGGAGAGCAAAAGAAGGAGTGAGCAGAACAAAAAGAACCGAGCTTATAATTCAGGGGAATCGTTTGCGACGTATGCGGGAGGCTCAATTAATATCGGTGAACATAGAAATAGATTGGTAATTTTATACAAACACTAATTTTGTAATCTAATTTAAACTATTTCATTATTTCTAACAGTGTTTTTTTATTTTAGGCCAAAGAAACGGGGACCGAGCCTTCATTCATACAAACTTTCACGCGCACATTTCAGAAAAAGGACAAGACTTGGAGCGGGGAGAGAGCTAAAGCAATTAAGGTTTGTAATTTCAAAATTTTCAATTATTTAATGAACATTTTTAATGTTGATTTGATCATATTATCTTGAATATATCATAATAATGTAGGAAGATAAATTTATTAGATTAGTCTTTCCCAAGTTTATTTTTATTGTTAAGTTGATTTTTTGATTTCTAATGAATTACTTGATAGAGATTTTTTTTCCCCATAACTTTTAACTTATTCAATATTAATATGAATGTTCATAATTGATATTCTATATAGTCTCATGATTTATGTTACTAATTTTTTTATTTTCCTTATATATATATATATATCTAATCAAGATTATATGTGCTTGTATTGTATTGTTATTGGAAATTTATTTTAATTTTTTTCATGACAATACAGGAGAGATATGATGAGATGTCACGCAGAAGCTCGAGTGCTAGTGATGATGCTGGTGGATCTGAGCCATCTGTTGATAACATAAATACATGGCTCGAGTTGACTGGTGGAGCAAAAGGGGGTAGAGCAGTTGGATTAGGTTCTTTGAGCAGAACTTACCAATTCCCTGGTTCGTCTTCTTCCACCCCACCAGCAGTCAGGGTAGAAATAAATCAGTTAACTCAAGAGGTGAGCCATTTGAAGGACTTATTGCGGCAAAGAGATCAGGATTTCAATGAACTTCAAGCAAAGCACACGCAAGAAATGAACGAGTTCCGCACGCAGCAAATGTTAATCATGCAACATCTTCAGCTAGCCTATGCTCCAAGTCAGATTCCCCCTTCTATTTCTCCTCCTGATAATGCTCGAGATGGTGATGAAGATGATGATTTCTTCGGTGACGATGACAATGATGATGAGGATGATGGTGGTGGAGGTCATACTTGAGATTGTGTATTGTTATTTGACTTATATTTTGATACTCGTTATATTTATTTTCTTGGTTATGTATGGTTATTGATATTTTAACATTTAGACTTAATGTTGATTTTATTTTTGATATTATTATTATGATTTCTAGTTGAATTTTTAATTTATTGATTTTATTGAATAGTTAGCTATATTTATGAGTATAGATGCCTGAAATTTGATATTAAAAACGATTTGAATGATTAATTGTTGATTATGTTAGATGAGCAGGTATAAAAACAAGTTATATAGGAAAAAATGATCCAAATATTTCAATAAAATTTTTAATTGTCACAAAAATACATATTTGCCGTTAGCTACGAATTTTGCAACGAAAAAATGATTCGTCACAAATCTGCGACGAAAAAATGATTCGTCGCAGCTTTGCGACGAAAATGAGTTTCGGAGGGGGTCATGTTTCGCCGACTGCGACGAATAAAATTTTCGTCACAGATCTGCGACGAAACTCATTTTCGTCTCAAATTTGCGACGAACACTATTTTCGTCGCAAATTTGCGACGAATTTTGTGACAAAAAAATTTTTGTGGAAAATTTCTGCGATAAAAAATTAGTTTTTCGTCCCAAAAATTTGCGACGACTTATTAGGGACGAAAAAAAATTTGTCGCAAAATTCGTCGCAAATTTGTTTTGGGACGAATTTTTCTTAAGAATTTGTCGCAAATTTTGTTGCAAATTTATGATTTTTTTGTAGTGTATGATACTGAGTTTGCTGGATGTAAATTAGAAAAGTAGAGCTCAAGTGACATTTGTCAATACTTTGGAAGTATGTTAGTGTCTTGGTCTTCTAAGAAATAAAATAGTGTTGTCACATAGACCATAGAAGCTAAGTATGTTGCAGCTGGTCAATGTTGTGCTAAGATATTTTAGATTAAACATCAGTTGAAGGACTATGGATTAGAGGTAGAATGTATCCTTATTAAGAGTGACAACACTAGTGATATAAACTTACCTAAAAATCTAATCCATCCCTGAAGAACCAAACACATTGAAGTGAGACATCACTTCATTAGGGATCATGTACTGAAGAATGATATCATTTTTGAGTACATTGAAATTGAGAGACAAATCGTTGATTATTTACCAAACCCTAAGATAAAAATAGGTTCCATAGCTTAAGGAGAGACCTAGGGATGATAAATTTTAAGGAATGATTATTGTTTGATTGTTTTGATATGTGTATGAAATGGCTTTTGCTTGTCTATGCATGAACTTGAAAATCTGAAAATGACAAGTCGACTTGTTCAAAATATGAGTCGACTTTCTTTCAATTAGATGATAGAAATGACGAATTTTGAGATAAACAAGTTAAATTGTTTAAGTGTATGAGTTAACTTGCCTATATGATATGTTATGGATCTCACTTGGACACCATAAGCCAACTTATGAAACATTATAAGTACACACAAGATGGCTCAACTTAGTTAGAACATAGGAATGTATATAGCATGAGTTGACATACCAAATATATGAAGTTGACTTCCTCTAAATTACTTAGGTTCAAATTGTCCACTCAATCGTTTGTGTCAACTTACTCCTTACCCTAAGTCGACCTATCCCTAATGCCTTAGAAATATAGCATGACTTAAGACTCCATGAGTTGACTTATCTTTCATGATAAGTCGACATATCTTCGGCTTTGAAAATTCAGAAGATCAAGTATGAACTTAATGAGTCGACTTGCTTTGTAAGATGAATTGACTTGCTATAGCTTAGAAAACTGCAAACAGAAAGGTTCATGAGTCGACTGGCGAAGGACCAAGAGTCAACTTGCGAAGGCCAGAATCGAGAAACTATAAGTAGGAAACCCTAGGTTTAGTCAACAATTACTCATTTAAACCCTAGCTGTCACACACACACTCTCTCTCTCTTTCTCTCTCTGTCTCTCTCTTTAAAAGGCGAATTTGAGTTTTCTCTATCAATTAAAAAACCTTTAAAATCAAAATCCTAGACATCCTTCTTTTATTAGACATGCCAAGAAGCAAGAATCCATCCTTATTAACCACGACGACTTTCAAACTTGAGAGAAAAGTGAGCTTTTTGACAAAAACCTTTCTTTTCATACTATCACACATGATAGACTCATAGATTGGGGATTTTTGGTTAACATAGGATTTTTGTATGGTGAATATATTGGAGAAGTAGTTCCCTCAAGTCTAATTGAACCAAATCTCATTTCGTATGATAGGGTTGTTAGATTATTTTACAATAACATAGTGGATGCGAAAGGGAGATATGGAAATGCCTCAGAGATGGAGATAAAAGTTGGTGAACATAACCATAAATGTATATTCAAGAGCTATGCGTGTGGCTTGGAGATTGTAGTTACCCCTAGAATTCTTTGTAGGCTGAGAAGGCAAAACTGGGCACCTCGGGAGAAATGTGAGGAGTACATAGGGATGGAGTTGATAAAGAATGTTAGGATAGTGTTCAAGAACCATAGATTGGAAATGGCAAACACTAAGGCTGCATCTCTCGAGTTGCATGAGAGATTGCTTCATATAATAGTGATCCATGTTTTGTGACCTAAGGTGGGAGCCACACGATTATTATCTAGGAAGATTTTTGGATTATGGCTTGTTTAATGAAGAAGAAAAGCCCTAGCCTTCACTTTCTCATTCCTTTCCATTTGATGGCTCTTGCTAAATCTGAAATTGGAAACCTCCCCTATCCCTTTTGTATTACTGACCAATTAGAAATGTACCAAGTAGATACAAGCTGGGAGATGGGAATAGAGTTGAATCCTAAGCACAACATAGGAGCCTCCTCCCTCGACAAGGTTAAATGGGTTGAAGATGATGATAGGGTTTGGAGAAGGAGAAAAAGGAAGGGAAGATAGAGAAGAAGAAAGTGAACCAAGTCATAGAGTTGTCGAGCCATCCACTGAGCCCATACATGATGAGCCTACACCTTTAGCTGAGCCTATTCCCTCAAAGTAGACTATGACTCTATAGATGATCTGGGAGCATCTTCAGAGGATGCAAGAGTAGATTGATCGAGTGAAAGGAAATGTGGACACCACTTAGTCCTAAAGATGCACCTCAGTGAGCCTGTCCAGAGATCCCACAGTCATGCTTGTTTTGAGTATGTTTTTGTTTTCTTATACTGAACTTGATTTGAGTCTTGTATAAATTCCATAATCATGTTGTCATGTATTTGGCCTTTATATGATTTTGAACATGTTCATACACATGACACCTTTTACTTTCGTTAATGCATATCTATGATTTCTCATGTCTACACTTAGGAATACCCCTTTTGTTGATGACAATAAGGGGGAGAATTGTGTAAATTAGGAAGAAAAAAGATAGAAAAGGTGTATAGATTAAGGGGAGTATAGAAGCATACATTAAGGGGAGAACTTGTACATTTAGAAACAACCTAGCACTCTATCACATCTTTCATTAGGCAATATTTTGTCATCATTAAAAATGGAAAGATTGTTAGCATATTGAGTTTTGATAATCAGCAAAACTAAGCATGTAATGAATATAATATGTTAGACTAATGAAAGATTAATTTGAAAGAAGATAAGATGAATTTAGAAATGATCTAAGATACATATATGACTCACAGACCTAAAAATGTTGACACACTCATAAGTACTAGTCGACTTGCTAGCTTTAGAAATGCCTTTAAGTTAGAATGCTAGGCTAGTCGACTCATGAAGAAACATTAGTCGACTCATCACATATCATAGACAAACTGAATTTAGACAGTAGGTTATTTAAGTCAACTAACCCAGGATAGTAAGTCGACTCACAAAACTTTTTCTGAAAAATGTCTAAGTAGAATACAATGCACAAGTCGACTTACCCAAAAGCATTTGTTAACTCACTAATTCAATAAAACAATAGAGTCAATATTCAAAGTCCTAACGATTGAATATTTAAAAGAATAGTGATCAAAATAAACAATAGGACATACCATGTATAGGTCAAGTCAACTTGCCATAAGTCATAAGTTGACTTGCATTTTCAATACTTTGAAAATTGCATGAAAGCACCTTTAGATTAGTATTGTATTGCTTAGTGATATATGCAAAAAAAGTCTTAAATGCTTCAAATGCTTGTGCCTTAATAGTAAGCATAAAGACCTAAGTGTATTTAGTTTTGTGATCTATAAATGTTATGAAATATTTGAATCCTCTTTTAGATACTATAGGTGAGGTCAAAATATCTGAGTGTACAAGGTCAAAAGCTTTTTTGTATAATGTTTTTGATATTAGATAATACACTTGGTTTTTCTTTCTAAAAATACAAACTTCACAATGCCTATATTCACAATCTTTTGTTGGAAATAGGTTTTGCAAAGTTTGCTCACATGGATGACCTAATTTAGCATGCCACAAAACATAATCTCCTCCTTGGCATGTTGTTAGAGTATGGTTGTCTTCATCTATGTAATCTAGGTTGTTTCTTCTAGATACCTTACCAATGATTTGGTTCGATTTGAGATCCTAAAAACAACAGTGTGAGGATTGAATACAACCTTGCAATTTTGGTTTTTGGTCACTTGGCTAATGGACATAAGGTTAGATGAGAATTCGGAAACATGTAAAGCCTTTGCCTTTTTGTCAAAAATTTTTACTTCCCCAAGTTCTTTAACATCTAGATTATGTCTATCGACTACTTTGATCATCCTATAATTAGGGAGGGGTTTTAAATTTTGAAATTTACTTGTCCCCAATTATATGGTGATCACATCTCGGGTCTAATAACCAATCTTGAACTTTAGTGGTAGAGTTAGAACAAATACCACAATTGACTCCGAGATTGAATCCTTGTTTGAGGAGCACCCTTGTCACCACTTCTTCAATGGTTGACTCGAGTGATGAAGCTTGTACGGTGTTAGAACTATTGGAGTTGTTGGAGCTTCCCATAGTAGTTAAAAGTGAAAAGTGTAAAAAAGCGACGGGCCCTCATGGGGTTTAAGCACAAAACGCAAAGCAAAGCGTGGACTTTTTCTTAAAAGACGCACTTAAGATATAAAATCAAAATATATTTGGATTTATAATAATAGCAAATAAAATATGTTATAATATAAGAATATCAACATATATAATAGAAAATGAAATATGTTATAATACAACCAAAAAAAAAATAATTTTCTAGATCAAATAACAAGAAAATGTGTTTCATGAAATTCTTGGAAAATGTATATAAATTAACTTAAATAACTTTAAACCAGATGTTACCGAATTGAAAAAAGCCCTTGCATAATATCCCAACATCATTTGGCAAATGGTGATAAAAAAAATGAACAGAAAGGAGCAGTGGAGAGCAACTAAAAAAAAAAACCAAGAACTGAGACAAAAAAAAGGAGCAAGAGAAGAAAAAACCCCATCACAGAGACAAAAAAAAAAAGAAATGAATAGAAAAGAGCAGGGCAATAGCAACTGAGGAAAAAAAAAGGCCCATGCACTTTTTGTTCCCTGCTGCGCTTTATGTGCGTTTTTGCGCTTCAGTGCGCTTCATCTGCGCTGCGCTTAATACAAAAAAAGCAGATGAGCTGCTTTTTGGCCTCAAGTGTGGATGCAAAAACCAGTACTTTTCTTTGGTGTGTCCAGGTTTTTTGCAATGTGAACAAACTGATTTCTTGGCTGATTGGGACACAAAATTGACCTTTTGTTCTCCTCCAGCAGCTTCAAAACTATGAACTTGGAGATGGGATTGAGCAGCCTCCTCGATCCTTATGCTTGCATCAGCTTGTTGGATCATATATTGGATCTCTTGGAATGAAGGGAATTCCTTCATCCTTAGGATTTCTTGTCGTGCATTGGAATATTGTTCTCCAAGCGAGATGAGCAAACTGAATGTCATGTCTTCATCCTCCCTTTGTTGAAGGATTTTTGGATTGGTGGTTGCTGGTCTTAGTGTGCGGAGCTCATTCCATAAATCTCCATGCTCACCAAATAGTTGGGTGAGTGTCTTTTCCTCCTTGAGACCCCCTATTAGTCATTTGATTTTGTATATTCTCCCCAAGTTGGATTTTTGCCCATAGAGACCATACATTTGGTCCCATAGAGCTTTAGCCGCTGGAGCACTAGTGACTAGCACGCGATGAGTGTGGTCCATTGAGTTAGACAGCAGCACGAACACCTGGTCGTCCTTCTTTTTTCACTCTTTGTACTTGGGGTTAGACTCCTCTGTAGACTCCTCCATGATGTACTCTAAGAGGTCTCTTAGATTGAGAGGCCTTTTTACTCCTTGTGCCCATTGATGGTAGTTGGTTGAGTTTAGGAGTATGAAGGAGAAAGGGTGAGTTTGAAAGGAATCATGTGAAGATGTTGGAATTGTGACCTGCTCTGATATCATGTTATAATAATGATATCAAGAGCACAATTATTTGAATGAAAATAAATGAGAGTTTTCTGTTTTATATTTCAAGAATGCATTATAAAGGAAGAATTATCCATTGAAAGAAAATTACAAGAGTGCAGAGAGTTTAGACAAAGGGAAGAAGAGATTGTTCTTCCATACTCAAAACATTTGAGAGGTGAGACATTTGTATAGGAATGTGGCTCAGCTAGCCAGAAGACTCATAAACTAGCCCGTAGAGACAAACCAAAAACTAGCCGTTATAAATTCTACCCAAAATACCCTTGGCTGTTTGGGCTGTCTTCTTGGGCTTTTCTAAGCTTCTTTGAGCTTCCATTTTGGACCCTTTGGACTCCTTTTGTTGATATTTAATTCCTCTAACTGCCCCAAAGGAAGGCCTTTTCTTGCTGCATGAAACAGCCCACCAAAGTGGGCTAGAATCTGGACAGCCTGGATACATTTTCTGGGCAGCATTTTGCCTAGTTTTGGCCAGTATTGTTCTGATGGTTTAGACCATGACTTGGTTTCATTTTGAGGTCTTAAGGACTTGGTTTTAAGCCTTGAATGGTTCATTGCCTTTTTCTTCAACAAGTTTATCTCTGTGTTATATCAGATGTTTCTTCCTCTAATAACTTGCAAATTGGTAGATGGTTAATGTGCTCGTTTTTGAGAGGATTCGTAGATTTGGGATTCTCCCGTTTCCATCACTTCTCCTCGGCTATTCTACCTGTTTATATAAGGCCATATCAAGGATTTCTATAAGTGGGAAGCTCATTTGGTTTCTTAAAATCTTTATTTCCTAAAAAATGTTTATTATAATAGGGAAGTTACAGAGTTTTCCTCTGTAATTTTTTTACTAAAGAAAATAAACCTTCTCTAAAGTTTGGTGTCTTAACACTTTTGGTACTTTCTTGTGCAAATCTTTTTTTCATGATCTCATTTACCTTCCATACACGTCTCCTTTTCCTCTGGCCAATTTCATTTGGAAGGTAAATGTTCCTATCGAGGTTGAGCCTTTTACTTAGTCTATGGTCCTTAACAAGATCAACACAACTGATTTCTTACAAAAACAGTCTGAACCTATCTATCCCGATGTTTTTATCTCCATTACAAGAATTCTAAAACTAGAGACAAGTTGTTTTTGCATGGTCATTTAGTGGGGGAGATGTGGAACCCTGTCTTTGTTTTATGTGGTAACTTGTGTAATTGTCATAACAGTCTCCCTTATATGGTTTTAACAAAATTTAGAGGTTTTGGAAGGCATATGCTTCATTGCTTTGGAGACCTGCTTCTTGACTGTTTTCTAATGTATTTGGATGGAACGAAATGTTAAGAATTTTTAGAAATTAGAGTGCTACATCTTTCCTTTGGGACCATATTGGTTTTTCATACTTCTCTTTGGATTCTTGTTTTGGGTACCCATAATGAATATGGTTTAGAGGAGTTGAAGCGGGATTGGACGGCAGACATTTATTTGTTCCTACTTTGCAATTTGCTTTCTCTTGCTCTGGAGGACTTCTCATCTTTAGAGCTTTATGTATTTTTTTTTTTAATACATCTAATATATATAAGTTTTTTATACCAAAAGAATATTCAAACTTTATGGAGTTTTCATCTGAAACTTTCAGCAAGGGCTCTCGTATTCCTTCAATTCATGATTTTGACATTGGTTCTAGAGATTTTCTTGATCTATTTTAAGCTCTTTTGCACCGACACATTTAGAAAAGTGTCAATTTCATGTCAGCCACTTAATTGGCGTCATTTTAATATCAGACACATCTAGGTTGTCCACATATTTTATTATTTTATTTTCATCTACACACTTCTTCCACACTATTGGGATTATTTTACCCTGTGATTTTTGTGTGTTCTATGTCCAGTCCAGAAAACTTACCTGGCTGTGATCTATCAAAAACTTTTATATAATATCCTGCTAAAGTCATACGATCACGAGGCATTACAATCCTAATTTTCTTATGAGGCGATTCGAAAATTCCGGATCCCAAACGTCAAAAATTCAAAATCGCTATGATTTAAAAAATTAGATTATACGGAGATTCTTTTCCTTATCGATTAAATTTTCAAGAGTTTCCTTCCTTATCCAAGAGATACATTTCGTATTAAAATAGAAAGTTCAATCAAGGAGAGATTCAATTGAGTGTTACCAAGTGGGAGTATAAGTGCTTGGTCCCCTTAGTATTTGGTAGTCATCAGTCGAATAGAGGGAATAATCATTATTTTAAAGTTGGAAACTAATGAATGTAATAAGAGTTATATAAAACACATAATAAATCTGTTATATGCATTCAATGAAGGCACAAATAATTTTTCTACAAAAAGAAGTTAGATGCTTGCAATCTCATGTTTAGTAATTAGTGTTATGTTATATAAAATCAACATCTTACAACATGCTAGTTGATATTTTATTTTTATATTACGTAACTCTAATTATAAAAGGTACGACAATTATGCATGTCCATGTTTTGTGGCATCTTACAATTTTTGATTTTCTCTGTTAGTGTTTCAGTGTCGTGTCATGGCTTTTATCTTTGCTTCATAAATTTAAGTTAAGTAAATGGATAATCCTTCAAAGTCCTCCATGTTTATGCTTTCAGTATAGTAATTGACATTACAGCACCTGGTCATGATATAATGGACGTAACCTGAACTTGCTTCAGATGTCAAAGTATACGTTGCAACAATTTTGAAAAAAATTGCAAATACCCACATTGAATTGGTTCATTGCTCCACTTGTATAGCTGGTCATTGGTGACACCCTTGAAGTATCTTTGGACAATTCTGTGCCTTAATTTCTGTCTACATGACAGTAGAATGTTTTATAATTATTATTGGAATTCTTTCCTCCTGGGCCTCATTCATGATTTCATGACTTAACTGGTTGATAGGCTGAATTTGATCCTATAAGATGGCTGGACAAATCTTTGATACAGTTGTGCTCCCGCTTTGGTGATTACCAAAAGGATAATCCATCTTCTTTCAGCTTATCTCCACGCTTTTCAATATTTCCTCAATTTATTTTTCACTTGCGCCGTTCTCAATTTGTCCAGGTATATTTTAATCTCATGAGTTATGTTTTCCTATTACCCAAGATGTGTATGACCGCCATTTGATTTTTGACATTATTGTTTCACATACAGGTTTTCAACAACAGCCCAGATGAGACTGCATATTTTAGGATGATTTTAAATCGGGAAAATGTTTCAAACTCAGTTGTGATGATTCAGCCATCATTGATTGCCTACTCATTCCATGCACTCGGTGAACCAGTTCTGCTTGATGTTCTTGCCATTGCTGCTGATAGGATCCTGCTGTTGGACTCCTATTTTACCGTTGTAGTATTTCATGGTGCAACTATTGCACAGTGGCGAAATGCTGGATATCATAATCTATCAGAACATGAGGTACATATCTTTGTGGACAGAAAACTAATTATGTAGTGTTTAGTGCGGGTAATGTACAGAATAATAGAATGGGTGTTGATTGTATGTGGTTTGTCTATATCCAGTGGTTACTTGGTTTTTGGGGTGTATGAAAGAAAGAACAAATCAAAATAGGCACATGAAAAATTGTTATTTGCATGCCTACATCATCTAAGTCCACGAATAAAAGAAATGGATGAAAAAATTGAGCTGGGGACCCTGGTTTTTGTTCTCACATTGCAGTGTCAGACATCATGAAAAATTGTTATTTGCATGCCTACATCATCTAAGTCCACGAATAGAAGAAATGCATGAAAAAATTGAGCTGGGGACCCTGGTTTTTGTTCTCACATTGCAGTGTCAGACATACATCGCATCTTAGTGCATGCAGCCAGTCTGCTTTTATGCTTGAATTTCTTCATACTTGATACTCTGCTACTATATGTCTGAATTCTTTTCGTCTAGTTTGTTGGGAGATAGAACTAACCATTTTATCTGAAACTATTGTAACTTATTGCCTAACATGATAGCCTCACTTTGTCAATAGTATAGTAGCAAGCTCCGAGTTTCAGAAGTATCCGTGTCACCCAGACAGGCAAATAATTCTATTAGAATTTACCCCTTCTTCTACAACATGTGCAACAGCAACCGGAAGAAAAAGGGAAGAGGGAAATAACCAGAAAACAAACCAGAGTAGGAGATAGAATCTAAGAGCCTAAGAGAGGGGTCAGAGAGAGAGAAAAACAGAAACAGAAACAAGTGGCACAAGGAAGAAGATAAACAATGGATTCAATATGATTCAATTGTAAGGCTTAATGTTAAACCCGAATGCCATGTGTGCTGGCAAAACCCTAAGGAATAATAGAAAGACCAAATTAGAATCTAAACCAATGAAACCAAATAAACCTCAAATAATAGAAGTCTCCAAAAATAGTCCAAAATATTCTAGTTGCTAAATAACTAAGGTAATGTTCTACATCAACATTACTGTCATCCCTTTTGCTCATTATCTGAGTTTGGTTTCCTCCATTGTTCCCTCCCCACCCCTAGACAACGATCAAAATTACTTCAATAGCTTTTCTCAAACATATGGAACTTGCAGGTGTTTGCTAAATTGCTGAAAGCTCCTCGAGATGATGCTGATGCAATAGTCAAGGAAAGATTTCCGGTTCCTCGGTTGGTGATTTGTGATCAGTATGGCTCCCAGGTTGTTATTCTTATTCTTACTCTTACTGTTATACATGCTGAATTAATAACTGCAGCTGCCTTTATTGTGATGGTGGAATTTCTTTCATCTTTCCTTACCTCTCCAGTATTCCCACTTTCCTGTAGATGTCTGTCCTTCCCTGAAATGTGAATAAAGTTTGCTAAGGCTTGTGAATTTTTTAGTTGACAGGAACTTTCTCTCATGGGATCAATCATTTCCTTGTCAATTGTCATTGTTCTGCATCAATGATTGTTGAGAACCCTTGTGAACCTATGAAAGACCATTTCATTATTCAATATGATCATTTCAAAATTGACTGCATTTGTCTGATGGTTAAGATGCCACCTGAAAAAGACTGCTGATGCCTGGGCTTTGGTTTTGGTGCTTTGGCCTATCAGAATAGGTTCTTCTGCATGCATGCACGGACCTTTTAAAACAATGTGCTTATTTAGTCTTAGTTTGAACTCTTTCTTTTGTTTTTTAATGAATGCCTGAAGAATTGCTTGTACATTTGCTCATATTGATCTTATGAATTGTGTAGGCTCGTTTCCTTCTGGCAAAGCTGAACCCTTCTGCAACGTATAACTCAGATTCTCCTGCTGTGCCAGGAGGTGATATAATTTTCACGGATGATGTTAGTTTTGAGGTCTTCATGGACCATCTCCAGAGGTTAGCTGTTCAATAGAATGCAAATGGTGCCATCTCCAATTTTGTAAAAGTAGAACTCTGATTTAGCTTGTACAGTATTCCTCAGTGTCTTATAATCGATTTCATCACCCACTTGGTTCTTCATTAGATAATCTTTCAATCTTCTTTTGACTTCTATTTGTCCTATTATTTGGATCAATTATTAGTATAGTTTGAGTTGTTACATTATTAGAACATCTCTTAAATAATAAAATGCAGTTGTTTCCACAGTCATGTAGGCTTTCTGTGTGTAGGTTGATGTTGTATGATGATTTCTTGTACTCTTTAAAATTGATAATAGTGAAGTTTCTCTCATCCATTTTTTTTTTCCTTCCGTTCAGGTAAAAAGCCTGCTCTTGTTGTCTTATCTTTTTGCATACTCCTAACAATTATATCTTTTGAGTGGCAGCTTCTTGATATCATTCCAAGATAGTGGCTAAAATTGTTCTTGGTGATGGTGAATCCAAGGCGATCATTAGTTAGGGTTATTTTGTGCCTGCTAGAAATGCACAAGACATGGAGATTGAGATATCTAGACAGGGTTATCCTTAGAGTGAGACTTTGTTGTCAATAACTTCCAATGGGTTGGATGAATCCCTGATTAGCAGGTCTTTGCTTGTGCAAGGATAACTTAAAGTCTGTCAAATATATCTGACCCAGCTTGTGCGGCCTAGATGGCTTTTCTTTGTTCTTCCTCTTCTACTTCTTCTTCTTCTTCTTCTTCTTCTTATTATTATTTTTGTAGAAGAAAAAACTTTCTTAGTACAAGAAAGACTGCAAAGGTAGGGATCTCCTAGATGGTGCAAACTCACCAAAACTACATATACAAAGAGACACCAGAAGACTTTAGAGGATTTTAGGACAAAGGACCAGGCATATTTTGATTGTTTAATCAGCTAGTTTTAAGAATTAAGTTTTGGAGTTTCTGTAGAATAAAAATCCTGCAACTAAAATTGAAAGGAAAATTGCAATAGACGGGAAGAAAGTGGATAGGTTACTAGTGTCATACCAGTAGTTCCTTGAGCACCTGGGGATAAAATTATCACACCTAAAATTTGATCCAAGGCATCACATCTAGGGCAAGAAAGCATCACAACTTAAGGCTGAGAGAACTTGAAGCAATTTGATGGGAACTGGGATTCTTATGCTAGTTTTTAAATAGGCACTTAATTTTTAAGGAAATAGAAACTAATACTTGCACAAAGGAACTTATGAATAATCTTTAGATTTACACTATGATAACAAGAATGTGTTATCCTAAAAAACTAGGCACCAAAAAATAGAAACTAAAAGTAATAAACTTGTGAAAATGAAAACTGCTGCAGTAACATGACCACAGTGAACAGTTCCATGCTGCAGTGATGTGAGCGGTGGTCCTTGGTTACTAACTCTTAAAACCTGAATCAAGCTCTCAATTGTATTCCAACAACTTGATCTTGGTTTTCATAAACCAAGATTATGCTCCGATACTTACGAGGTGGTAGTTGTTGGATTGGAACACAAATACCATGTCTGCAGTCTCATTGACCTCCCATTCTATTGAAGAACTGTTCTGTCCTTGTTGGTTGTTTTATTATAGGACTTTACTGCCCTTGTTCCTATACTCAGAAGCCATAGCCTCTGATGTTGCTACCTTTGCCACAGATCTTGACGCTTTTGAGAAGTGCTGGGTTTGTATTGTTGATATGTCAGCTTCTCATCTTCTTTATATTGTGTATCGTTTAGTGCTTAGTAACAGCAAACTGTCTGTCACGTTCTATGCGAGATCATAAAAGGTAAAGTACACCTCATGCACAAAGTGCTCCCCGACTTGCGGAAGTAAGGGAAGGGTAGGCGTATATGTACATAGCCTTTCTTTTGCATTTTTTTGTAAAGAAGTTGTTTCTACCCCTCGAACCTGTGACCTCAAGGTCACAAGGAACTATTTAACCGTTACGCCAAGGTTCGCACCTGTGACCACGTTCTATGCGAGATCATAGCATTTCATAAATATTATAGGCAGAGAAAGTTTCCCATAATATCAGATTGACGACATACTGCTTTATGTCATACATTTATACCCATGAGAACTGCATCATGGCACTTTATTCTACCATATCACCCAATCTTTAAAGTGAACTGTTCAGGCAAGCTTCTCCTGACCTCACAAGTTTGCTGAAGCGAAACAAACAGCTTGTTGTTTTTATGAGTTCTTTGATTTGCTTGAGCCACACCCTCTGATGAGATGCTTTCTCTTCCATATCCTTTATCTCAAGCCTCAACCCTTTGTGGTATGGTTCTCTTATTCAAGACGGTAACCTTGTACCAGCTCATGAATTTAGCTATGAATTCTGGGAAAAGAAAAAAACAAAGAAAAAAAAAAATTGAGTGAAAACTAGTGTAGAGATCAGAGTGTCTCTGCTGTTGGAGGTGCCGTACACACCTTCAATCCTCATGAAATGGTAGCTGTTCTTTTTCAAAGGGTCATTTATCCTTTTGCCTTGTTCCTTTCGTCTAGTTGGCGCTAAGAAGAAAGTTTTAGCACTATCCAACATTCTTCCTTCATCCCCCTGCAAAATTACATTGAAAAGAAACATATAGTAGTCATCCATCATTCATGGTGAAGCTGCAAGAGTAGGGAGGATTTCAAATCAGTGCAGCATTCTCACGCTGAATTCTTTGTAAAGATCAACAAATTGTGGCTGAAATTGCTCCTTCAGATGTATCTTCAGTTCTGCATAGAGACTCTGTGGATAGAAAGAACCAGCATTAGAACAAATAGGATACTAAGTGACATTTTGTATAGTGAGGGACCTATAAGGGGAGTGATAGGAACCTACGTCAGCAATGAAGGTTGGTGAAACATCATGCTCTATGAGGGTTTGCAGCTTTCCCCGGATAAGGTATAGCCTGTTAAGCATTAAAAGTTTTCCCTTAAAATTAGAGATTGTGTCTTCCTGTTTGAGAGCCAGGGAGAATTGCAACTTACTGTTTGGGACTTTGCTCCTGTATTATGTTCTTGGCAATGTTCGCAATTACCTCTTCCCAGCCTGTCCTTATCATTTGATCTCTCGTGAAGGAATTGCTAGTACCACAAAGTTGCATAGGATGACTTAGATGGGGAAGACAAAGCACTAGAAGGGGAAAACAACTTTAGTAAATTGGATTGCTCACTTTGACTTCCAAGAGGCCTCAAATGATCAAACAGCTTGCCTTAGGTTATTCTGGGACTTGTCAGCAATCTTTTCAGCCACTTCGCGAGGCAATTCTATTCCTTCTTTTTCAGCAATGAACTCCAAAAATTGAACAATCTGAAATGAGTGCAACCCAGAGGATTAGGAAAAGTTTAAAAAATGTGTTTGAAGATGACGTGCCCAAACCTATAATTTACCTCATGATTTGGAGGTGGAAGAAGTTGGATGACCGTGCAAAGGGTCTTAATGGCATGAATTTTTGAAGCATCATTACAGCAGAAAAGCACTTTGTTACACCCTTTATATCTTTCCAGGAGCCACTTTATATATAAGAGTGCATCTGTTGATAGCTTGTCTGCATCGTACAGAATAATTACTGCAAGAACATATGGTAAACATACATGGTGTAAATTGGCATATTACAAAGAAATTATGTTTGGTGAGATTCAATCATCAGAAATTGTACCTCGGCAAGTATGGTGGTTGCACTGAACAGCTTTATCTGAAATCCTAGTATGTCTTTCCTTAACGAGTTCAACAATGACATGTTTCTCATACCCTTTAAGCGCAGAGATATTAATTTCAACATGTCGAGAGGACTCCTTTACATTTACTAAAATTTTCCCAGCTCCCTCTCCCTGTTGAAGTATTGTTTCACCAACAAAAGTCAAGTGATATACACAATCAAGCAATCCCAGAATGAAACAATGGAATTAGGGTTGTTACCTTCAAGTCAAATTCCTTGCGCCTCTCTCGTCTGTGGAACAGAATCAAAACCATCAATTTATTACTTCTCTTATCTCACACAATAATGGAACTTTTTATTAATTAGAATATGTTGGGATAAAACGCTAGTACAGTAGAATACCCACAAACTGATAGCTGACAAGCCAACAACAAAAAACACCAATCTACTTAACTAGATAAATAAAGCAAATATTACAAAGAAAGTAAAGAGAATAGAGAATACCAAATTTATATGGAAAATCCTCCGGTGTAGAGGGAAAAACCGTAGGGCACAATCGGATAAAAATTCACTATGAGAAATGAGTAGATACATGAATTTCATACCCTAAGTTTATGTCCAAAACCTAGGATTCTCAGCAAAGGGGAACGATTACAAGAAAATGGATCTCTTTGAAAAAACCCATAAATTAATTAAAGAGAATCTAGTTGCCGTAGAAGCTTATCCCACATCCTTACGTTCTCTATGAAGCAAGAAATTCTTCCTCTTCTAGCTCTTGGTACCAAAGAATAATACTACACCCTTTTTAGTGAGAACACACGAGTTAACCCCCAAGTTAACAAGTCTCTCTCAACATATGCTTCTGTGGCTTCCTCAAGGAGCCAACCTCTCTCCCCCCTTTTTTATGTATATTTTGTTTCAAGCAACACAAAAGGGGACAAAGCATTTAATGCTTTCCATGCAAGCAAGCATTAAATGCTATCAATGCATGATATTTTCTTTTCCAAGAAAAAGAACTGAGAGAGACCTATTCATTCTTTAAAGCAAACGATACCGAGAGGCTTGACGAGCACCGATAGACCTAACTGAGAAGCACCGAGAGGCATGCAACCTGGAGACGAGCACCGAGGAGCTTGAACCTATAGATCACTACCAAGAAGCATACATCGAGAGAAAAACACCAAGAGACATATACTGACAGACCCAATTGGTACTGAGAAGCATTCACTGGGAGACGTGAAAAACCAAATGGGTTTGGAAAAATGGGTTTTGCTACAACCCCAACAATCTCCCCCGCCATACCCATTAGGAGGAGATGCACTTTTCGATTTTATCACTTGAACGTCACCTTGGCCATAATACTCAACCTAGCCAAGTTGTTACAAAGTTCAAGTGTTTTTCTGGGAATTACTTTGGTTAACATATCTGCAGTGTTTTTGTCGGTGTGGATTTTCTTCAACTTCAACATGTGATCCTCAATCACTGACCACAGCCAATGATACCAAACATCAATGTGCTTGGTATTTGCAAGATACATGGTATTTTTATTTAAATCCAGAGTATTTTGACTGTTACAAAATATCACATATTCCTTTTGGCTTACCCCTAGTTCATGAAAAAACCTTCTTAACCAAAACATCTCTTTATCGGATTCGGTTGCTACAATATATTTAGCCTCTATAGTAGACAAGGCAACACACTTCTATAATTTTGACTGCAAAGATACGGTTCACCTGGCAAAAGTGAACAAGAACCTTGATGTAGATCTTCTACCATCAAGATCACGGCCATGTTTGCATCAACAAATCTTTCTAGAATTGGTTGCTTACCATCAAATCTCAAGAACAACCTTAAAGTACCTCTCAAGTACCTGAATATCCATTTCACTGCATTTCAGTGATTCTTTCTCAGATTAGAAAGAAATCTGCTCAATACACCAATTGTGTGAGCTATATTAGTCCGAGTGGAAACCATCAAATACATTAATGAACCTATGGCTAAAGAGTAAGAGATAGATGACATAACATATTTTTCTTCCTTAGTTACTGGACAAGATCTCTTACTTAACTTAAAATGATTAGCTAGAGGTGTACTAATTGACTTAGCCTGCTGCATATTGAACCGTTGGAGCACACGTTCAACATACTTTTCTTGAGATAATCATAACTTACCAAATCTCCTGTCATGGATAATATCCATACTCAAAATCTGTTTAGCTGGACCTAAATCCTTCATTTCAAAGGACTTAGATAAGTCATTTTTCAATTTGCAGATCATCTCAGCATCTTGTCCCATGATCAGCATATCATCAACATACAACAACAGTATAATGAAATTACCATTAAGGAATGATCTCATATACACACAATGATCTGCATCCATTCTTTTATAAGAATGTTTCACCATAAAATAATCAAATTTCTTGTTCCACTGGCTGGGAGCTTATTTCAACCCATACAATCTTTTCTTCAATTTACAAACCATGCGTTTCTTTCCCTTCACTTCAAAACTCTCCAGCTAGTTCATGTACATCTCTTCTTGCAAATCACCCGGCAAGAATACAATCTTAACATTAAGTTGCTCAAGCTCTAGATTCAAACTAGCTACCAATCCCAGTATAACTCGAATGGAGCGTATTTTCACATCCGGTGAAAAAATCTCATGAAAGTCTATGCACTTATTTTAGGGAAAGCCTTTCACCTCTAACCGAGTTTTGTACCTCACTAGTTTCTCAGCTTTCTTTGGCTTGAACACCCACTTGGTGGCCTTTTACCCTTTGGAAGCTCAACTACCTTATAAGTACCATTTTTCTGCAAGAAGTTTATCTCCTTTTACATAGCTTCCAATCACTACTCCTTATCAAGAGTAGACTGAACTTCTTAAAAACTTTTTGGTCCCCTCTCATTAGTAAGCAAAATAAACTCAAAACTAGGATAACTTGTGGATAGTTGATACTTTCTTGTAGATCTCCTAAGTTGAGATCCTTCATCCTCTTACAGAGGAGGTTGCTCCCCCAACTCAGTACCCATTGCATCAAGCTGTGCAATATCATCGGTAACATCCAACCGATCACTAGTTGTGACTAGCTCATCTATATCCTCAAGTTTTGTACTCTTTGTATCTGCACCATCTGTGGTACTGCTAGGTGGAACTGCTACTGGTGTCTCATCCTCATTCACCAACACTTTGTGAAATCTTCATTTTCTTTTCAAAGTCACCTATAGTCTCTAGCTGATGAAAAACCACATCTGTGCTCCTAACAGCCTTTCTCTGTTCTGGATCCCATTACCTGTAACCAAACTCTTCATCACCATAACCAATAAAGACACAAAGAGTGGCTTTACTGTCCAACTTTGACCTTTGCTCTTTCGACACATGCACAAAGGCTTTACAACCAAAAACCTTCAAGTGAGAATATGAAACATCTTTGCTTGTCCATGCCCTCTCTGGACTGTCAAAGCCTAAACGAACTGACGGTGACCTATTCATTAGGTAGCAAACTGTATTAATTGCTTCACCCCAAAAGGAATTCGACAATTTAGCCATTCTCAACATGGATCTGACTCTTTCCATGGTGTAATTGATTCCTTAGTCACACCATTGTGCTGTGGTGTCCCAGATTCTGTGTTCTCATGCCTTATCCCAAACTTCGAACAATAAGTTTTAAACTTATTGGAAGTATACTCACCACCATTATCAGTACGAAACCATTTCAAGAGTAATCCTGTCACCCTTTCCACCATAGCATGAAAACTTTGAAACCGCTGTAGAATCTGACTTTTGTTTCTTAACAAATACACCCACACTTTTCATGAAGTATCATCAATAAAAATGACAAAATATTTGTTTCCACCAAGAGATTGAACCTCTACAGGACCACAAATATTAGAATGAACCAATTCAATTTTATTTTCTTTCCTCTTAGAAGGAATACGGAAAGAAACTTTACGGTGCTTGCCAAACAGACATTGATCACATGAATTTAGAGAAATATCTTTGGCCGAAGGAATGAGGGACTGTTTCGTCAAAAGTTGTAACCCTTTCACACTCATGTGTCCAAGCCTCTTATGCCACAAATTTGGTGAAGCATCATTCTCAACTGCATTGACCTGCATACTGCACACTCTCAACTAGGTCTTGTACATGTAGAAGCACAGTTTTCCCTTTGCAACAAGCATGAGAAGCTCCCACTGCCTATTCTTTTGCTAACACTTGTATTCTTACTTTTCAAGAACATTAATTGAAAGCAAGTTCATCCTTATATCTAGGATGTACCTAGCATCCCGTTGAGTTAATGTGCAGCCGGTACTAGTCTCGACGACAATATCGCCAATTCTAACAATCTGTGATAGTGTTATTCCCCATCTTGGCGACACCAAATTCACATTCTTTATAAGTTGTAAATAACTCCCTTTTGGGAACATAATGATATATTGCACCAGTGTCAATAATCCATTTAGACAATAGATCTCCCATATAACTGCAGTCACTAGGTGTACACACAAGGGACTCAATCCCTTTATCAGAACCAACCATTGCAGCATTACTTTCATCTGGAATATTCTTGCCTTTTTTATCCTTCTTCTCTTGCTTCAAGAGTCAACAATTCCTCTTAATATGACCAGGCATCTTGCAATAGTAATACTTTACTGTTTCTTTGGACTTGGACCTCTTTTTGGACTTACTGTGTCCTCTGGAACCTTGGTATCTATTTTTAGTTCTGCCCATGTTCTCTGTGACGAGCTTGACTACTTCCAGATTCCATATCCTTCCGTCTTACTTCTTCATTGAACAGACTGTCCTCTAGCATTCCCAATGTCAACTTGCCATTAGGAGCCGAGTTACTGACAGTCACAACTAATGTTTTCCAACTGGCCGGCAAAGAACTCAAGAGAAGCAAAGCTTGTACCTTATTGTCAAAATTAATTTCCAAAGTGGTCAACTGGTTCAACATATCTTGGAAGTAATTCATATGCTCGACAATAGGATATCCCTCCTTATATTTCAAATTAGCAAGTTTTTTTTAATCAAAAAGGCTTTATTTAGAGCAGTCTTCCTTTCATACAATGTAGCTAACTTATCCCATGTAGCCTTGGAACTGGTCTCCGTTGCTATATGATGAAATATACTAAAATCAACCCACTTTCTAATGGTACCCAATGCTTTTTTGTCTAGCTTTTTCCGGTCTCCATCTATCATAGTAGATGGTTTTGCAACTTACCCAATATCAGATCATATAAATCATTGCAATATAGATGGTCCTCCATCATTGTCTTCCAAATAGAATAGTTTGAAGCTATTAGTTTCATCATGGAACCCATATCTTGATTACTTTCCAAGATTCAAGGCACAATAACCTTAACTTTGATATCAGTTGTTGGGACAAAACATTATCAAAGCGGAATGCCCACAAATTGATAGCCGACAAACCAATAACAAAAAACACCAATCTACTCAACTAGATAACTAAAGCAAATATTGCAGAGAAAGTAAAGAGAATGGAGAACACCGAATTTACGTAGAAAACCCTCCAATGTAAAGGCAAAAATCACGAGATAAAACATGATAAAAATCAATTATGAGAAATAAGTAGTTATAGGAGTTTAATACCCTAAGTTATGTCCAAAACCTAGGATTCACAACAAAGGGGAACGATTATAGGAAATTGTACCACTTTGAAAAAACCCACAAATTAATTCAAAGAGAATCTAGTTGTCGTAGAAGCTTATCTCTCGCCTTTACTTTCTTTGTGAAGTAAGAAATTCTTTTTCTTCTTCTGGCTCTCGGTACCAAAGAATAATACTACACCCTTTTCGGTGAGAACACAAGAGTTAACCCCCAAGCTTCTCCTAAAGTCTCTCAACATATGCTTCCTTGGCTTCCTCAAGAAACCAACCTCTTTCCCCCCCTTTTTATTGTTTATTTTGTTTCAAGCAACACACAAAAAAGGGACAAACATTTTAATGCTTTCCATGCAAGCATTAAATGATACCCATGCTTGATATTTTCTTTTTCAAGAAAAAGAATCGAGAGAGATCTATTCATTCTTCAAAGTAAATGATACCGAGAGGCTTGACGAGCATCGACTGACCTAATCGAGAAGCACCGTGAGGCATGTAACCAGGAGACGAGCACTGAGGAGCTTGAACTGAGAGATCGCTACCGAGAAGAGATACAAACACCGAGAGACATATACTGATAGACCCAATTGGCACCGAGAAGCATTCACCGAGAGACATGAAAAACCACATGGGGTTGGATAAATGGGTTTTGCTATAACCCCAACAGAATAGTGGTCAAATCAGAGAAATTTCATTAGATTATTGCTCCCTTTTCTAATCAGCAAAGCTCTGATGATTTTTCCGGCTGGGGGGGGGGAAGGAAGTTGTAGTAAAACCAAAATTGTTGTCCATTGCATGAGTACTCCATGCCTTATCCTTGTGCTAGCACTTGAGCATGTTACTAAACAAGTTGTGAAGGATGATTCACTTGGAAAGGCTTACATGAGTGATTCCCTAATGGTGCCTAGCTTCCCAAGCAAATCTCCTATCATAGTCTAACAAGTTGACTCACATGTTAGCTCACAAAGCAATACAAACATGTCATGAGTCATAGCACGTGTTGAGACATAGGCTAGACCTTAGAACTTTAGTCATGTATCGGGCCAAGTCGACTTATGTGTTATAACAAGTCGACTCATACATTTAGTACTTAGAAAATTTGTAAGCATGATATGAGCCAAGGCACGAGCCACAACACATGTCATGACACAAGCCAGGAGATAAAACATAAGGCCAAGTCAACCTGCATATTGTTGTTGGTCAACTCACATAGTCTGAACTGAGAATATTTTAAGAGAACTCAAACTTGCGTTGACCTACCAAACTTACTAAGTCGGTACACATATGAATAGATGTTGAATATCTCATAAGGATGCAAGCACAAGTTGACTCGCACTATACTCCAAGTTGACTCATATATCCTAGACTTAGAAACTTGCAATGAGTTAGAGGTTAAGTTGATATTCGAAACATAGTAAGTTGACACACATGTCCAGAATATTGAATAGCTCAAAGAACATTAGAATAAGTCCACTTGCATATAACTTGCATATCACTAAGCACTTCACTAGTTGAATGTGTGATCAAACCAACTTCTACTATGCTAAATAACATATAGTCTAAGCCAAGTTGCAATAAGTTGACCTACCATAGTTAGTAAGCCAACTGCATGAAGCACAATGCATATACATTTAAGCAGGTACAAGTCGGCTCATCAAGAAATCCAAGTTGACTCACATAAGGCATAGAGCAAAAACAACCAAGTACTATTCGGTCGACATGATGAAATATGTAAGTTAACATGCACAAGCTCTACAGGACAAACACTTAAATAGAATAAGGAACAAGTCGACTCGATAAAGAACACAAGTTGACCTACGCAAGATACTGAATGAAAAGTTTAAGTACAGAAAAGCATAAGTTGACATTGTAAGATGAGTAAGTTGATTTACATAAAATTCCAAGCACAAGTATTAGACTCAAGAGGCAGTTGATTTATCACATGAAAGTAGTTGACTCACCCTAACCAAAAGAAATGCAAAATTCATGTAGAAGCTAGATTTGACTAGCACTTGTGGAAGTTGGTGTTCTATTTTTGAGAAAATAGTAGATTTAAAATTCAGATGAAATTTAAAAGAAGAGATACACCAGAGAGTGTGAAACCACTATAAACACCGGTGTTGATACATTTTGCTCTCCTCAATCCTTTTCAACACCCAGAAAAGTTTAGAAAAACCAAAAAGTCCCTAAACCACCTATCACCCTCTCTAAATTGTTCACATGTATATCTTCACCCACTAAATCTAAAATATTTCTTTTATGAGTTTGATTAAGACAGGTAAACATTCACCTACCCAGACCAAACACTACAAAGGAAGAGTTTGTTTCCATAAACCAGTTTACCTGTCAATTTTCTAATCACTCCACAACTTGATTTATTTTCCCCCAAAAGCGCCAGCTGGTTATAAACAACATTAAGAAAAAAATTAGAATAAATTTAAATCCCTTCCAAAAGAAGAAAAATTCCCTACATATAAACCAAATTCAAACACTAGGAAAGAAAATTTTGTTCTCATTTAAATAGGTTTAACGTATAACCTGATACCACCAGGAAAGGTGCGCTCATCTGATTCACAATCAACGCGCCGCCCATCAGCATACCTAAGACGAATTTCCACCTTGTCTCGTATCTGATCAGCAATCAAAGTGCATTGCACGTCCCCCACGTCGACTTCGTTCAAGATCTTGGGATAAACATGAACAACAATGGTAGTTCCTTGGATGCTGCAATAGTCCTTGTAGTGAACATCAACATAACCAGCTGGAGGAATTTCAAACACCAAACGTTGTAAGAGCTCTCCTCTCCCACGTAGGGAAATGTATTTCTTGGGTACCCATAGGATCGGAACTCTTGAGGTATTCCTAAAGCGAGTGATCCGCTTAGGAAGAAGGACCTATATATGTATTTATCATAAGAATAGTTAGCTTAATAAGGACATTTGATGTGCTTCTGATCAAGATTATATCATATGTTGCAACTCAATCACTCTCTTCCCTGTTGCAATGCCCGTGAGCCCAAGGCTTCTCATGTACGAACAGAAGAGGTGCGTGGAAACTAGTTGTGATAAGCTTATCATTCCAGTGTCCAATCAGATTGAAGTGTTAATTTCCTATGATAAATATGTGTGTGTGTGTGTGTGTGTGTCGGTGTCAGCGAGGAAAGAGAGAGATATATGATGCCAAAACAGCTATCATTGTAACTACAAAACAAATTTGGTCCCTAAAACAAAAACAAAAAGACAAATCAACAAATCAGAGAGGAAAACACAAGCAGCAAGCAGGGAAAGTGTTGTTTAGATCCCAAAGAAAAAAGAAAATAGCACTTCTAAACAAGAACTAGGGTTTGTGAGGAGAAAAAAAATAGTTGCTATGGAGAGGTTAAGATGATTAAAGACATGAATTCTTACTCTTTTCGACATGGCTTTCTGTCGATTTCTGAGCTGAGAGAGAGCGAAATTGAAGAATCGAAAACCTAAGTGGAGAGAAAGAGAGAGAGAGAAAGAGAGAGAGAGTGCATATATGAAAAAGAGAGCGCGTTTGAATTTTTTCTTTTACTTGTTATATTCATGAAGATAAAATTTTGCGACCAATTTGGCATGTTAAAAAGAGATAAATAATGTATTCCTAGCTAAAAAAATTGTACATTTGACATTTTTTTACCCTTTTTTTTACTCAAAGAGATTTGGCATAATGAGACAATTTATTCATGATTAAAATCGAACCCCCTTAAAGAAATAGTGCAGAATTTTTGACCTAAACCAAAATGGTTAATTTTCTCCCAAATCTCTAAGGCAGCGTAACAAGTATTTATTAATATTTGTTTTGCAGATTTTTGTAATTTTTGATCAAAAGGATTTTAATTTAATCATAAATTTAAAACTAGTTTTTTTTTAAAAAAAAAAAAAAAATTATTCTAATAAATAACTACTATATTGAGGATAAAACAAAATAAATTATAAGAATTTCTGATGATCGGAAACATAAGCTCACTAAGTATGATTTGTATTGACATAATATGTACAATTCTGAAAAAGTAATCTTATTCATGTAAGTGGTTGAGTTTTGTAATTGCACTTTTGAAATACACAAAAACCAGCCTCTTGTTGGTTTAGTGACAAGCCCACTCAATTTCCTTAAATAATTTTTTTGGATTCGATTCTAGGGAATAGAAAAAATAGGAATTGAGAGAATTCATCCCTTAATATACTGACAGTTAACTCGAGTTGAATTAATTGATAGCAATAAATTAGTTATCGGATATCGGTCGATCAAGCACAAAAAAAAAAGAAATATATAAAAAAAAAACATAGTTAACAATCAAAAAATAAATAACAAATGAAAAGCATAAATATCAAGGCATGGTTGATAATAATTGTTAAAGAAAAACAGAAGAAGACGGAGAAGAAGCAACTGCAACTAGAACAAAAGCTAACTGCATGGCCCTCGATTCTTACCCAGGTCGATCTTTTCTTCTTCTTTTCCCTCTACATTTTACCTTCGAAGGAAGAAAGAAGCTAGAGCAAAAGCAAAATCATACCTGTCTTATATGTTTTTCTTAAATTTCAGGAAACGACAAGCTTCATTACTTGATTCAAATGATCCTACATGGCCTAGCAAATCTGAAACAAAAGAAAAGGATCTTGTACCAGAGTGCTGTAATTTTGGAGAGGAGAGGGGAGCCAGTTTCAAGTCTTATGTCAAAACTACAAACAATAATACAACAATTCAACTTGGTTTAGTCGCTTGCGTTTGTTAATTGATTTGTAAATTATTATTTTGAAACAGGTAGGTGCTCAAGTCTTTCTTTATTAATTTAGGAGACAATAAACCAACCGGTCAATCTAGGACTTGTCGACCAGGCTGCCTACCAACATAAGGAAATAAAATTTTGGATTGATGTGAGTTTGAAGTATATGTTTTCTATGGCTTCTCTTGATAAAAATTTTAACAAATAAAAATAAAAAATGAAAATGAAAATTATCTCTTTAGTAAAAATTTCATAATTTGCTTTTTAAACTTAATGTCCCCTGAAAAAACTTGATGGGATATTTTGTAACACCGAAAATTCGGTGTTAGAAATGTTCTGTGAAATATAGTGAAAAATTTTAAATTTTGCATTGATTTTCGATTTTGGGGTATAAATTTTAAAATTTTGGTATAATTGAAATCACCGTGTCCGCGAATAGTAAAAAAAACCTTATTTTATGAAAAATTTAAATTTTAGAAAGAAATGGGGGTGAATTTGTATATAATTATTTTAGAAAGATGTATATATATATTATAAAAAAAAAAAAAAAAAAAGAAAGAGGAAGAGAAGGTGCTGCGTTTCGGAGTGAAACGCAGCATTCCCTCCCAAATCAATTAGGGTTGGAAAACCCTAATTGATCCTCTCCCTCTCTCTTCCTCTCCTTCGTTCGACAGAGCACGCCTGCGCCCTCTCCCTCGCAATTTCTCGGCCCTCTCCGCCGCCCTCTCCACCGCCAACCACCATCACCACCGCCATCGCCGGGATATCTCTCTTTCCCCTTCTTCCCTCTGTTTCTCTCATTCGTTCTCTCTCTGTCCTCTCTCTCCCTCCCGCGAACTCTCTGTCTCTCTCGACTCTCGACTCTCGACTCTCGACTCTCGACTCTCGCTCCCTCTCTCGATCGATTCCCCCTTCTGCTGCCGCGAACAGTCGAGTTCCGGCCACCCTACGCGACCACCGTGAGCCACCATCTCTCAGTCTCGCTCTGTCTCACTGTCTCTTCGTCTCCCTCGCGCCATCTCTCTGTCTCTCACTCACTCGTCTCTCCCTCTGTTTCACTCTCTGTTTCGTCTCTTCCGCGCGCGAATGGAGTTGTTCTTCGTCTCTCTCGCGCGCGACGGCATAGATCTTTGCCCTCCCACTCCACTGCTCACTCGTGCGGTGATTCTTGAGAGTAACTCTCTCCTGTCGAGAGCCTTCACTGCAACCCACCATCGAGGCTTTGAAAACCCTAGACTGCAACCCACTTTCCTACATAGGTAAGGTTCGGTCCCTAACTCAAATTCTAGGGTTTTGAAATTTTCTTAGGAAATAGCATTAGATTACTGAAATTTAATTCAAATTGGTAGCTTTGCAGGTTTGAGGATGGACTGAGGAGACTTCTGAGCGAGGATTGCGAACCGCGAAAAACCCTAGGTGAGGGATTTTCAATCCCTTAAAGAATTCAAATTAATTTTTGCTAAATTTAGGTAGAAATTATATTTATATATATTCTAAAATGTGTTAGACTTGTAAGAAATGTCTTTTCCTAAGAGTTGTATGAAATTATTGAGATTAGGTCTAGAATTCGATATAAATTTGACTGCGAAGCATGATAGAATATCGTAGATAGTATTAGAGTTTTGTTTGATTGATTTGTGTAGTTGTTCTTGAGATTTGAATTGAAATTGGAATGAATTAAATTAGGATTATGTAATTCGGGAGAAAATTGGTAAAATTGAGGAATATTGTAAATTTAAAGTCGTCGGTGATTTGAAATGATCCTAAAATGATGAACTGAAAGTGTAAGAACGTGGTTGTGTAAATTTAAGCTATTTTAAATAAAAGGGAAATTAGAAAACCCTTTTATAGAGCCTTAATTGATGATGATTCGTGTTGATTGGTCTAGGTTGACCTTTGGAGACTCGAGGGGAGTCTTTTTGAGTTGATTTCGAAAATAGGGAGTGAATATCCTCCCTAGAGGTGAGTGGACGGATCGTTGTGTAGTAAATAAGCAAAATGTCTTAAAATTCTTTGATAAATGATTTTGAATGATTTTCACATGATTTATATAAAATGATTTGTGATTGTGGAATGTCTGAAATGAGAATTTGAATTATGAATGCATCCTATGTGATTTTACATGAATTTGTGCCATTTGTCTTGGTTACTTGAATGGTAAATGCTTGTAGCATGAATTTCAGATTG
Organism: Dillenia turbinata; assembly: GCA_037126225.1. Taxonomy (NCBI): domain Eukaryota; kingdom Viridiplantae; phylum Streptophyta; class Magnoliopsida; order Dilleniales; family Dilleniaceae; genus Dillenia; species Dillenia turbinata. The sequence continues at coordinate 29,486,050 of JBAMMX010000009.1, forward strand.
AATTGATAAAATGTGGCACATGGATTGAAATTTGAATGATTGCAAAATTGTGGTATTGTGAATTGATGATTGTGAAATGAAAGGTGCCGTAGATGACTATAGTCATACCCCCCACGAAGCGACCCGACGGGGTGACGTGGGTTGGGGTTATATGCGAGAGAGGTATGCGGCCTCTGCTCTGCCACGTCGGACTATCCGGTTGCACCCCGGGGAGGTCCGAGCCAACGCCAAGGTTGGGGGTAGCTTTGAAAACTCAAATAGAAAACCCCTTGGCGGGCTTCCGTCTTGGTTCGGCCAAACGCAAGAAGGAAGTGTTTTCGATGGGACCCTTGTGATTTTCTAAAAGAATATTTGAATGAATGCTTGACATGGATGCATATTTTATAAATGATGTTGAATTACTGAAATGTTTGGATATGGAAAATGATGTTTGAAGTATGCTTTGACATTCCCCACTTTCACCCCTTATTTATTACACAATCATGCCATTGCACTCCACTCACTGAGTATTTATAATACTCACCCCACTCTTTAACATTTTTCAGAGGAAGATTAGATTTGTGACAGAGATTGGAGCTTGGGGAGGGCCTACCAAATTGACTTTTGTAGGTATACATCATGATGTATAGTCACTTTTGGATCTGAACTGAATTCCATGGAAAGGAAGACTTGTACAATTCTTTTGGTACGGATTTAATTGATACTTGTTTCTTGTATAGGAACAAGTATTGATAGAATCCTTACGTGGTTTGTTGTTTATTTTCCCTTCTCCCATTTTTGGTAAAAAAAAAAAAAACTCAATGTTTGAGTGGGACATTTGGTTTGTAATATTGAGAATGGTTATTTTCTTTCGATTTCACGAAGTCTTGGACAACTCATATCGTTTGGATCTTACGGACGTTTGCTTGATTCTTCAGGCGAGTGTTAGTAAGATCTTACGGCTATGTTTTGGGACTTCTTATTTGTTAAGTGCTTACCTTATACTGTAAACTTTGAAATGGCTTGGTTGGCCATATTGTGTGCCGTGCATGCACAGGTTCCCTCTCCCCGATTGTGTGTTGATGTGTAAATGCGCATATACAGGTTCCCTCTCCCCGATGTGTGCTCGTGTGTACAGGGATGGACCGGATGAGTCCTTGCATGTGTTCGTTATGTGATGTTTTCTGTTTTTATATGATTGATGTATGGAAAGAACTGTGGTGTTGTCTTTGTAGCCTTGCGGAGTTTCGGTATATGAAGAGGTTTGGCCCGTATACCGATATTTCGTGGCGGCTGTCGCGTGGTCGATCCGAGGATCGGGGCGTGACATATTTAATTTTCAAAAGTTAAAAATATGAAAAATAGAATAATTTTGTACAAACTTTTAAAAAAGATATTTGGACTTAAGAATTCTTGACTTCGTAAATATTTATGTGGAAAATCATAATTTTCTTTAATCTATGATTAGTAATGAGCTATTAACGATCATGGAGTAGTAAGTATCATATTATGAGCAAGAGGGCACTCAAAAGAAGAGTAAGCCGAGGGTGACAATAGATGATGACTGCATGATTGATTAATTCATATGCATATGCAATCGTGCTAATCATATGCTCATGCATCTCGTGACCCTAATTAGTTATGTACACAGTTAGGTAATGATGGATAACGAATCATCACCGTGATAAGTCGACACTTGTGAAAATTCTTTTGTCGAAGTAAACTAACATAATTGTGAAGAAATTTTCATATTAAGTTAATCAAACAAGTTAATTAGATAAGAACATATTATTCAAGCAATTTAACTAGTGTTATAACCATGTTGTTCTTTTATTATTATCCATACTCATGATTATGCAAACTAATTGAAAATTAGAGTAAATTATCCCTCTGGGTTTAGAAACATGTTGTTAGCCCTGGTTTACGAGAACTTAATGAAATGACGATTTTTGATATGCCTATGACAATGGTCGTGCTAACATTTATATTCTGTTTTGCACAAAGTATCCTTTTTAGTTTAATGAGTTATTTGCTAATGCATTAATTGTTTTTTCTGCTTAACATAAATTAATGCTCAAATGGTTGAGAAGTCTAAAAGTAAAGTTTAAGCTTAAGTGTGAGAGTCAATGAATTATAGCTTAACTAATATTGTCTTTCCTTCTACATGTAAAAGTCTCGAGTCTGAGACTTCCTATATACTTAAAAAAAAAAGAAAAAAAAAAAGACTAAAGTTTGAGAAGGGGAATATTAGGAATGGAAAATTGTGATGCCATTATCCGTTATGCTTTTCATTCTACTCATGTTCCATTATAAATTTTGTTGCTATACACGGTTTATGTTCCATGTATTATTTGATATGAAGTTTGGTAATTTGGCTCACCTTTTTCCTCCTTTCAAGTTTCCACGCACTAAGTGTGGTTGTACAGCATGGATCCTTAGGGCCGAAGGGCATTAGATTCCTTTTATTTATTTTTGGAGTATTGTATTTTATGTGTTGGATTTAATAGAGTTACATGCAGCAGAAGCATTCATAAATAATTTTCGAAAAAAATAAATATGGATTGGGTATAAGATATAAATACCTCGAATATGCAGTCTCCAAAAAATCGACCGTACATCCCTCGATCGGATCTCACGGTCGGGATGGTGATCACGATGTTAATCGAACCACCACCGCAATGTCATAACGCCGCAACCCTCAGTCCGGCGATCATCGTGACGGAAAAAATTTCCTACGCGAAATTTTTTCTCATGCCCTCTATATTCTCTCTCTAGAGAATAAAGAACATTCACCCATGGTTGCCATTACCATTTACATTAACGTACAATAAATGAATGAGTGGTTAGTCTCCTTTCACTAAAATGTGATCCACAAAACTTGGAGATAATCATGGGAAATGGTTTAGATGTGGTTAGTGGGAGTTACCCCACTAACCCTATTGTAAAATGTCTAAAATGCCCCTCGTGGGCATTCTAAACTAATATCTCCCACTTGCATGCGAGGGCATTTTAATATTCGTCACAAGATCACAACTCATACAATCACATCACCCTGCTGGACTTTCATACAGAATTGGGCATCGTGCGACCTGCAAGTACACTGCAAGCAAAGACCTCTCGATACACCTGTTAGGATGATTGAGAAGCCATCGTTAGTATCAAAAGAACTCGCTGCACCCCAGATCCAAGACTAATTACATCCATCGAGCTATTTTCCTCAACGAAAGTAATCCCCAATAAATGCTCGACTGTGTATCCACTATTATGCTTACATCCCAACATGGATAGACATAATAGGTTAGCCGGTGAATACAACACAATGATGTAATGTCAATTGGTCTTCCTTTTCCCAAACTCGAATCTATTAACCTCAATTCAGCTGGTTTCTTAGACCTGTCCCTCAGACCTCAATTTATCTTTTGGGCCATCGGTAAACAGACTAAAGTAGCAACACTGAGCCAAAACTTCTAGAAACAGCCGAAAGTGATAAGAGTATAAGAGATCCCACCCAATGGATCTCGGGTCTCACACAGTAGGAACGGGGATCAAAATCATATCGGTGTCTCAAATAATGCTCCCACTATCCCTGGTCGACATATCACACGCGATATGAAACACGTGCCACAATGTTATTCCCCCATCTCTCAAAGGGCATATGTTAGATTTCTCTAATATTGTGCAGGTATGGGACTCAGTCTACACATAAGACTTTACCCAGAGATTTCAGAGAGAGTATCTCAGAGACAATATCACTAGTCGCAGGTGATATTTGAGATCTCAAACCTGGCTACTTACAGGCAACATGGATGTGGGTACGTCCATGCCGGTCATATCGCATATGACCTCATCTTGAACACATATCAGGGCGACTTATGTTCTAGTAGGGCCACTCTCAAAACCTCTTACAACTAGAAACCGTCTCATCTCCGCTCACTCAGAGCTAGAGGTGGTCATTCGTGTGAAAGAGTCGACCACGCCTGCCTGACATATCATTTATCACAACATATCACAAAATATATGAGAATTAAAATAGTGCAATAAATAAGTGACCCAATCATGCACACATGTCATATATATAACACAATAAGCATCAATACAAAATGAGAAATGATAATATACATGCAAACCCAATGATTCCAATATCTCATACATGAATCTATCACAATGGGTTTATTGAAGGGATCAGCCAACATACTGTATAATAATGTACTTAGTTTGTCACTTCACCCTTCTCGGTGATGTATCTCATAACGTAGTATTAGGTATCAATGTGTTTGGACTTATTAATACTTAGGGTCTCAAGTGTGGTCAAAGACGACCTGATTTTCTCAATAAATCATCACTGACCTCCCACTATCTGACACAACCCCTAAGTGATCTGGAAATCTCCAAAGCCAAACACTCTCTTGAACTGCCGCTGAGCATCTCATAAGCTCAGTCTCTATCGTAGATAGAGATATACAGGTTTACTTCTTGCTACTCCAAGACAGTAAAACCTAATATCGATTTGCATATGTTCAGATCACAAACCCAGTTAGTATCTGAATACCCAATAAGATGCAAATCACCTCCTCCGTAACACTAAAAGAGATCCGCAGTTCTTTCGTGATATCTCGGAATCCTTTCACTACTCTCCAGTGATCCCCTCTAAGATTCGATCGATACCTAATTACCATAGTGACTGCAAATCAAACATCTAAACGTGTACGCGATACTGCGTACATCAGATCACTCAGTGCACTGGAACAAGGGATTCTACTCATTTCCCTTGTCCTTTTCTGAGTCTTAGGGCATATGTTAAGAATTAGGTTTTAACCTTTTAACGATAGAGTATCTTTAAGGTCGTAGTCGATCTCCTCAAAGTACTCGAGAACTCTCTTGATGTTTGACTACTGTGAAAAAGGGTAAACACCTGTCTCGAGCGATCCCTCTGGATCTTAACTTCGAGGAAGAACTGAATCTCACCCATGTTCTTCACATCAAGACTCGACAATAGCCACGTTATCGTGGTCATCAGATACTCTCTGTTGTTCCCGGTCAACAGAATGTCATTCACATGAGGACATGATCAAAAGAACGTAAAAGGTATACGTGATGATCCTCCTCGATCATCACGAAACCGTAAAATATCACATTCTCGTGAAATCTCAAATGTCACTGCCTGGATTGATGATTAAGGTCATATGTAAACTTCCAAAGTCAACAGAGCTTATCATCCAGATCTATAAGAATAAAACCAGATGACCATTCCTTATAGATCCTCATCCAAACTCCCACTCAGGAGAACAGTCTCAACGTTCATCTGGTCTCGCTCCAGATCCATATCATGTCCACAACAATCGCTAAAAGTAAACGGATCGAGGTAATCTTGCCCTCAGTCTGAGTAACCCCTGGTTATCAGATAGGCCTTATACCTCTACACCGATTCGTCGACCTTTTTCTTGATGTTGAGAACTCACATATTCTCAACGGCCCTACTTCCCTCAGGTAAATCAACTAGATCCCAGATCCTGTTGATTCTCATTAACTCCTCTTACCCATGGCCTATAATCAATGGTCCTCCATGGAACTCTCAAGAAACTCTAGGACAGTTAAAGGTTCCTCGTAATCCTCAAGAGTCATACTGAGAGCCTCTCCTTCAATCGGGAAGCGACGGTTAGGTAAGCATCCTCGACTACTCTTAAGAGGATGGGAAACCTTTTTACCTCTAGATGGATCACTCCCACTAAAACCCAGATCCATAATGGATTCTTGGATCCTGCCACTGGGATTAGCCAACCATTAGTGTCACGCCCCGATCCTCGGATCGACCACGCGACAGCCGCAGTGAAATCTCGGTATACGGGCAGAACCTCCCCATATACCGGGACTCCGCAAGGCTACAAAGACAGCACCACAGTTCTTTCCATACATCAATCATCAAAAATAGAAAACATCACATAACAAAACACATGCAAGGACTCATCTGGTTCATCCCTGTACACACGAGCACACATCGGGGAGAGGGAACCTGTACATGCGCATTTACACATCAACACACAATCGGGGAGAGGGAACCTGTGCATGCACGGCACACAATATGGCCATCCAAGCCATTTCAAAGTTTACAATATAAGGAAAACACTTAACAAACAAGAAGTCCCAAAACATAGTCGTAGGATTTTTCTAACACTTGCCTGAAGCAATCAAGCTAATGTCAGTAAAATCCAAACGATATGAGTTGTCCAAAACTTCGTGAAATCGAAAGAAAATAATCATTCTCAATATTACAAACCAAATGTCCCACTCAAAAATGAGTTTTTACCAAAACTAGGAGAGAAAGAAAGTAAACAACAATCACGTAGGGATTCCATCAATACTTGTTCCTATACAGGAAACAAGTATGATTAAATCCGTACCAAAAAGAATTGTACAAGTCTTCCTTTCTTCGGATTTCAATTCAAACCAAAATTACTATACATCACGATATATACCTACAAAAGCCAGCTGGTAGGCCCTCCCCAAGCTCCAATCTCTGTCACAAATCTAATCTTCCTCTGAAAAATGTTAAAGAGTGGGGTGAGTATTATAAATACTCAGTGAGTGGAGTGCAATGGCATGATTGTGTAATAAATAAGGGGAGAAAGTGGGGAATGTCAAAGCATACTTCAAACATCATTTTCCATATCCAAACATTTCAGTAATTTAACATCATTTATAAAATATGCATCCATGTCAAGCATTCATTCAAATATTCTTTTAGAAAATCACAAGGGTCCCATCGAAAACACTTCCTTCTTGCGTTTGGCCGAACCAAGACGGAAGCCCGCCAAGGGGTTTTCTATTTTAGTTTTCAAAGCTACCCCCAACCTTGGCGTTGGCTCGGACCTCCCCGGGATGCAACCGGATAGTCCGACGTGACAGAGCAGAGGCCGCATACCTCTCTCGGATATAACCCCATATCACGCCCCGAACCGGGAGTCGTGAATAGCCGCCCGTTGCCCTGGATGCCGGCTGTATTTCTACAAAAAATCGGACAGAACCTCCCCATAAATCGAAGGTCTCCCATGTACAATTAAACCTGTATACCTGTAAAAATGCAAAATCATCCTGAAATCAACAAATGACCATCCCGGCCTCAGAACAATCCACCCAATCTCACAGCCGACATCCAGCCAACGCAAGGCTAACAAATCACCAACAGACCTAGCCACAGACCTCTACTGTCATGCCCAACTAGAGCATGAGCAGCCGCCACACCAAGTGGGCCTAAGTTTATACAAATATATTACAAATTCCCAAGTTAACACTTTAAATAGTTACAAATGCCTCAATGCAAGTGAAATGAGAGTTTCGCAAACAAAAGCCCAAAAATTATACAGTCATCCCAAAATATGTACACGGTCAACTACGGACCTCAACAAGACCACGCAGGGTCGACAATAAAATACATGATTCATCTTTCAATTTAAAATTAAGATCTCACCTTCCTGAATCACCCAATCCGCCAACAATCTATCGAGTCCTCGCGCCAAATACGTCGCCCTATCACAATAATCCTGTCTGGGGAGGGAAAGAGGAGGGGTGAGTACTCAGGGAAGAATACTCAGTGAGTGAGGGGATAATCTCAAGTACTAATAGTGTAGGTGAATATTGGAGTGTCAAATAGTATCATTCGTAAGCAATAACTCAAGTTTCACAATAAATCATGATATGTTCAATAAAATGAACTCTTTTAATCATTCACACGATATCACACATATATGCATCCATTTAAAAAAAAATCAAGTATATCATAGAGCTGGCCGAAAGGATCCTGGCAAAGGTCTACCATGACCAAGGACAGGCGCATCGGGGGTGTTATTATGCAAAGTGTTTCAAAAGTAGCTCTCTACCCCGATGTTGGCAGTGGGCTTAGCTCCTTGCTTACCCAGTCTCGTCAAATAGGTCACCGCCCAGTGCTAGACGGTGGCGTCACACACGTCCTCCCCCGATGTGGGTTCAACCGTTCGTGCCTATGAATAAATATAAACCGGACATTTGCGGATACCTCCTGCAGAAGCGTATCCGGGCAACTCGTGCCTCTACAAAGTCCCTTCGTAGCTACGGAATCATCAATGTCATCATCACAGTATCACAAGGGCACAACGTCCCGCAGATAAGAACCATCACAGATCTCAAAACATTTCAAATACGTATGCCAAATACATTTCATCAAAATCATTTCAAATCAACAACCGATGTAATGGTAGAATAGAATACATTTCATTTCTCAAATCATGACACAATTTCATTTCATTTCAAATATGGATGTATAATCGTGGAAAATATAAGTACGACACTCCAATAATCACAAAACAGATTTGAATTTCAAATTCATACGTCGAGATCATGCATATCAAAAGCATGTTTTATTAAAATCATGCTAACAAAATCAAGTTTCACTATTTCATGCAAGAGATTAGGGTCCCACTCACAGTATACGGGAGGGTGGTCACTCCCTATTTCCACAATCAAACCGAACTCGACTCCTCGAGTCTCCAACAAGATCAACCTAATCAAAGTATCACATAATCATCAAATTTCCAATTAATCATAGGGTTTATCATTTTCCCTAAGTTTGTACAAACCCTAAATTCTCCGATTTATGAATAACTCCAATGTCATCAGTTTTCATTCCATTTATAAATAAATAACGAAAGCAAAACCAATCTAAATTCAAACCTAAAACCGTTCAAAATCGAAAATAACTCTAAAATAAATAAATTCCTGCAAAATAGAAAAATCTTTGAAAAATCATACACTTTTCAATTCTCATCCGATCTCTTCAAACCATATGTCATTTTAAAGGTATTGAAGCCTATTTTCATCATACGGAAATAGTATTTTGATTTCCTATATGCATGACAACTTATAATTAAAAAGACTGCATAAATTCTTAAACTTAAATCCCAGATTCTAACTATTATGTCAAATGAAACTCTAAGTGAAACCATTTAAATCACTTTAACTCAATTCTATCATCCGACATAGCTCAATTTCGTATAAAATTCTATACTTAACCTAAATAATAACACAAAACGACCGGATAATGTCTTCCAATTGACTTTAACATACATCCTACACATATTCAATATATTCCTACTCTAATTTACCCTACATTCATCCAAATAAATTGAACGAGTTGGTATTTTACCTCACCTAGAGTGGTCTGCAAATCCAAAACCCTAATATTCGTGCGTCATTCAGCTCATTCTGGAACCTGTAGTATTTCCAATTGAAACAAATTCTACCCGTTAGACTAAATCAACTAAAGAATTAAACTTTAGGGTTATTGAGAGACCAACCCTTACCTATGCAGTGAAGGGGTCGCAGTGGGCTCTCGAAGGAGTGCAGACTGCTCGAGCGAGCGAGTGAGGAAAGCAGCGCTGCAGCCGCGCGCGCTGGGCAGTATTGCGCGCTGAGGCAGGCGCAATCGCGCGAGCAATCGCGCGCTGTGTTGCGCACTGTTGGGCGCAGTCGCGCGCACTGTTGCGCGCAGTCACGCGCAGGAGAGGGAGGAGCAGAGCGAGACTGAGGGAAACTGAGAGCCATCGAGCGAAATAGAGAGAGAAAACTCACGGAAGGGAAAGAGAGAGAGCGCGACAGAGAGCGATCGCGCGAAATAGAGAGGGGAAAAACAGAGAGTGAAGGTGATCGGTGGGGGTGGTGGTTGAAGGTGGTTGCAGCGGCGGCTGTGGGTGGTGGCGGAAAGGGGCGGCGAGCACGGTGGAGGGCCGCGGTGGTGGAGAAGAGATCGCGAGTGGAAGAGAGGGAGAGAGTTGCGGGTGAGAGAGAAAAGCCGAGAGAGAGAAGGAAAGAGAGGGCGAGAGAGAGAGAGCAGGGATGCGGTGGTGGAGACGGCCGTCTGCGGCGGAGGATGGCGGAGAGCGGCGCGGCGCGGGGAAGCGGAGAGGAGAAGACGAAGGGTCGCGGGAAAGGGAGAGAGGAGAGGGGAAAGGGGAAGGGGAAATTAGGGTTTCATACCCTAATTTCAATTTTTTTTTTTTTTTTTTTTTATTATTATTATGATCATCATCATCATCATCATCATCATCATCATCATCATCATCATCATCATCATCATCATCATCATCATCATCATCATCATCATCATCATCATCATCATCATCATCATCATCATCATCATCATCATCATAATATATATATTTTTATATAAATAGATTTTACAAATAGCTAATTGAGTAAATAAATAATTTAATAAATAAATAATTATTTACATATATATATTTGTATACTAACTTTATTTTACAAATCCCAGAAAAAGTATTTAAAATATACCAAAAATTAAATTTAAAAACCTCAAAATCGAAAATCAATAAAATTAAATATTTTATATATATATATATAAATTGAGAATCATTTTATTAAATTCAAAAACGGAAAGAATATTCGAACACCGTAGTGTCGGTGTTACACCTCAACCAATGTCACCCCGTCGGGTCGCTCCGTGGGGGGTATGACTATAGTCATCTACGGCACCTTTCATTTCACAATCACCAATTTACAATACCATAATTTCGCAATAATTCAAATTTCAATCCATGTGCCACATTTTATCAATTCAATCTGAAATTCATGCTACAAGCATTTACCATTCAAGAAGTCAAAACAGACGGCACAAGTTCATGTAAAATCACATAGGATGCATTCATACTTCAAATTCTCATTTTAGACATCCCACAATCACAAATAGTTGCATAAAATAATATGAAAATCATTTCAAATCATTTATCAAATAATTTAAAGATATTTTGCTTATTTACTACACAACGATCCGTCCACTCACCTCTAGGGAGGGTATTCACTCCCTATTTTCGAAATCAATTCAAAAAGACTCCCCTCGAGTTTCCAAAGGTCAACCTAGACCAATCAACACGAATAATCAACAATTAAAGCTCTATTAAAGAGTTTTCAAATTTCCCTTTTATTTACAATAGCTTAAATTTACACAACCATGTTCTTACACTTTCATTTCATCAATTTAGGATCATTTCAAATCACCGACGACTTTAAATTTACAATATTCCTCAATTTTACCAATTTTCTCCCGAATTACATAATCTTTATTTAATTTATTCCAATTTCAATTCAAATCTCAAGAACAACTACGCAAATCAATCAAACAAAACTCTAATACTATCTATGACATTCTATCATGCTTCGCAGTCAAATTTATATCGAATTCTAGACCTAATCTCAATAATTTCATACAACTCTTAGGAAAAGACATTTCTTACGAGTCTAACACATTTTAGAATATATATAAATATAATTTCTACCTAAATTTAGCAAAAATTAATTTGAATTCTTTAAGGGATTGAAAATCCCTCACCTAGGGTTTTTCGCGGTTCGCAATCCTCACTCAGAAGTCTCCTCAGTCCATCCTCAGACCTGCAAAGCTACCAAATCGAAGTTAAGTTCAGTACATCTAAACTTATTACTACAGAATTTCAAAACCCTAAAGCTAGGGTTAGGACCGATTCTACCTATGCAGAGGGGCGGTTGCAGGCTTGACCTAGGGCTGTCAAGAGATCCCGAGGGCTGCTGGGTTGGTCGTTGGTCGAAGGAGATGCTCACAGCGTGCACCGTGCGAGCGAGTAGAGGGGTTTCACTCACGAGGAGAGAAATGGAGAGAGGGAAAGAGTTACGGCGACCTTCCTTCGCTGTCTGCCGGCTACGGTGGTCGGAGCAACCCGCGAGAGGGCGTCGCAAGCGCGAGAAAGAGAGTGCGAAGGAGAGTGAGCGAGAGTCGTTCCACCGAGAGATATAGACTGAAGACAGAGAGAGAAATAGAGAGTAAGTAAAGGGAGTGAGAGGACGGTGGTGGTGGCTAGCGGTGGTTTGCGGTGAGGGAGAGAGGCGGAGGAGTGCGGCTAATACGCGAGAGGGAGAGGGAGCAGGGGGTGAGGGAGTGAGCGATTAGGGCTTTCAGCCCTAATCGATTTGGGAAAAGGGGGAACGCGGCGTTTCAGGCTGAAACGCTGCGTCTCCCCACTCTTTTTTTTTTTTTTTTTCCAAATATATATATTTATTTTTATATTCTTACTATAATGAAATTTTAAATTTACCTAAAATAGAATCCACTACGAATTTACGACTCGGCATTTGAATTATACCAAAAATTTAAAATTTATACCCCAAAATCGAAAATCAATGCAAAAATTTAAAATTTTCCACTATATTTCAGAGAATATTTCTAACACCGAATTTTCGGTGTTACAACACTTAACCCTCTAAAAACAAATTTCGTCCTTGAAATTTAAAATACGATTTATACACCGAAGAACTACAGGTGCTATTTTCGCATTGCTTCTTCAGTCTCCCATTTCTGTTCTTCTAGTTGATTATATTCTCCACAACACTTTAACTATAGAAATCTACTTATTTCTCAACTGTTTGGAACTGCTGATCTAGTATTAACACATGCTGCACTTTGAAACTTAGGTTTGAATTTCATTCTATCAGAGAAGCTTCAATCACATGAAATGGATCCGGCAAATACTTCTTAAAATATGTTAGGACTATGTTACCTTCAGAATCAACAACTAAGCTATCAAAACTCCAAAACAAAATTCCTTGAATTATCTTTCAAAAGAAACCTTTAATAAGAAATGTCCACTACCATGCCATGTCCATATCAATTGCAGATCCCAAGATAGAGAAAATCCTTATATCCTCAAGCTTGTGTATGACGAAATGTAAATCAACCTCAATATGGCGTAGACTAAGTGAGGAATTTTAATCCACTAACAATATTTGTATGCTTCCAAGTTTTAAATCTCCAATCCTTAGCCGGATAGCTTTTTAATCAAGATATTTTTATCATGCTCATTCTCAATCACTTTAGTATTATGCAATATCACCAATATTCTATCCAAATCAAATCTAGTACATATATCTGCATATTGTTTGCATTAATATCCCCAAATTCTCAAAGTAATAACCACTTCTAGTGTCTGTTATATTTATCACTTTTACACTCTAGACATTACACTCTTCTCATCTGCATACAGTGCTTTCAATACAACTTTCCTATTCTCTTAAAAACTCCGAATTGATCGGCTTAGCAAATATACAAGTTTTCCTGCTTTGAAACCAAATTACTTCTTTCCAAAGAAATATTTTCAAAAATACCAAATCTCCCACTGACAAAAGCACTTCGATTACAACAAATGGAATTATAATCTCAACATATTAGCTTTCACCTTAGCCATAATGCAATAGAGAGTAGTAGTGAGACTAAAAGGTCTAAAATCCTTAACCTTCAACAGTGGGACTTTTCAACAAGGGCAATATTATGAGCAACCCTAAGGATAGTATCTCTAACCTTTCTTCTTTCCATTCTGTCCCCTAAACCAATAACAGTCCAACTAATCATCTTTATTAAATAACTTATCTTCCCATACTGGAGACTCTGAAACTTCCCCACCGCAACACTTTCTTAGACATTTTCCTTTTGGTAACAAATAAGAAGGCAGAATTGGCTATGATAGCAGCAACAATAGGTTTGGTCAACCTCGAGTCCAATTTATTGGAAATGGATTGTTCTCTGTCATCCCTCTTACCCTTTAGGGGAAAAAGAAAACAAAAGCACCAAGGGAGCTCACCAATGCATTATGGTTACTTGAACAAGTATGGTCACAGACAAATGTTTGATGAAAGCCAAGACTAGAATGAACATAATCGTTAGACACGGAATATGACTCCTGGCATAGCCATTCATTTCACAAAACTTTTTGAAAATATGCTTGTTTTGTGAAAGGAATTTGAAAGCAAAAGTTTTCTGCCCCTTTTACGACTAGAAAACTCCATGGTACTGAACATACTGGTAACGTCTCCTTAAGTCCTACAGCTATCACCACAACATACAGCGTCCTCATTCTGCAAAATATGCCCTAAAACAGATTCAGTTAGCTTGATTTCCTCATTTAAACCCTCATCAACTACCACCTCCATCATTCATGTTCCCTAATTTTCTCCAAAAGCAAATCGTCATCAGACCCCATAAGACTCAATAGATCTTCCTCATGGTTCCTACCTATTCGATTATCAGATTCCTCAAAATTTTGCACACAACCCTCGGTCGAACATCTGATCTACACTGACTTCAACCTTCATTCCTGGCGTGACAATAAGCATCACCAACAAATTGTGGAATTTCTACATATATTATGGCCTGATTCTGCAAAATTTTCCCTACTTAGTGATTGATCCACTAGCTCATACAATTCAGAAGATAATGTGAGGGCGAACTTATAGTTGATTTCTCTCAAATTCCTCATTTACCTTCTATTAGCCGAACTACTAAAAGTTCAAGTAAATACCATCATTGAACACATGATATACACCTCTATAAGTTTCTGAAGACTCCACATTTGCCAAGAATCTACTTAGCATTAACCCAAACCACTTACCATCTTTAGCATCAAATAGTCCTTTTATGCAATTATGAAAACAAAATTATACAAAATTGTGCATCACTATGGTAGTACTCCTCGTGGACCTTAGCTTGTTGGGTCAATTGGCCAAAGAAGTGATTTTTGAAATCTGACCTAACGCATAGTCAACATTATAAATCTTCCTTTGCTCTTTGATCTATATTAAAAACTAAACTCAGACAATTGTGGGACAACAAATGTTCTTAATTTTCCTGACAAACTAATATCCTCCATGGCAAGAAATTTTGTCATACTCAATATACTAAACAAACCCTTGCATCTCTATTAAATAATATCAAATTCATGTTGTAAATTTCCCTATCTAACTTTATGACAGATCGCACTTACTAACAAAACGCAACTAAGCATTCCCTTTTATGCCAATAATTAACAGTAACATTATCTTCACAATACAAATATCCACTCAAATCATCAAAATTTTCCATATCGGTTACAAGCAATAGGAAGAAACTTTCTAACAATTCCTGTCAATATCATTTCAGTTTATCCTTACCAACCTTTCCTTCATTCTATCTAATATACTAAATTTACATCTATATGGTTCTAATAAAGTTCTCATGTCCATGATTAAAAAAATTTCGAACTCCCACTATTTAGGGAAAAAGAAATAATTGATACCAGCTCTAGTATTTCAATCCCTAACCATGAATCACTTGGCCATTGCTTGTTTAAGAAGAAATATCCATTTTTCCAAGGTTAAATTGTCTAGAAGAAATATCCATAAATTCCTTTTAGAAATATCCATTTGTTTATTAGCGCCTTGAAGGCAGATTTGCCAGGTTTTCCTCATATTAGAATCCTTTGAACACAATTTCTAAATAAAATACTCCAAACTTTTCGGCATTTAAATCTTCTTGAATCTAACAAACTCAACCAATTTTGAACCATAAATTTCAATGTGCACACTTCCTTTACTATCCAATCTACAGCCTCATTACAACCTTTCCTTCTTCCGATTGTAGGAAACCCAACCAAAGTCACGGCATCACATTTGTAACTTTTCATGTCATCATTTCAATCTAATCCTTCACCACCACCGTGCTATCAAGACTCCACAACTAGGAACACTCCTCAAAGTGCCATCTAAATGAACCCCTAATGGCCAAGTCCTTTTAAGTCTCAAATATACTCTTTTATCGTACTTCTTAGCAAAATGAACCACCTAATAAGCCACTAAAACCAGATATAGAATCTATCTTCAATAAAAACACGCTAATTATTAAATTATAGATAATAGTATCACCGAATACCGTAAGCAATCTACTAGCAAGAATCTTAACCACAACTCAATAAAGAGGTGAAATCAAGATATATGATGACTATAATTAATATGTAGAGGTGTGTAGGAGGAATCTCATTCGGTTCCTCAATTTTCGTCTATGAGGGATAGTTCTACGAAGAAGAGTCAAATCTCTGCAAATAGAATAGGAATTGAACTAGGTATTTAACCCCCTAAAAATGAGCATTCCTATCCTCCTAAGAAATCCATGGAAGACTTGTACATTCTCAAAAACACCTTTTTCAAATACCAAATACTTCAAAGTCTTTAGAAACTTTTCGGGACATTTAGAAACAATTTAAAACATTCAAAAACAAATAAACTTTTAAAATCATGAGCCTAAGCTCTAATACCACTAAAGCTGTCATGCCCCGATCCTAGGATCGACCACGCGACAGCCGCCGCGAAATCTCAGTATACGGGCAGAACCTCCCCATATATCGGGACTCCGCAAGGCTACAAAGACAGCACCACAGTTCTTTCCATACATCAATCATCAAAAATAGAAAACATCACATAACAAAACACATGCAAGGACTCATCTGGTCCATCCCTGTACACACGAGCACACATCGGGGAGAGGGAACCTGTACATGCGCATTTACACATCAACACACAATCGGGGAGAGGGAACCTGTGCATGCACGGCACACAATATGGCCATCCAAGCCATTTCAAAGTTTACAGTATAAGGAAAACACTTAACAAACAAGAAGTCCCAAAATATAGTCGTAGGATTTTTCTAACACTTGCCTGAAGCAATCAAGCTAATGTCAGTAAAATCCAAACGATATGAGTTGTCCAAAACTTCGTGAAATCGAAAGAAAATAATCATTCTCAATATTACAAACCAAATGTCCCACTCAAAAATGAGTTTTTACCAAAACTAGGAGAGAAAGAAAGTAAACAACAACCACGTAGGGATTCCATCAATACTTGTTCCTATACAGGAAACAAGTATCGATTAAATCCGTACCAAAAAGAATTGTACAAGTCTTCCTTTCTTCGGATTTCAATTCAAACAAAAATGACTATACATCACGATGTATACCTACAAAAGCCAGCTGGTAGGCCCTCCCCAAGCTCCAATCTCTGTCACAAATCTAATCTTCCTCTGAAAAATGTTAAAGAGTGGGGTGAGTATTATAAATACTCAGTGAGTGGAGTGCAATGGCATGATTGTGTAATAAATAAGGGGTGAAAGTGGGGAATCTCAAAGCATACTTCAAACATCATTTTTCATATCCAAACATTTCAGTAATTTAACATCATTTATAAAATATGCATCCATGTCAAGCGTTCATTCAAATATTCTTTTAGAAAATCACAAGGGTCCCATCGAAAACACTTCCTTCTTGCGTTTGGCCGAACCAAGACGGAAGCCCGCCAAGGGGTTTTCTATTTTAGTTTTCAAAGCTACCCCCAACCTTGGCGTTGGCTCGGACCTCCCCAGGGTGCAACCGGATAGTCCGACGTGGCAGAGCAGAGGCCACATACCTCTCTCGCATATAACCCCAACCCACGTCACCCCGTCGGGTCGCTCCGTGGGGGGTATGACTATAGTCATCTACGGCACCTTTCATTTCACAATCATTAATTCACAATACCATAATTTCGCAATCATTCAAATTTCAATCAATGTGCCACATTTTATCAATTCAATCTGAAATTCATGCTACAAGCATTTACTATACAAGAAGTCAAAACAGACGGCACAAGTTCATGTAAAATCACATAGGATGCATTCGTACTTCAAATTCTCATTTTAGACATCCCACAATCACAAATAGTTGCATAAAATCATATGAAAATCATTTCAAATCATTTATCAAAGAATTTAAAGATATTTTGCTTATTTACTACACAACGATCCGTCCACTCACATCTAGGGAGGGTATTCACTCCCTATTTTCGAAATCAACTCAAAAAGACTCCCCTCGAGTCTCCAAAGGTCAACCTAGACCAATCAACACGAATAATCAACAATTAAAGCTCTATTAAAGGGTTTTCAAATTTCCCTTTTATTTACAATAGCTTAAATTTACACAACCACGTTCTTACACTTTTATTTCATCAATTTAGGATCATTTCAAATCACCGACGACTTTAAATTTACAATATTCCTCAATTTTACCAATTTTCTCCCGAATTACATAATCTTTATTTAATTTATTCCAATTTCAATTCAAATCTCAAGAACAACTACGCAAATCAATCAAACAAAACTCTAATACTATCTACGACATTCTATCATGCTTCGCAGTCAAATTTATATCGAATTTTAGACCTAATCTCAATAATTTCATACAACTCTTAGGAAAAGACATTTCTTACGAGTCTAACACATTTTAGAATATATATAAATATAATTTCTACCTAAATTTAGCAAAAATTAATTTGAATTCTTTAAGGGATTGAAAATCCCTCACCTAGGGTTTTTCGCGGTTCGCAATCCTCACTCAGAAGTCTCCTCAGTCCATCATCAGACCTGCAAAGCTACCAAATTGAAGTTAAGTTCAGTACATCTAAACTTCTTACTACAGAATTTCAAAACCCTAAAGCTAGAGTTAGGACCGATTCTACCTATGCAGAGGGGCGGTTGCAGGCTTGACCTAGGGCTGTCAAGAGATCCCGAGGGCTGCTGGGTTGGTCGTTGGATGAAGGAGATGCTCACAGCGTGCACCGTGCGAGCGAGTAGAGGGGTTTCACGCACGAGGAGAGAAATGGAGAGAGAGAAAGAGTTACGGTGACCTTCCTTCGCTGTCTGCCGGCTACGGTGGTCGGAGCAACCCGCGAGAGGGCGTCGCAAGCGCGAGAAAGAGAGTGCGAAGGAGAGTGAGCGAGAGTCGTTCCACCGAGAGATATAGACTGAAGACAGAGAGAGAAATAGAGAGTAAGTAAAGGGAGAGAGAGGACGGTGGTGGTGGCTAGCGGTGGTTTGCGGTGAGGGAGAGAGGCGGAGGAGTGCGGCTAATACGTGAGAGGGAGAGGGAGCAGGGGGTGAGGGAGTGAGCGATTAGCGCTTTCAGCCCTAATCGATTTGGGAAAAGGGGGAACGCGGCGTTTCAGGCTGAAACGCTGCGTCTCCCCACTCTTTTTTTTTTTTTTTTTCCAAATATATATATTTATTTTTATATTCTTACTATAATGAAATTTTAAATTTACCTAAAATAGAATCCACTACGAATTTACGACTCGGCATTTGAATTATACCAAAAATTTAAAATTTATACCCCAAAATCGAAAATCAATGCAAAAATTTAAAATTTTCCACTATATTTCACAGAACATTTCTAGAACCGAATTTTCGGTGTTACAATTAGGCTCATCCATCTCATAAAAGGTAAAATCCCAATTTATTTCACCTCTTATAGGGAAATCATTTTCAAGAATCTCGGCATCATGAGACTCAATCTCAGTGAGAGTGTCATTTGTATGCTCATTAGAAATACATCTCTTTTCTCGCAAGCCTAACTCACTGTGTAAATGCGAGAAATAGTGAACATACGTTGCATAACCCCATAATCTCAAATGGCTAAGGTCAGGCTGCCTCCCTGTCCAAAGCTCATATGGAGTACTGACTACGGACTTCAATAGAATACGATTGAGAACATAGGCTGCAGCCAATAACGCATCTCCCCAATGGGAAACGAGTAAATTGGTTTGCGCCATCATCGGTCTCACCGTCTCAAACAAAGTCCTATTCATCTCTTGCGGCTACTCTACTCCATTGAGTAGCGAGGAATAGTCAGTTTCTCGTAATGCCCTTCTTGAAATAGAGCTCTTTAGACAAATACTCATGCTCTCGATCGGTTCTAAGAGTCTCTACTCTCAAGTAACTGATTATCAAGCTTGCTAGTAAACCTTCTGAAGTATCTCAATGCCTCAGACTTACGCGAGATCAGATAAACGTAGTCGAAACGCATGTAATTGTCAATGAACGTAATGGAGTACCCAACACCATTTCAGGTTCTCACGTTTATAAGGCCACAGATGTTGGAGTGATCCGACTGCAATGGAGTCCCAGCCCTCATTGCTATGTTGAATAGTTTTCTTGTAAGTTCGCCGTCTAGACAAGACTGGTTAGCGGGTTCTATAGACCACTCACTGCTAACCGGTTCATCCTCTCTCACACTAAGAGGACAACAAGAAATACCATTGAAAAGAAATCATTTTCAGTGCATTCAGTCCCTCACGGACCAAAATAGAACCAATCAAAGAATTGTCGTAATAAATGGAAATTATAAAATTTCCAAATTAACAGAGTATATCCTAGGCTGAAATTAAGTTCTGTCGAAACATTCGGAGCGTAAAAGACGTACAGAGTTTAGCAACTTTGTAGTTCCAAGTTGCAAGTGCTACTCCCTCTGATGTCGACAAACGCTCCGTTTATGTACGTAAATCCTCTTACTTAAGGACTCACTGGACGGAACTTTATAAGCGCGGTCCTATCTCGAGCTGCGTTGTATTATCGGTTTTCTCAGATGGTTTTCTTTTTACCTGAGGCTCGAGTCACACAGGAGTCCTTGCTCGACTCCATCGTATAAGCATGACCCGAGTATGGCCTACTCGCCTCTAGATACTCCTACTCGAGCTCACTGTGCCTATTCACATTAGTGAAAGTGCGAATACTTTCGTCGTATGTGAAATAGACTTTCATGATTTCTCATGAATCAGGTAAAGAGCTGGATCGCATCCAACACTAGAAAACATATCCGAAATGGGCTCAGTCACATTCCCCAACTTGGCGATCATACTCAACATTTTTATCAAATGTTGCATCATCATATGATCAACCCTTTTCTTATAAGTTATTATACTTATAAGATAGCATCATCATCTTAGGATCTGTAAGAGCACTATAATACTCTTTATAGAGTGAGCCAAACCGATAAAACCGTAGGATATTGCTTATAGACTGGGATTACATCATCGTGCATGCTACTTAGGAGGAATGCCCTAACTCGGCTATCATTCCTCTTTCATACACATAATGTCTCCTAATCCCGTCTGTCTGAGGTGTGGTACCCTCCCCGGAGTCCACCATCCCATGCCTCAGAATTTTAATTAGATTTTGCTCCTCGAGGATAAATTGAATCTACCAGTGAGAAATCTCGTATTTATCACCATTTAATTTTATCCCCCTTGCAAAAATCAAATACGACAATTTTAGAAGCAGTCATTTAGATAGACGTGACTTGTGATGTTTATTCTCACATTTTGTGCATCTTACGAATCAACAAGACTCAAATAATTCGAATACATACCCCAAGATGAGCGTATGAATCAACAGACACCATACACCACAATCCGGGATAGCATCTCACCATTTGGACTAGGATTCGATGCACAAAAACCCACAAAAAGTCACTTTTATGGATGTGGGACCCACAAAAAATTTGAAAAATTTCAATTCCGGATGACCTGACGCGCCGCCGGCCGTCCCATGCGCCGCCACGCACCGGCTGCGCGTCCCCACGACCTCCACGCGCCAGGGACAGCTTCTGGCGCGTGCCAGACGCGCTGCGCGTCGACTCACGTGCCTGACGCGCAGGCGCGCGGGTCACGCGCCTACACGCGCACGACCCCCATGAGCGGGTCGGTTCCGGACCCGGGAGCGGGTCGGAACCAGAAACGCGGTCCGAATTCGGTAGTGGGTCGTGGCGCGGTTCGGGCTGACACGTGTCTGGGTCACACCGACCGGGACGCCCCAGGCTGATTTACTCGCCTCTCAAGCGCGTGAATATCACGCTCTCCTTCCCTGCCGCTTCACGCGCCTGCCTCGCGCATGTATCTCACGCGCCCGCGGGTTTGGACCTCTTCGTCTTCACCCGATGGTTTCTGTAACCGGGTCTTTTGACCCGGTTGCCGGAAAAGCCCATTTCCGACACTATTTTGATCAGATTTTTTATGGAATCTCTAATTCCATTTATTCCAAGCATCCTTGACTCGATTTTTGGAATAATTATGCCCTAAACTCGGCGTATTTTGGATCAAAAAATCGACCATCCGCGGTGAATTTTGAAACTCAATTTTCCGGCCACAATCATATGCAATATATATGTCAAATTGAAGAGCATGAAACGAGGATTACAGATCTATAAATTTCATGCATTGATTTACCATAAAACTCGACAAATCTAAGATTGAATGGGTCGGTCACTATTCACAGTAGAAACTTTCAACCGGAATTTTCTTCGCCTAAACGTGTTCAGAAAATTACGAAAAAAATATTTTCGTGTTCTAGGGATCATGGGGAACGCAGTGGTGTTCTCGGATTCACGAAACTCATCCGTGATCAGAACCCCAAATTTTAAACCCTAATTTTTTATACCCAAAAATTAACCCGAAAATTATTTTTTAATCCAACGTATCGCTCTGATACCATTGTTGGATTTAATAGAGTTATATGCAGCGGAAACATTCATAAATAATTTTTGAGAAAAATAAATATGGATTGGGTATAAAATATAAATACCTCGAATATGCAGTCTCAAAAAATCGACCGTGCGTCCCTCGATCGGATCTCGCGGTCAGGATGGTGATCACGATGTTAATCGAACCACCACCGCAATGTCACAACGTCGCAACTCTCAGTCCGGCGATCATTGTGACGGTAAAAATTCCCTACGCGAAATTTTTTCTCATGCCCTCTATATTCTCTCTCTAGAGAATAAAGAACATTCACCCATGGTTGCCATTACCATTTACATTAACGTACAATAAATGAAGGAGTGGTTAGTCTCCTTTCACTAAAATGTGATCCACAAAATTTGGAGATAATCATGGGAAATAGTTTAGATATGGTTAGTGAGAGTTACCGCACTAACCCTATTATAAAATGTCTAAAATGCTCCTCATGGGCATTCTAAACTAATATTATGATATGAAGTTATGGCTCGTATATGATTATTTTATTCTCATGTAATCGTAGCCTTGACGTTTATGTTTCATATCATGTTATGATAAAATAGTCTTTATATTTGCATTCTTTTAAGTTTTCAAGAAAAGCTTAATGTTTTTAAAAGAAGAAAAGCATATGTTTACAGCATAGATAAACACAAGTTGAATTAAGCCCTTGTGGCTCCAAGTGTTGACACCTCAAGTTTATGATTATGCTGCAGAAGTGCATATTGTGATGACTCATTATTCAAGTGATGTCTCTTCAAATAATAATGGTAGACTTACTAAGGTGAAAAATACTCTAATTTAAGCATCATCATCCACGTGTCTGAGAATATGGAAAATAAAGTGTAAAAATATTTTTACTTTCTCTATTTATTTTTTTTTTTTAAAAAGAAAATTAGGCAAGTCTCCTTTAAAAATTGGTTATCCAAGCCGGTCAAATCTACATAAAAATATGACAGAACACATAAATACTTCATGATAACAAAATCTGGTATAAAATGACCCTCCTAATCTGCCTAATAAACGACATCCACATAGCATCATCCAAGCTTTAAATTTAACTTATTATTCACTTGAACATGATAACATAAAATTAGATCCATACTTAGCATTACATCATATGATGATGTCTTTAAGTGTAAAAGAAAGCATTAGCATCCAAAATGCTTATTGAACAACATACACATCGCGTAACATGCGCTCAAGGCTAGAACATAAAACATCTCTAGAAATCATGGTCCAATAGTATAAAAAGGGATTTAAATCCCATGGCACCCTGAGCTCCCATACTCGGCTGCTAAAATCTAAAAGAAGGGGTCCAAGAGTCGGCCAAAACACTAGGCTAAGCCAGCATAAAATAGGACCGTACAAAGCATTACAATATCATAGAAACAAGGATAAAGATGCATGAAACATTATTAATGAATGACATTAAATCATCTCAACATATCAGATATTCTATGACTTGAGCATTGACATCATAACATCATAGCGTCATAGTTGTTGAGTTAGCTTATGTTTAATAAATGGATGCAAATATGACAATTTTAAAATTTTCTATCATAAACACTAATTTGATCACCATATGTTCAAGAAAACGAATCAAATCTAACCAAAATTATGAAAATGATTTAGTAAACTCTAGAGCAGTATATGAATAATGAAGAACATGAAAACCATATTCAAGAATATAAACAAGAAAAGTTCGAAACTACAATATTATTTTCTCTAATCCTTGAATTTCTTTGTCCGTGATTAAGCTCCTTAATTGTGAAGTTTCTAGCTTATCCACACTAACGACATAAGCAGTTAAAGAATGCTTTGATGAAGATCAAAGCCCTTTCAGAACTCAAGCAAGAATAGCATGGATGAAGGATTTCACTAAATTTCTGTAAACTTACTAAAAATCTAGTTTTTTTAAAACTTTTATT
Organism: Dillenia turbinata; assembly: GCA_037126225.1. Classification (NCBI taxonomy): domain Eukaryota; kingdom Viridiplantae; phylum Streptophyta; class Magnoliopsida; order Dilleniales; family Dilleniaceae; genus Dillenia; species Dillenia turbinata. Next base: position 29,510,148 of record JBAMMX010000009.1, read on the forward strand.
CTTCATGTTTAGATAATAGCAAGTTTATTAACACTTGATTAACTTCTCATTATGTGCTAATTAACATGATTGAATAGAACTTTAAATAATTTCTAAAAATTATCATGTTTGGGAAAGAAATTAGAAGTAAATATTTGAAATAAGAATCCGGATAAAAACTGACCTTTGACTTTTCAAAGGCATGTTTTGTCCGATAGAGTTATTCAATCTACCTGGAGGTCACAGGGTTCATACCCCATTGATCCATAGACTTGGTATGTGCATGTGCTCACATTTGGGCCTCACATGCCCCATGCCACCCGTGCACCGCGGACATCGCCTCATGCGTGAGCACAAGCACAAGCATGGCTATAAGCCGTGCTTGTGGGACCTTTCAGCATTTGCTTATGTGATCCCCACATACAAACCCTACAGTGGGCCCCTCAAAATTACTCTATTTGATTTCTCAAATCATCCAAAAAGTTTCAATTGTCTTATTGAATTTTACCACGAGTTATTACATCAAAAACCAAATTGATGTCCTTGCAGTAAGAAGCTTCTAATTTTGAAACCCTTTTCCATATTAGAAGTTTTCACACTTTGACTTTTCTAAACCAATTAGGTCTTTTGAATCTCCTCTGTACTAGAATTAGAGTTTGGTCTCTTAACTTCATTTCAAGTTATACTAGTAGCCTTGTGATTCGATTAATCATTAGTCAAAATTGAAAATCTCATTCCTATTTGACCCGGTGTCATTTTGTAATACCAAAAATTTGATGTCTAAATTTTTATTTAATTATTTTTTGTAATTTATCGAGAGAGAGGGAAAGAGAGAGCTGATTTTAATTATTAAGACATACCATTGTAAACCCTATAAATATCTTTTGGTGATTAAATATGTTGAAAATGACTAAAAAGAGGAAAATGGACAAATTTACAAAAAACACTATTTAGGTAAAAATAAAGTAAAATAGAAAGTTAAAAATAAAAAAAATAACAACAACAACTAAAAAAAAAAAAACCAACAACAACTAAAGAGTTGGCCGGCCCACCACCACCCATCACTTTGTTTCTCTCTTTCTTTTTTCTTCATTCTCTCTTTCTCCCTTGCTTCACCCGAGAGCTCTCCTAACTCCATTTTTTTCTTTTTTCCCCCTCTCTTTCACTCGCTGATTTCACTTTCACTCCCTTCCCCTCTCTAAACTACCAATAAATTCACATATTGAGATTTCTAAAACTCCCAACAAACACATTGGAGGTTGGGTCTAGTGAGAGATGTGAGTTTTCTAGAGAAAGGAAAACTTAGTATTTTATTCTAAGACTTAGATGGTTGGGGGATTTACTTGAAATACGAAACCATTGAAAGCCCCTTAGCAATTTTGTACTTAGATGTGGTTGACCATCATTAGAATAAAATGGATTTTTGGCACCCTGTGGGTTTTGGAAAGTGATGATATGATTGGATATAATATTTTCTTTATTTCATCATATTTATATTGTTGTGAACTTTGATATTATTTGATGACCATTGTTATAATATCCACAATCACCACTTGTTATGCCCTGATTTTCGAACCGGACATGCAAGAATTGCTATAGTATCTTCACCATATGTGAGCTCTACCCCGTGATCCAAGACATCACAAGGTAACTTAATCAATAAAATACTTAATCATGCACAAAGACCATCACGGTCGTCACAAATTTCCATTCACACATAATTTGGTCCATTTTGATATCAACACCCATAAATATATGCAAAAGCCATCTCAGCCATCCAAAATTCGTAAGGCATGCATAGATCATCTTGGCCGTCCAACATCTACAAAAAATAAATCAAGGGTTCCAAATAAATTTAAACGAAGAGTTAAAAATATTAAATAACGTCAAGTATTCTAAAAGTTATAAAAGCTTACAAAAGAGGTCTTTAAGGTCCAACTACAATCTCTCAAAATAATCAGATCAAAACTAGTACCTATGGAAGAAGTCGATTTAGCCAACTTCTTCGAATGAGTACTAGATACCAAGCGGCATCCTCAATATGTGTGTCCTCTATAAATTAAATAACGGAAAGGTGAGTATAAAATATACTCAGTGAGTGATATATATGTTATATATGAATAAGATTCGTGTGGTAGATATATCAAATATATCTATATATTTCAAGTTATCGTGCCATTCTCAAAATCATTTGATAATAAATAGACTTTCAATCTTCATGATTCAATATCAAATGCATCTAACAAGTTCACAATTTCTAAACATAGGGCTATCAAAATCATTGTTCTTGATAAAGGTTTACCATGACCTAGGGCGGGATCGTCAATGGGCCTTAGTAATTTAAGTTCACAAATACCCACATTTTTAGCATTGGATGTGGTGTTTCATTGGTAATGCAACTATCCCATTACCTTATTTATAATATTTGGCCATAAATGCACCGCATATACTAAGCTACATCCCATGGTCTACCTATCTCACCATGTCACCCTGTCGGGTCACATCATGGAGAGAAAAGACTAATAATTTAACAATGAGTTTAACAGGGATTCAGTGTCTCGCCCCAAACTAATCATATGCACTATTTTACAAAATTCATAACTCCATTTCGTGTGACGACCCGCTATCCAGACGTCACAGCCCTTAATAAAAGGAGATAGATATACAAATACGGAAGCTATCAACATGATTAAAATGCAATGTCTGGATTTGAGACAGTCGCACTCTCCATGTGTGATAACACGGAAGGAGAATTATACTAAAAGAAAATAAGTTATTTGTTCTTTCCAAATAAGCTAACGGTAATATCAAACAAACTGGTATTAATGGTTGTCCCTGCCATTCAACACAACACACCATAGTATATAAACAAAACTTGTACATATAAGGCCCTCTGTGGCCATTAACGATACATATACATATAAAGGTAACTCGTATAACGAAAAAAAAAAAAAACAGGACTACAAGCCTTAACAAAAGAGTGGTTAAAAAGGAGTAGAGATCTAATCCCTTAACTCAAAGGCCTCTACCCTATAATTCCCTCTCGTCTCTTTGATCACCTGAAAACAAGGATATCAGGGTTAGCATAAGTTGAGCAAATACACAAGGGACAATAGCATGCAAAATAAGCAAGCAGTTATAAGAATATCAACATCATCATATAAATAGCATAACAAAATAAAATGTCTAAGAGATGCATATTACCTCATGCATTCTCTAGAAAACAAATATAATTATCACTTATTTAATCATTATCATTTTCCATATTTCATATTCCAAGTTAAGTTAGTCATTAAAGAAAGGAATAAAATGTCAAACTAAGTTAGTATATGAGGGTCTGAGAGCAAGCAAAAATTTGAGATTCCTAAATGATTTTAGGTCTTTTTGGATAAGACACCTCAAAAACTTTATCTGCTTCTAATTCTACCCTTATAGGGAGAAGAGATATAGTTCCGTAAGCTTTGGCCCCAGGCTTTGCTCAAACTTTTGGAACTCTATGTACCATCCAAAACTTTGCCCCTAGGCTTCACTCGAGTTTTCGAGGGAATTCAATATACCATTTGTAATTCTCAAGTTTCGTCCACAAGCTTGGCATGAGCTTTCGGAGGAATTTTTGTCTTATCACTTCCTTTTTACATTCCTTTTTATTTATCTTAATGTAATCTCCACAATTTATCATAAGAATTATGAAAAAATCACATCAAATAGCACAATAATACAGGTTACGTAGTTTAGCAATAATGGTTAACCGAAGGACCATTTTAACAAGTTTCTAGTACAATCGGTTTCTGATAAAAAAGTCAACCTTGAATTACATTCATCGAATTAAGGTGATTTCAATTGCCACTTAAAGCTAAAACATAAAGCTATAATTTTCATGTACATAACTAGATTCAATTCTAATTATGCATGGAAACACAGATCAATCAATGTTACAGATCAAAATCAACAACACAGCTTGCGCCATCATAGAAAATGAACATAACTTCTCCTACACAAATCAGATTTAGGTAAATCGAATGGCCAATAAAAGATAAGACATAGCGCTATAATTTTTGTGTCAGAGTTTAACCTAATTCTATCTAGAGCATAGCTCAAAATCGCAGCAAATTTGCATGCAGAAACAGGATAGAATAGGGCAGTTTTCTATAGAATCATGTTTCTTTAAAAATTCAACAAAAATTCATTGCTAACTGAAATCTTTCGACTCATATGTCATTTTAAATCTATGAAAGTCTAGTTTAATCAAAAGAAAATTATATTCTATTTGCAGTGATGCAAAAAAAGTTATAGGTCAAAAACAAAGACATTGTCAATCTGTCCAGAAAACAGAATTCATGTTTATTCATACCTCCAAGTTCAAAGACGTGAATTCTTTCTTTCCTACATCACTTTATCCTTATTCTAATATCACGAACAGTCTGAAAACATATCAAACATGGCTATTAGGCATCAAAGAAACAAATACTAGTGTGGTACTTGACTCAAACTTGCAAATTTCCTTTAGAGCTCCCTTGCTTTCCACTCCAAGCTTTCTTTCTTTTCCCTCTCTTTCTTTCCCTTCCTTTCCCTTTCTTTTTTCTCTCTCATTCTCTCTTTTTTTTTTCATGGGCTGATTGTGGTTTGGAAATAGGTATTTATAGATGTTGGAAGGTGATGGATTATTGACATGTGTTAGGACATTTGTCCATCAAGTAAGACTCTTGTTCTTGATGCAAGATATGCCTCCTCCATGTAGTTTAATTTGTTGCAAGACAAGTGTCATGGACGGTGGATAGTCTAGGTGTCCAAATTTAAGAAATTTTAGGTATTCAATTATCAATCTACTATTAATATTTTATATACCTAAATTAGAATAAATGAAATGCACATAATTTAAATACACTCAGTAAAATAATGCACATTCAATATGTTTCGTAAAATAAGAAAAATGCAAATGTAAATGTATGGCTTAATGATATTTTGAAATGAGTTCTTACATCCTTCCCCCCTTAAAAGATTCGGTCCTCTGGATCACTACTCTTATGCAAAAAGATATGGATACCGCTTCCTCATTTGTAACTCTAACTCCCAATATGCCTCCTCAGAGGTGTGGTGTCTCCATTAAATTTTTACTAATCTAATAGTCTTGTTTCTTAAGTTCTATTCTCGAGAGTCTAAAATTTGGATCGATTGCTCAATATAGGTTAAATCTTCTGCAACTTGGAGGGGCTCATAGCTAATTATATGTGAAGGGTCGTAAACATACCTTCTTAGCATGGAAACATGAAAGGTTGGGTGTACTCCCTCAAATGTTGGGGGTAGAGCTAACTCACACACAGCTACTCCAACTTTGGCTAGAATCTCAAAAGGATCAACAAATCTAAGGCTGAGTTTTCCCTTTTTATTTCTGAATCTCCTCATACCCTTAATTGGAGAAATTTTAAGAAAAATGTTATCCCTTGCCTCAAATTGTAAATCTTTATGCCTTTGATCAGCATAACTCTTCTGGCGGGATTATGTCATTTTAAGCTTTTCTTGAATGATTTGGACTTTTTCTATGGTTTCTTGTAGATAAGTTGGCCTTGTTTCATATCAAAGTAGCTATTTCTCTCCCACTTCATCCTAACAAACAGGAGTCCTATATTTCCTCCCATATAATGCTTTAAATGGTGCCATGCCAATACTCGTGTGATAGCTATTTTTGTAAGCAAATTTTACTAACATTAGATGCTTAGCCCAACTACCATGGAATTCTAGGACACAAGCTCTCAACATATCATCTAGAGTCTGTATAGTCCTTTCTGACGACCATGCATTTGAGGATGATATGCTGTGGAAAAATTAATTTTGGTTCCCAACCTAGTTTGAAAACTCTACCAAAATCGAGAAATAAATCTTGAATCTCTATCAGAGATGATAGATACTGGTATACCATACAACCTAACAATTTTATCAATATAGAGTTTAGCTAATTTCTCTATAGAATAAGTCATAGCAACAGGGAGAAAGTGAGCTGATTTGATTAGCCAATCTAGTATCACCCATATAGCATCAAATCCTTTTGGAGTTTTAGACAATCCTAAGATAAAATCCATAGTAATATATTCCCATTTCCTTTACCTGCTGACATGTTAAGTATCTGCAAACAAACTCTGCAATGCCTCTCTTCACACCAGGCTACCAAGATGATTGATGCAAATCTCGATACATCTTGGTGGATCCTGGTCGAACCATAAATCATGCTAAGAGAGACCCTTGGCTAGAAACTTTAGCATCAATCTTTATTTGCTCAAATTCGGCTACCATTTGATGTTTTCTTACTCGTGGAGTTGCTACTAATATAGTGAATTTGTGGCTAAGTGCATCCACAACAATATTTGCTTTACTAGGCTGATACTGAATGGTAACATAATAGTCCTTTAATAGCTCGAGCCATTTACATTGTCTCAAATTCAATTCTTTTTAGGTAAATACGTATTTGAGACTTTGACTATCGATAAATATTTCACAATGTTCACTATAATGATAGTGTCTCCAAATTTTCAAGATAAAGACAATAGCTGCAAGTTTTAAATCATGTGTCGGATAATTCTCCTCATGAGGTTTCAACTGTCTAGAAGCATATGCTATTACCTTTTGTCCTTGCATCAGTACACAGCCCAAACCAGTCCTGGATGCATCACTAAAGATTACATAACTCTATCCACTAACTGGTAATGTTAATACTGGGGCCGATACAAGCTTGTCCTTTAGAGTCCAAAAACTAGTCTGACATTGTTTATCCCACCTAAAGGGTGCATTTTTGTGAGTCAACCTTGTAAGTGGAGTAGCTATCGAAGAGAAATCCTTAACAAATTTACGGTAATAACCTATCAAACCAAGAAAACTACACACCTCCGTAGCTGTAGTAGGTATAAACCAGTTAATAATGGTTTCAACTTTCTTCGGGTCTATAAAAAGTCCTCTACCAGAGACAATGTGACCCAAGAAAGTTATTTTACTAAGCTAAAACACACATTTATTTAGTTTGGCATATAATTTCTCAACCCTCAAAGTATGTAAATTAATACGGAGATACTACTCATGCTGAGTTCTATCCTTTGAGTAAATCAGAACATTATCAATAATTATTACAATGAAGTCATCCAAGTAGGATCTGAAAACATGATTCATCAAATTCATAAAAACTGCTAGGGCATTAGTTAACCCAAATGTCATCACCAAAAACTTGTAGTGACCATAACAAATGCAGAAAGTTTTTTAGGTATATCTTCCTCTCTAATCCTAATCTGATGGTAACCCGACCTAAGATCCAATTTAGAGAAAACCATGGCATTTCTCAACTAGTCAAACAAATCATCAATTCTTAGCAAAGGTTATTTATTCTTGATGGTAACTTAATTCAACTTCTAATAGTCAATACATAACCTCAAAGAACCATCCTTTTCTTTATGAATAACATCGGTGCAACCCAAGAAGATACCCTCGGACAAATAAATCCCTTATCCATAAGTTCTTGCAATACCATTTTCAGCTCTTTCAATTCTGTTGGTGCCATTCAGTATGGGATTAAAGAAATGGGTATGGTCTGTGGTATCACATCAATGGTGAGCTCTATTTCTCTAACTAGTGGCAACCCTAGCAAATTATCTGGGAATACATTTGGGAAATCCCAAACTACCATTATCTCAGACAATTGATCCTCTTCTTTCCTGTCTTTTATGACATAAGCTAAATGTCCTTAACGAACCTTGGATAGCATCTTGGTTGCTTGTATAAAAGATATAATTGGAGCTCTAATAAATCTATCACCAATAAACAAAATCTGCAGCCGTCTAGGTGGCGAAAGGCAAACAATCTTTCGGTAACAATCAACCAATACATAATTAGCTAATAACGAATCCATGTTATATCCAAATCTATCAACTCCAAGGGTAGCAAATTGATATTGAAATCATGCCTCTGGAAGCTTACAACACAACCTCTATAAATCTCAGTAATAGGAACTTCATCTCCTGGGGGTGTAACAACCCATAACCATCGTTCTAAAAGCTCGGACCCATTGGGTAAATGCATAATAAATGCTAATGAAATGAATGAATACATGGCACATGGATCAATCAAAACACACATGTCACTCGAAAATAATTTCATCTTACCCATAATTATATTAGGTGAAGCATGAGCCTCTTGAGCAATTACAGCCTGAACTCTAACTTGACCTTTTGGGCCTGATGGCACACCCTGAGGTCGTCTCTATTGTAGCTGTGGTGGTAGAGCTAGTTTAGGTGGTCCTGGTCTTAATAGAACTGGAGGGGCTGCTATTTGGTGAGCTGATAGATATCTAGATAGTGCAATATACTGTAAAGGAGTAAACTGTGGCTGCCTAGGCTTAAGAAGGCAACGTGAAACATAATGGCCTAGCTGAAAACATATGAAACGGTCTTATTCCTCCTTCACATGGTCTTACATGAAAATTTCCACAACTGGGACATGACGGTCTCTTATGGGAGTTCTCACCCTGCTCATAATGTTTTTTCCTTTCTTTTTTCTTCTTCCTGCTTTAATCTTGAATTTCTACTGGCCTTTTTCCTCGCGAGCTTTCCTATCATTCCTCGGTTATCAGTTCTAATGCTTTTGCATTATTTACCAGATCCCTATAGGTGGTACATGGTTAGGCCACCAGATACCTCTGGAAGAAAGATCATAATCCTTTTCTAAACCTCTTTGCTCTCTTTTCATCCGTATCAACTAATTCATGAGCATAAATTGACAATCTAGCAAAGTGGTCCACATATTGGCTGACAGTGTGACCACTCTGTCTCAAATTCAAAAACTCGGATATCTTTTGATCTCTAATAAAAGTAGGTACATATCTCTCATAGAAGATTTGAGTAAAATTTCCCCAAGTGACATACTAAAGGTGATTCCCATATCAGAGTCTCAACTCTAAACTCCACCAATCATTGGCAATTTCTTTTAAGTAATTAGTGGCGAGTCTGACCTTGTATTCTTCAGCAACCATAAACTCGGAAAAGAATCTCTACATCTCAACAATCCAGGTCTCTACAACTTGTGGATTATCACTTCCCGAGAATATCAATGGCTCCATTTTTTTAAATTCAGTCACTAGTTTCTAAAATTAATGATCCTCCTGGAACATATATATTTTTCCTCTATCTTCATGTCCCTCCCTATTCTTAGTAGTTTTCTAATTTTTACCTAATTTAACTCTATTCGACTTAGAATCCACTGATAAAGTTGGAGTTGTTGAGTTTGCCATAGTTGAAGAGGTAAGAGTAGCATGAGTATCTAGAGAGACGTTTGCAGTCTCACTTCTAATCATAGGTTGAGATAGTTACTCTGTCAATCTATGAATGTCCCCTGACATAGTACCTACCATAGCCATTAAGGTATCCAAAACATGTTACAAATCTAGTCCCTCTGGCCTCCCTTCTGGATTCTGATTACCAGACATCTTAGATTGAGGCTCTTGCCTTTGCCCATCATTTCTAGGACCCCCTTCAGGAGGAATTTCACCTTGTCTCATATTCTTAACCATTTATATGCTAAGAACCTGATGCATGTAAATGACAAACAATGTCACTTGTAAGACAAACCACTCTCTATCTAGTAACCTATACTTATGGTCTAAAATCCTAGGTGTAAATTATCCAAAACCTTGGGCTCGGATACTAATTATAACAACTCGCTATCTAGGCTTTGCACCCCTTAGCAAAAGGAGATAGATATACAAATGCGGAAGCTATCGACACGATTAAAATGCAATATCTAGATTTGCGATAGTCACACTCCCTGTATGTGATAACACAGAAGGAGAATTATACTAAAAGAAAATAAGTTATTTGTTCTTCCCAAATAAGATAATGGTAATATCAAATAAACTGGCATTAATAGCTCTCCCCGCCATTAGCACAACACACCATAGAATATAAACAAAACTTATACATATAAGGCCCTTCGTGGTCATCAACTATACATCTACATATAAACGTAACTCATACAATTCTAAAAGAAACAAAAGACTACAAGGCTTAATAAAAGAGTGGTCAGAAATAAGTAGAGATGTAATCCTTTAGCTCAAAGGCCTCTACCCTATAATTCCCTCTTGTTTCCCTGATCACTTGAAAATAATAATATCAGGGTCAGTATAAGCTGAGCAAGTATACGGGGGACCAATAGCATGGAAACAAGCAAGCAGGTATAAGAATATTAACATCATCATAGAAATAGCATAACAAAATAGAGTGTATAAGAGATACATATTACCTCAAGCATCCTCTAGAAAACAAATGTGATTATTATTTATTTAATCATTATCCTTTTTCATATTCCATATTCCAATTTAACTTAGTCATTAAAGAAAGGAATAGAATGTCGAATCAAGTTACTATATAAGGGTCTGAGAGTAAGCTAAAATTTGGGATTTCTAAATGATTCTAAGTCTTTTTAGGTTAAACACCTCAAACATTTCACTTGCTTCTAATTCTACCCTTGTAAGGAGAACAGATATAGTTCTGTAAGCTTTGCCCACAGGTTTCGCTCAAACTTTTAAAACTCTATGTACCACCCAAAGTTTCACCCGCAGACTTAACTCGAGCTTTTGGGGGAATTCAATATACCATCTATAATCCTCAAGCTTCGCACAAGCTTTCGAAGGAATTATTGTCTTATCACTTTCTCTTTACATTTCTTTTTGTTTCTCTTAATGTAATCACCACAATTTATCATAAGAATTATGCAAGAATTATATCCAATACCACAATAATACAAGCTATGTGGTTTAGCAATAATGGTTAACCAAAGGACCATTTTAACAGGTTTCCAGCATAATCGGTTTTTAGTAAAAATGTCATATCTTGAATTAGATTCATCAGATTAAGGTGATTTCAATTGCCACTTAAAGCTAAAACATAAAGCTATAGCTTTCATGTTCATAGCTAGGATTAATTCCGATTATACATGGAAACACAGATCAATCAATGTTACAGTTCAAAATCAACAACATAGCTTGTTTAGTCATAAAAAATGAACATAACTTCTCCAACGCAAATCTGATTTAGGTAAATCCAGTGGCCATTTAAAGATAAGACATAGGGCTACAATTTTTATGTTCAAAGCTTAGCCTAATTTTGTCCAGAGTATAGCTCAAAATCGTAACAAAATTTCACACAGAAATAGGACAGAACAAGACAGTTTTTTACAGAATCATGTTCCTTTAAAAATTCGCCAAATATTCATTTGTCAATGAAATCCTTCGACTCATATGTCATTTTAAAACTATGAGAGTCTCATTTAATCAAAAGAAAATCGTATTCCATATGCAGTGATGCAAAAAAAGTTGTAGGTCAAAAACAGAGGCATTGTCAATCTGTCCAGAAAGCAGAATTCATGTCTATTCATACCTCTAGGTTCAAAGACTTGAATTCTTTCTTTCCTACATCACTTTATCCGTATTCTAATACCCCGAACAGTCTGAAAACATATCAAACATGGTTATTAGGCATCAAAGAAACAAACATAAGCATGGTACTTACCTCAAACTTGTAAATTTCCCTTAGAGTTCCCTTGCTTTCCACTTCAAGCTTTCTTTCTTTTCTCTCTCTTTTCCTTTCCCTCTCTTTCTTTCCCTTCCTTTCCATTTCTCTTTTCTCTCTCATTCTCTTCTTTCTTTTTTTTTTTTGCATGGGCTGATTGTGGTTTGGAAATAGGAAGGGAAAGGGGCATTTATAGATGTTGGAAGGTAATGGATCATTGACATGTGTTTGGACATTTGTCCATCAAGTAAGGCTCTTGTTCTCGATGCAAGACACGTGTCCTCCATGTGGTTTAATTTGTTACAAGACAAGTGTCTTGGATGGTGGATGGGCGGTAGATAGGCTATGGACTTTGTTTTGTAACAAGACAAGTGTCTTGGATGGTGGATGGGTGGTGGATGGATGGTGGATGGTCTAGGTATCCAAATTTAAGATGTTTTAGGAATTCAATTATCATTCTACTATTAATATCTTATATACCTAAATTAGGATAAATGCAATACACATAATTTAAATATGCTCAGTCAAATAATGCATATTCAATATGCATAGTAAAATAAGAAAAAAACAAATGCAAATGCATGACTTAATGATGTTTTGAAATGAATCCTTATATTTTGTGTACTATCAACTTAACAATTGCTCAATAGTAGTCAATATAAAAATGTATTCAACATCAATAAATCAATCGAGCACATTTGTTCATTCAAAAATATAGGATGCATAGGAGTTTGAAATTCAGTTCTTGAAATATTCTACACATATTAAAACAAATTAATTCAAGTTTTGAATATCCCTCTTTCAACCTTCTAGTGCCTTAACCTGAGACATTGAATATCAATTAATCATTAAAACGTAAATCAACACTAAGGTTAAATCAGTTTCTCCTCAATTTCTCACAACCTTAGCTTCCAACAATTTTTTTTTTTTTTTTGAACACAACATGTTCTAGAAGAAGACTATATCTTGGACTACGATTCTTAGATTATGAAAATTCCAATTGTTACTTAAAGATTGGATTAAAACTATTACTTTTATGTTTATGACCCAAGTCCATTTTAATCACCCAAAAATATCCATGTCCATAAATGTGATAGTTCTAACTTCATGACTCAATTTTGTACAGTCATAGAAAAATTGTCATAACTTTCACTATACATATTGGATTCAAGCAATTCAATCTCCAAATTAAGTATAAGACAGATTTAGAACTTTGATGTTTAGTACTCAGTCAAATTTTGCCTAGAAGATATCTCAATTTCGAGATAAATCCTTTGGCTAGTAATAGTACAGAAAATAGAGCATTTCTGCAGAACTGGTCTATTTAAAAAATCACCAAAAATCAAGATCTCATCAAAACCCTTCGAATCTTATGTCATTTTCAAGATCTGAGAGTCCAATCTTTTAAGAAGAAAACTTCATTTAATCTACTATTGTGTAGAAGAAATTATAAGTGCAAAACCACAGTATACTCAAGCTGTTTAGTTTGTAGAAAAAGAAAATCAAGGGTTTCCTGACAATGGTGGGTGATCTCTCACTACAAAACCCTAAATCTTCAACCTCAATTTTAAATCAATGAATAAAGAAACTAAATCAAAGAAAATGGTAAGAATATTATCTTAATTTTGTGATTCAACCTAGTCCCTTAAGTTGAGTCTCTAATGCTTAGATTTCTTTATCTAGAACTTTTAATCTCTTAATAAATCGACAATACTTCAAGTTTGTTTAAGGGTTTGAGAACCTAGATGTGTGGGTTTCTAATTGATCTTGGTTGATCTTGAAGGGAACAAAGAGAGTGGGCGAGAGAGAGTGAGCCAAGAGAGAGTAAGGGAGGAGGGATTATCGTGAATTAGAGATTGGTGGAGAGAAATGAGAACAATAAATCTCATTTGGGGAAATAAAAAGGGGAGACCAAATTACAAATTTACCCTCCATAAGTTAAGGACTTCAATTTGTTTCCTCTATTATTTTCTGTCATTTTATCTTAACTCCAACTCATTCAATTACCAAAAATATAATTATATATTTTACTCTAAAGAAAATTCATAGAGTTCAATTTAACATTCGATGGCCAATACAACCGGCTCTTTTCCAAAATTTCATAAAAGAACTTTAATAAAAATAATAAAAATTTTAATACCAAATTTTCGGTGTTACAATACTTAACCCCCTAAAAAAATTTTCGTTCTCATAATTTAAATAAAATTTCTTGTCAGAAAGATGGGAATATTTCGTTCTCATGGCATCCTTGGGTTCTTATGTCATTTCTTCCACTTAGTCATTTTTCCATTGCACCTTGACTTTGGGAACCTCTTTATATCTCAACTTCTTTATCTATCGATCAAGAATGGCTATTGATTGGACTTTCAAACTCAAGTTCTCTTTTAGCTCAATCGAGAGAGTTTCTAAAATATGTGAAGTTTCTAACAAATATTTCTTCAACATAGACACATGGAAGATATCATGGATTTTCTTTTGGTCTAGGAGTAACTCCAAATGGTAGACCACCTCTTCTATCCTCTCAAGAATCCTGAAAGGGCCAACATAGCAAGAATTCAATTTCCTCTGGTTCTGGAACTGGATTACTCCTTTCCATGGAGATATCTTTAAGATTATTATGTCTTCTTTGCCAAACTCTAGTTCGACTAGCAAATTATTTCCAAAGTTAGTCTTGCTAAGACCAAACACCAATATTTTATACTCCTCACCAATGGTTCCCAAAACTCAAAATAAAATGAAACTACTTGAATGTCACGTACTAGTATTAAAAAAAAAAAACAGCTTTTGTAGGCCATAAATTTTCGAACATTCTTTATCCATCTATGACATTCCCCTTTATATATATATATATATATATAAATTGCCATAGGGCATATTTCACTCCACTAGAAACCATAGGCATGACAATAATTTTAAAATTAGTCCAGTTGAGAAATATAAAAAAGAGATGAGAGGTTACAATTGCAGGGAGAAGAGCCTAAAAAGAAGCTCTTAGAATATTTGATATCCAAATCAACTTTCTAATTGCAAATTGTAGTTGGCAAGTCTCTGCAATTCAAAGACAAGAAAAAGAGCTCTTAGAGCACATCAGCATGCATGATATGACTTCTCTCTTTCTAATTTAATAAAAGAGTTAGCGATCAAACAGTCCCCTTCTTGAACAACTTTTCCACAATAATTTGATAATTGGGAACCATTTCAAACAATCTTTCCTGAATTAGCAATTGCATTCTTCTAATAGGCATCACACTAATAACTACTACAAAATTTAGGTGCATCCCTTACACCTAATGGTTAGATCCTTTATGAAAATAACATTGGGTAGTTTAGAACCCTCCACTCCAAAGTGTTATTCACACATAGATTCACAAAACACATATTTCCAAATATTCTCAACAAATACCATACATTACTAGTTATGTAAGTAGCTGGCCATTACACCTAGGTATTGATTTACCCAAACATAAAAAGTTACCCTAGGTACAGTACTTCATATTCCTGCTATGATTGCACAAATATTAAGCACCGATTAACTAAAATACAAAAAATAGATGCTAGAAAAGGAAATGGAATGATTCAAAATCATAGAGGCCAACTTAATGAGAATCTAGAGTGGACTTAAGCCCTTCAAGCAGGGAGACTAGAACAAATGCGAAGGATTCAAATAAAGGACTGATGGAAATTTAGTCCAATCAAATTTTCATCTCCACTTCTTGTCTTCATCTAGAACCATTGAATATTACTTGTAAATAATTTTCAAAACATATAAACTAATTAGGAAATAAATGGTATTGCGAAACCTATTCCAAAATGTGTATCTCTTCTTACCATGACTTTCCTTAACCATGATCCACATTACAAGTAGATCAATCTTCTGATTACTATTAATTTCAATAACTTCCAATACCAGTACAACTACTTATCCGCTAAGACATCCAAATTTTCACATCTTGCTTCAAATATCAATGTTAATTAGCTAGATATCTATATATTAAAGTCCATCTTAAGCCTTAATTTATAGTTGGAGTATCTACTTTCTTAGTATCGATGTGTTTTTTTTTAGAAATACCACTTCAGACCTAAGATCTTAAATTAAAACTATATATTTTGGAGTTTGGATCATGTCAACTACTTATGTTCCAATAATTTTGATTTTAATTTCTCCACAGTCTATTGGCTCTTCACAGTAATTGCGATCCAATCGGAAAGAGTAAAAGTGCTATATGGGTTTCCAATTGCACTTCAAAGTAGCCCAATTTTTGTTTGTCATGAAAGGACCCAAAACAATTCAAACTCATCAAATTCTCAACAATTTAGAGTTGGCTAAGGAAGGTGTAGACTATAGAGAACCCATTCTTTAGGAGATTAAAACTAACTTTGGCAACATGCCTTCCATCACGTGACTATTTTCTCCAACTTGGATTCATAGCAAAGAATCGTAACAAAATGGAACGGTAGAAATAGAAACTCCACCTGGTTATCAAGAATCCACTTAGTATTAACCCTAACCACTTACCGGTAACTACATCTTTAGCATTAAATAGTACTTTTGTGTAGCAACAAAAACAAAAATGTGCATCACTATGGTAGTACTCCTTGTGGACCTTAGCTTAGGTGTATTGGCCAAAGAAGTGACTTTGAAGTTTGACCCACGACATAGTCAGCATTACAAATCTTCCCTTACTTTTTAATCCATACTAAAAAATGATACATGATTTTGATGTCACGATTTTGGGCAAATATACCCTAATCTAGTATTCTATATAGTGCGAAGCAAGTGTCATTCCCACAATAATATTTTATACTACCAAGTATGAACAAATTTAATCTAAGTTGGAAAGATCGAATCAAAGTTGTGAAAATAGTAAAAAGAAAAAAAAAACTAAAATAGAATATGAAAACCTTAGAATATCATTTCATCTGTTATAATTTCTTACACAATCAAATCTGTTCAAATCCCTAAGTTTATTGGTTAATGATTTATTGATGATGAAGGCAGATTTCTCTAAATTAGATCACCTAATAGTCATGTAATGAATCCCTTATTTGACTAATCAAAACCCAGTGGTCATATAATTTTGATTAATAGGATTGCATTAAGTTCTATGAAAATCTGTAATTCAAGGTTTCGCCTAAATTCCAACACATGAAATTAATCTAATAGTCATACCCATAATTTCATATGGATTTTGTTATTTAGAAAAAACTCACATAATTATATTAGTCATACATGCACTCGATCTCAAATCATCTAAAATGTAAATCCAAATGTTTTGAAGTATTAAGTTCAATAATAAAATCTCATCAAATAATAAACATGTCAACAAAACTCAAAAGAAAGAAAAATCAACCCATGTAATTAATTAAAAATGGAATTTATCGAGTCCTAGAAACAAAATAATTAGCTATATATAGGATTAAAACCCTAGAAGGAATTGGAATTTTGGATTTTTTTGGAATCTTTGAGTTCTACCTTGATTTGGAAACTTGTCACGTCCAAACCTGCAGATTCTGGCAAGCAACAACTACCACGCTACCTTAAAAAATGTGTCAACTCCACCCCGTGCTCCATGGTACCACAAGATATTCAATAATCCAAATAAAACCATAGGTTAATCTGACCACTCAAGATCATCCAATTCATGATAAACAAGATCCCACTCAAGGGGTAGAAATCCAATTTATTAAAAACAATTGCAAAGTAAATTTCATTACAAGAAATGTGGAGGTCCTCAATGTAGGATAAATAATTCCGACCAAGATCAAAATATAAGTTTAAATAAGTTTCTAAATAAGTTTTATACAAAAATATCCTCTACGGGTTCATCTATCAAAACCTCAAAAAGAAGCCAGAATAGAGTCTATATTCAAAAGAGGTCTATGAAGGTGATCTCCACAAAATCGATGCTGGACGACCACGAGTCTCAACCAAACTTCCTCTATAGAAATGAAGGTAGGAGGGGTGAGTTTATATTATACTCAGTGAGTGTATAACATGTTATGACCATAAATGAGGGATGATTATAGACATGTTAAACAATTATCTAAAAATCATATGATTGTAACCATAGAAATCAAGATTTATCATTAACATCAGATTTTCAAAAACAAGATTTCAATAGATAATATAGATAAAGTCATATGCATCCAGATATTTTTTATAAGTTTTCTAAACTATGGGGTTGCCAAAATCTTGGTTCTCGATAATGGCTGACCGCGACCAAGGGTGGAACCACGAAAAGTTTTTATGTATTTCCATCTCATAAAATACCCCCAACTTTGGCCTTGGCTCGAGCCTCCCCTGGGGTGCTTCCAGGTTAGTCCAAAGGGAGGATTTCGGAAGCACCTCTCAAGAACCATTTCAGTCATATGTGCAAGTTAAATAAATGCCCAACCACGTCATCCCATCAGGCTCAGTACCATGGAGTGAATAACTATAGCTGTTAATAGCTATAATATTGTAAAATGGTACTGTGTGCATGATTAACGACTATAGTCATTCCATCCATTATGCAGAGCCTCATGGGGCGACGTGGTTGGCTCAAGCCTCCCACTCATATGTGCAAGTTACAAGCAAATTTTGGAGAAGTGTCAACCAATTTGGAGAAGGTGTCGATCAAATCCTCAATGCAAGTGTACCGAGGAGCTAAATTTGGAGGTGTTGACACTTATGTGGTAGTGGAGAAATGAAATGTCCAACACTAAAAAATGCATAGAAGCAAAGTGTGAACAAGCTAAATTTGGAGAAGGTGTCGACCAGTTTTGGAGAAGGTGTCGACAGGTATGTGGAAGTAGAGAAGTAAAATATCCAACATGAAAGACAAAAGAAGCAAAGTGCTGACAAGGGATGCCATGGATGCCAAATTGGTGGCAAAGTGTTAACAAGAATTTGTAGTTGTCGATAGGAAGCCAGAGTTCATGGATGTTATCAACAAGAATTTCTTTGCAAGTCTTCATAGTCAAAGAGAAACAAAGCAGCCGAGGAGTTCTTGTCCATACCGAGGAGTTCCAGAACATTGGAGTGTTTATGTCAACTTAAATAAGATTGTGTCGGCATAAGAGTGTTGGTGTCCAATATTCGTATTTATGTCGATACTAATAGGGTTCTGTCGACACCTGCCTAACACTAGAGTGGGTCGACACAATTAGAGTTGTGTTGACACTCTCTAATACAAGAGCGTTCATGCTCTATATAGGACATAATTAAGGTGGTATCAACACAAGGGCGTTTGTGTCAACAAAATTTAGGTTGTGTCAACATCAATCTACTAGCCATGAAATTTTCTTATGTTGACATAGACAAATGGGTTGTGTCAACACAGGATACAAATCAAACTATACCAAGTTCCAACCACTGAAATAATTGAACAATTAAAATTGAATGTCTATTAGCTAAGAGACTAGAGAAACTCTTATATAATCTAGGGGACAAAATCCATCACTATTCTCCCTTTAATTTATATGAAAATTTTCCAACACCGAATTTTCGGTGTTACACTTATTGTTGATAAGAATCTCTTTGTTTCCCCATAAATTTGAAAAATTCTTTTTTATCTCGATTCTCAAATAAATTCTGAATTTATCAACAACAAAATTTCCAAAATTCTAACACATAGTTTCCTTTTTCAATAGGGGATGGACTTCAAACATCTAGCAAGTTCGACCCACGTTTCAGACAATCTCCTCCCTGAATCAGCCTCTAAGGTTTGCATAAAATTAATAGGGCATGAAGTCTTATTTCTAATTCCTTAAGAATCACCTCAATTGGACATTAAAATAGAAAGTTATGTTCAAAATATTGACAACTATCCATGTAGTCCAAAAATAACAAGTAAGTCCAAGGTTTCCTAAACCATTAACTATGAAATTAATCCATATAAAATCATAAAATTGAGTTTAAAACAATTTTAAAACTCATAAATAAATGCTAAAAAAATATAATTCAAATATATAAAAATATTGCTATAAATACTTCCACATTTCAATATTTGCTTGTCCTCAAGTGAAAATAATTTCCTCCAAAAATAGTTCAAATCTTCTAAGTCCTTAACCATGCATGTGATAAGTTCAAATCGGAATTACAATCAATATAATCAATACTTTGTAGTATTTAGCACTAGAAAAACCATTGTATCTTATATAGTCTCCTCGAAATGAAGAACAACATAAAATTCAAACACGCTTACATTCGGTTCACTCAATGCAAAGAGAAATATGATAAATGAAGTAAGATTTGACTATTCTATGCACTTAATTTTGTAGATATGTGTATCATTCAAATCAATACAACGAGATGACATTACTATAGCCTTCCTAATATATCAAATCTTCACAACTATTGTATAAAAATCCATATATCAATCAAAAGGTCTTTTATTTGGTTGTAATGGGGTTAAGGTAAAGTGTAGGATAATAGGTAAAAATATTGGGTTAAAATAATTCACTAAATATACTCTAGTATCAAAACATGACATTCTCTATATCAAGGCAAAGAGAATACTAACTCTCACAAATTTTTATCCCAAAATATATAAATCACTCTAACTCTGAAAATGTAATGTATCACTCCTCCATAACAAAGAATATGAAATAGAACTCTACCATGAGAGTGAACAGTATTAAAAAATGAAAAAAAATGCTCTTCTTTTTTTTTCTTCATTTATTTTTTGACCAGCACATTTTTTTCGAACTTTTTTTTTTAAATTGGCTTTTTTTTGGAATACATCAACATGACAATGCCTAAAAACATATATAAAACTTGAGCATATATAAAAAGAACATAATGCCTAAAATATAATGTCATGCTATCAACTATAAGTATACTAGTGAATTCGGGTTCAAAATCTCAAGGTAGAAAAGAAATGGTTATGGGGTAAATTATATGGGTAAATTAAGGGGAAAAAAAAAAGGTCTAGACTCAAATAGGTTCACTAAGGGATATAAATTGTTAGGGATTGTATTTTTCAAAAGCCAAAAGTATGTAAACCTAGATGTCTTAATCATTTGGTGCATAAAAATTAACAATGTGGTCTCAAGATATATAACAAAACAAGTTCTAGAATGTTCAGTCCATATGTGATACATGCTCAATCAAGAAAAATAAGAGCATAAAGAATTGCTCTTTAAGGCTTAAATCCCCACTTAGATAAATTTTTGTGTTGAATCTTGCATGTCTCTCTTTTAAATCAACTATAAAAAGATGGATAGCCACTCATGTACCAAATAACTACTATACCAATCTTCTATCATGCAACCCAATTCAAAACAAGTGACACACAAGGACAAAAAAGCTCAAAAAAATTTTGTTGACATGGAAATATTCAGCAAAAAATTTTAAAAACTAAACAAAAATTCAACACTTAAATTCCTATAAAAAAATCAGCAACCTATATACGCATATACCCCCACACTTAAATAAAACAAAAGTAAAAGAATAGAAAACTCCCCTAAAACCTACAGCCTCTTCTTCGGCAATGACTTCTTTCTTTTCATGCGAAGGGTTTCTTATTAACATAAATACTACCAAAACTTAAATCTAAATTAAGCTAACAAAAACAAATATTAAGGAAAATCATAAAAATATTGGGCTGCCTCCAAATAAGCACCTTTCTTTATTGTCTTTGGCCAGACAAAATCTTCTTGCTTCGACCCAGCTTTTAAATCTTCACACTATGACCATTTGTGGCATCTTGCTATGCTTTTGTCCTTTTCTTATCAAATTGAGCATTCTCATATGTTTCTTGTTTTTCCTCTAACTTATTGAATTGTAAATTCATTTCTTTACTTGCACAAAACCTCCAGTTTGATTTAAATTCACTTAAATTCACCTAAAGCAACACATGCATCAACATATTCATTGTCTATAAAATCATGTTTGACATGCGACGAACTAACAATGCAATCACTTGAATAAAAGAGATTAAAATCATGTTCAACATTCTTTTTAGTGCAGTCAATCCTAAAAACCTCTTGTTTATCAAAATTTTTTATGTGATAGAATTAAACTCAATTTTTTCATCATTCAATCTAAAAATTAAATTCTCATAAGAAACATCAATTAATACTCGTGTAGTGGCAAGGAAAGGTCGACCTAGAATCAAAGAAAAGCCCACATCAACATCCATATCTAAGATGACAAAATCAATAGAAAAATGAATTTATCAACTTTAACCAAAATATCATCTATAATGCATCTTGGATGTTTTACACTCTTATCAGCCAATTGTAAGGAAATATTAGTAGGTCTATATTTCCTTAACCCAAACATTAAGAACATAGAGTATGGCATGAGATTGACACTAGCACCTAAATCACACAAAATATTAGAAAATTTAGTAGAGCTAATGGTACAAGAGATAAAAAAACTCCCTCAATCCTTTAGTTTTAATTGTAGCTTTCTTTACAAGATTGTAGAAAACTCCTCCATGTGCTTGACCTTTGAACCCTTTTCGAGTTTCCTCTTCTGTTTTTTATTGATCATTTCCTTAAGAAATTCTCAATAACCTGGCACCTATCTAATGACATCCAAAAGAGAAATTTTAATGTGCAGTTTCTAAAAAATTTCTAAAAATTTTTCAAATTCTACTTTTACACATAAAAGATGTTTGAAAAAAGGAATATGAGGTTTATATTCACTCAAACCTAAAGTAATTTTCTATTTAGAATCTACTACTTTGACCTTCTTATTTATAGGCTGATAGATTTGTTACTTGACCTCTAATTTTTCCCCTTCGTCCTGGGACAGATCTGAAACCTCCTGCAAATTTGTACCACTCCTCAATGTAATTGCATTAACCTGCTCTCTCGGGTTCTTCTCAATGTCACTCAACAATCTACTTGGCACACAAGAATGAAAGGTGTTGGCTAATTGATCAATCTTATTTTCAAGTCTCTCAAACCTTTCATTAGTTGTAGTTACCAAACGTTCAATTGTCGATTCCCATGATGCTTTATTTTCCCTTTGTTGTGGATTCCCTGAGTTAAAATCTTATGGATTCACTCTCTGTGGTGCTTATTGACTCTACGAAAAATTATGATGGTTCCTTCACCCAGGGTTATAAGTGTTGGAGTAAGGGTTGTCCTGAGCTCTGCCAAAGTTAGAAACGTTGTTTGCTTGTTGAATCTATAGACACTCAAAAGCCGTATGAGTAGAATCACCACAATAATCACAATACAAAATCTAGTTAGTCACAATATTAAGTTATGTTTGCCTGAGCGTCCTCCTGGGTCATCGCATATACACGGGTCTGGGTCCTATGCTGTTGTCGGGATGGCCTTGGCACCGTGTTGCTCCCGGCTGCTGTTCGGGGAGTGGTGTGGCTTGAATACACAGATGTCCCCTGTTGTCCTCCTCGTGGAACACTCTAGTAGTCCGTAGCTGTCTGACCTCTCAATCCCAACTCAGGGCAAGTACTCCTGATATGCCCTGGCTTCCCACACCGGAAGTAAATAACTGGTGCCCTACACTCTCTAAACGGGTAGTGTCTACCACATATGCGGCAAAAAGGGGGTTGCTGAGCTAAAGTCTGAGTAGTGGCACTAGGGGCTGGTGCTCGGAACCCCTGGGATCATGATCCCTGCCCAGAGTGTGCTTGTCTTGGCTGAGAAAAGCCTCCCTGATATCCTGAAGTCTTGCCCTTCTTCGAGCCCTGGCTCGAAGAAGCCACAGATCTCTTCTTCTTTTGCTATCTGTTCTCCCGCTGTCTGCCCTCAGCATGGACGATCTCCTCCGCCTTAAGTGCTGAGTCCACGATCTCCACAAAGGAGTGACTAGGAATTACTGTCATATACCTCATGATATTCAAGTTGAGGCCATCCTCAAACTTGAACCATAGCTGTTTTGGCGTCTTCAAGTTTGGAATAAAAGTAGCTAGTCGCCTCAACTCCGCCTCATACTTTGTCACTATCCTGGTTCCTTGTCGCAAGTGTAGAAACTCTGCCCTCTTGCGGTCCTGCTGAAACTCGAAGAAGTACCTGCGATCGAACTCCCGCAGGAAGTCCTCCCATCGCAGAGGCTCGGTAGCATCGTCACAAATCGCCTCCCCCCAAGTGTGGGCATTACCATCCCAGAGTCTCTCTGCTACCCAAAGCCGGTAGTCCTCGCTCAACCCTAGATCAGTTAAAATTCTGCGGGTGCGGTTGATCCAGTGCTTCGCTGCTGTGGAATCACCCGTTCCCGCGAACTCCGTGTAGCCTAACTGCCTCGCGTCCTTCACCAATTAGGTGAGCTCGTGAATACACCTCAAGGTGGAGGAGGTAGTGTCACTAGGTCCTGAAATAGTGGATGGACCAACAATTGGTGGCCCATCTGGTACAACTGGAGGTGGCATGACCGTAGGAGTCGGCACGACCATCGGTACTGGTGGAGGTGGCATCTGAATGCCATGTGATCTATACCACTCAAACACCTGCCTGTAGGCATCCAGTGGTGGCGGTGGTGCTGTGGCTGTAGTAGCCGTTGGAGTAGGTACTGGAGGAGGTGCATGTGAAGAAGTCGTATCCTCTGGTACCCCAATAGGCTTGGTAGGTGCAAAATTAGTACCCCGTCTAGTTGTCATAATTCTACAAATGGAAACAATTTTCGTTAGGCATGGTTTAAGGATTTTGGTTAATTACGAAGTAACTAACCTCCTAAATTAAGGAATCATTTTACGCATCAAGGAAAAAATATGTTAGGTTAGATACGACCAGTATCTAATCCCCTAAAAATAAATTAACTCATATGCCTAAGACCATGTATTGGGACATCATGACTGTAATGAAACTTTCACATGCATTGAGGACTTTTAGAAATATACTTGGGAAATATTTTTCAAAAACTCTTTTCATAAAACAAAGCTCTCAACCTAGAGCTCTGATACCAATAGAACTGTCTCGCCCCAAACCGGGGTCATGAGCAGCCGCTCGTTGCCCTGAATGCCGACTATATTTTTACAGAAAATCGGGCAGAACCTTCTCATATTTCGGAGGTCTCCCATGTACAAATCAACCTGTAAAATGGACATCCATCCTGTCAAATAAATGAATGGGTCATCTCGGCCTCACAACAATCAACCACATTCATAGTGGACAACCAAGACAACGCAAGACTATCATCAATACTAACAGTCCTAGCCACAGACCTCTACTGTCATGCCCAACTAGAGCATGAGCAGCCGCCACACCGAGCGGGCCTATATTTTATACAAATGTACAACAAATTCTCAAGTTGACATTTTAAATAATTATAAGTGCCTCAATGCAAACATAATGAACCAATATGAGAGTTTCACAAATAAATGTCCACAATTTATACAGTAATCCCATAAAATATACATGGCCAACTATGGACCTTAAAATCAAGACCTCGCAGGGTCGACATAAAGTACGAAAATCATATTTCATCTTAAATTTAGATCTCATTGTCGTGAATTCCTAACTTCACCAACTCACAACCAAAGACCTCGAGAATCTGATACCTTACTCTATCATGAGAATCCCTATCTGAGAGAGGAAAGGAGAGGGGTGAGTATCTATGGGAGGATACTCAGCAAGTGACAAGACTGACATCGTGCTATTAATATCAAGGGTGAACTTGGAGTGTTAAAGCCTGTAACACAATATCAAGTGTGCGAAAATAGCATGCTATTTCAAAAAAATAACATATCTCAAGGCACACATTAGAAAATAACATATGCATCCAATATGTATATCAAGTAATAAAGAGCCGGCCAATCAAACAACCCTGGAAATGGTCTACGTCGACCAAGGACGGGCGCATTGGGGGTTTTTCACAATACAAGTATTAAAAATGGCTCTCTGTCCCAATGTTGGCCACAGGTTACTCCAACTAACCCGTAAATATCATATATACAAATATAAATAGTTGGCCGTGTATGGAACCCCACCCGGTGCTAGACAGAGCCGTACTCACGTCCTCTCCGATAAGGGTCAACTGGGTGTGTCCACACACATGACGATCTGGCAGATACCTCCGGTCGAAGCATATCTGGGCACAGGGGGTGCCTTTACCAAATATCCTTCGTAGCTACGGATGTTATAGGAAGCATATAACAATACCATCATATCAGCTGGGCACGCAGTCCACACACATATCCAAATCAAAATCACATAAAACCGTGTGCCAATAGAATGGAAATATTAAAACATGTTAATATGTCAAAGGGTGGCACAATATAAATTTTCAAAACCATGGATGCATATCCGTCGAATCAAGAGGTGGGACACTCCAATGGTCACAAAATATTTCATAAAATATTCAAAACTCTAATGATCATACATTTGTAGAATCATGTCATTGAAAAGCATTTGTAAAACATGGTTTTCAATTAATAGCAAACGTTAAAGTGTCACTCACATCTAGGGTGGGTATTCACTCCCTATTTTCACAATTCAGTGCAAAGAAGTCTTACTCCGATCCTCAATTGATCTTTCCTAAGATAGGATCACAATTATGTCATCAATTTCCAAACATTATTAGGATTTATCCATTTTCCCTAATTTTATACAAATCCAAATTCTTCGATTTATGAATACACTCTAATGTCATCAATTGCATTTCATTTATAAATAAATAACATAATCAAGGCCAAGTCTAATTCAACCCTAAAACCACTCAAAGTTGGAAATAAGTCTAAAATAAATAAATTTTTTACAAGATAGAAAATCTTTGAAAAATCATAAATTTTTCGATTCCTATCCAAATGTTTCAATCATATGTCATTTTCAAAGTATGGAAGTCTATTTTCATAATACGGAGACGTATTTAAATTGCCTATGTGCAGAACAATTTATAATGAAAAAGGCTGCATCAATCCTTGAACTCAAATCCCAAATTCTGACTATTTTCATGCATATGTCAAATTAAACTCTAAGGGAAACTATTCTAATCAACTCAATATGATTCTATCATCCTAAATAGCTCAATTCATATAAAATCCTATACTTAACCTAAATAATCACATATAATGTCAGACAATACATTCTAATCGAATCTAACATACATCCTAAACATATATAATACTTCTTATCCTAAATTTACCCTAAATTCAATCAACAAATTGAATGAACTAGAAATCCCTCACCTAGGGTTCCTCGGATCGTAGACCTAGCTTCCGTTCGCCATTCAGTTCAGTCTAAAACCTATAACGTTTCCAATTTGAAGAGAAGGTTAGCAATTAAACCTAGCTACTTAGAACATTCAAACCCTAGAACTAAAATCGGAAGTCTGTTCTTCCTTATGCAGACCCACGGCCTAGGGTTTCCTAAATCTGCTGCTCCTGTCAGTTTTAGGCTTTGTGAAGGTTGCAGAATGGAGTTGTAATGGTGAACTCAACAGAGGGAGTAGCGAAAGTTGCAGAGAGGCTCTCGACAGAGAGAGCAACACCGCGCGTGAGTGAGGAAGAGGGAGACAGGGGGCTGTCACGGGTGGGAAAGAGAGAGAGAAGGAAGGAGAGTGAGAGAGTAAGGTGGCCTCCGTGAGATGATAGCTGACTATGGCGGTCGGAGAAGCCTGAGAGAAAGTGTCGCAGACGCCGGAGGGGGCGAATCGAGAGAGTTAGAGAGTGAAATAGAGAGAGACAGAGAGTAAGAGAGAGAGAGTAGACAGAGAGGGGAGAGTAACCGAGTGGGTGAGTAGTGTCGGCCGTGGGTGGTGGCAACGGTGGCGGTGGAAATGGAAGAGGGTGGTGGAGTGAGATCGAGAGAGGAAGAGAGAGAGCGACGGGAGGGAGAAAGTGAAAGAATTAGGGCTTTTAGCCCTAATTGAATTAGGAGAGGTGTCACGCCCCGAACCGGGAATCATGAACAGCCGCCTGTTGCCCTGGATGCCGGTTGTATTTCTATAGAAAATCGGGCAGAACCTCCCCATAAATCGGAGGTCTCCCATGTACAAATAAACCTGTATACTTGTATAATTTAAAATCATCCTGTAAATTAAACAAATGGCCATCTCGGCCTCTCCAAAACCAACAAATCCCGCAACCGACATCCAAAACAACGCAAGGCTAAATAAATTATCAGCAATCCTAACCACAGACCTCTACTGTCATGCCCAACTAGAGCATGAGCAGCTGCTACACCGAGCGGGCCTAAGTTTTTATACAATTTATAATAATTTTCCCAAGTATTATTCAAATACATACAATTACCTCAATGCAAATGAAATATGAGAGTTTCGTAAATAAACATACATAAATTATACAGTCATCCCAAAATAAGTACACGGCCAACTACGGACCTCAACAAGACCACGCAGGGTCGATAATAAAATATGAAATTCATCTTTTAAATTAAACTTTTATCTCACCATCGTGAATCACCCAAATCCACCAAAATCTCCAAAATCTGAAGCGTCGCTCCGGTACAGCAATAATCCTACCTGAGGGGGGAGAGAGGAGGGTTGAGTACTCGGGAAAGAATACTCAGTGAGTGAGGGGATTAATCTCAAGTACTAATAGTGTAAGTAAACATTGGAGTGTCAAAAATATTATTCATAATCAATATTTCAAATTTTGTAGTAAATCATGATATTTTCAAATAAAATGAACTCATTTAATCATTCACACGATATCATACATATATGCATCCATTTAAAAATCAAGTATATCATAGAGCAAGCCGAAAGAATCCTGACAAGGGTCAACCATGACCAAGGACAGGCGTATCGGGGGTTTTATTATGCATAAATGTTTAAAAGTAGCTCTCTACCCCGACGTTGGCACAAACAAGCAACTCCCAGTACTAGACCGCCTATTCTGACGGACCTCCCCTTTCGGTTCAACTGGGCCCATACGGAACATCACAATCACGTACAAGCAACTCCCGGTGCTAGACCGCCTATGCTGACGGACCTCCCCAATACATGGTTCAACCGGGCCCATACGGAATATCACAATCATGTACAAGCAACTCCCGGTGCTAAACCGCCTATTCTGACGGACCTCCCCTTTCAGTTCAACCGGGCCCATACATATCGCAATCACGACGTTTGCGGATACCTCTGGCCAAAGCGTATCCGGGCAACTCGTGCCTCTACAAACGCCCTTCGTAGCTATGGAATCAATCAAGAACATCCGTCCCCCACCGGGACTCAATCACATCATATCAACACAAAACTAGTGGGCATCCAACCCACATAGTTCATCAAAATGATTCAAATCTGTGTGCCAATACATTTCGTCAAAATCATTTCAAATCAACAACCGATGCAATGGTAGAATAGAAAACATTTAAATTCTCAAATCATGGCACAATTTCATTTCATTTAAACATGGATGCATAGTCATAGAAATCATAAGTTTACGACACTCCAATAATCACAAAACAGATTTGAGATTTAATATCACACATCGAATCAATGCATATCAAAGCATGTTTTGTTTAAAAACAAGATAAAATTAGATTTTCACTATTTGATGCAAGAGATTAGGGTCTCACTCACTTTCCAGGGAGGGTGGTCACTCCCTATTTCCACAATCAAACCAAACTCGACTCCTCGAGTCTCCAAGAAAGTCAACCTAATCAAATTATCACAATAATCATCAAATTTCCAATTATTCTTAGGGTTTATCATTTTCCCTAAGTTTGTACAAATCTTTATTCTCCAATTTATGAATAAACTCCAATGTCATCAATTTTTATTCCATTTATAAGTAAATAACCAACTCAAATCAGTCTTAATTCAAATCTAAAGCCGTTTAAAATCGAAAACAAATCTAAAATAAATAAATTCCCAACAAGATAAAAAAATCTTTGAAAAATCATACACTATTCAATTCTCATCCGATTTCTTCAACCCATATGTCATTTTAAAGGTATTGAAATCTATTTTCATAATATAGAGATTATATTCGACTTACCTATATACAACACCAACTATAATGTAAAACAACGCATCAATCCTTAGGTTCAAATCCCAAATTTTGACTGTTTTCATGCATTCGTCAAATTAAACTCTAAAAGAACTATTCTAATCAATTCAACATAATTCTATCATCCGGAACAGCCCAATTCATATAAAATTTCTATAATTAACCTAAATAATTACATATAATGTCACACAAAGTATTATAATCGAATCTAACATACATCCTACACATATACAACACTTTTTATCCTAATTTATCCTAAATGCATCCAAATAAATCGAATGAGTTAGAAATCCCTCACCTAGGGTTTACTGCGGTCCAAAACCCTAACATCCGTGCGACATTCGATTCAGTCCGAAACCTATAATGCTTCCAATTCGAAGCAAACTCCATCAATTAGTCTAAATTACCGAAGGAAATCAAACCCTAGAGCTATTGTTCAAGGGATGGCTCTTACCTGCGCAGTGGATGAAGTGTTGTCACAGCCTAGGGTTTCGAATGTCTGCTGCTTTGGGACTCTGCAATAGTCGCACAAGAGGGTTGCAGTGGCAAAGAACACCGCATGCAAGTGAGCAAGGGAGAGAGGCAATCGACAGCGTGCATTGGAGAGATAGAAAAGAACTCTGTCGTGCGCGGGAATGAGAGGGAGAGAAATTGCGGGAGGTAGAGAGAGAAAGGAAGAGAGCGATAGTGAGGGAGTGAGAGCGGGTAATCGGAGATGGCGGTTGATGGTAGCGTTGACGGTTGATGGCGGAGGAGAAGGTTGCGTGTTAGAGCGGCGGTGGGTCGCGGGAAGGAAATCGCGAGACCGCGAGGGATAGAAAGGGAAAGAGAGTGATAGAGAGTGAGACCGAGGGGGAGGTGGAGAGAAAGTGGGTGGTCGACGGGTTGGCGGTGGAGGACCACGGTGGCGGAGAACCGCGAGAGGGAGAGAGAGAGAGACTTGCGGGTGAGAGAGAAGCCGAGAGAGAGAATGAGAGAGATAGAGAGAGAACCGAAGGGAGAGTGAGAGGGAATAGGCGGCGGCTCACGGCGGCGATGGGCGGTTGCGATGGCGGTGAAGGCCGAAGGCGGCGGCGGTGGGTTTCGGTGAGGGAGAGGAGAAGACGGAGAGAGAAAGAGGGAGAGAGAGAAAAGAGAGAATTAGGGCTTTTGAGCCCTAATTCGATTTTTTTTAATTAATTAATTTATTATTATTATTATTTATTAATATATATATTTTTATAAAAATAGCTTTATAAATAAATAAATAAATGAGTAAATAAGTAATTTAATTAATAAAGGAAATATATATATATTTTTTATACTCACTTTACATTATGAATCGCAGGAACGACATTGTAAATATACCAAAAATTTAAATTAAAAACCCCAAAATCGAAAATCAATAAAATTAAATATTATTCCATATATATTTATAAACTGGAGAATATTTTATTAAATTCAAGAATGGGAGTACAAAAGTACGACACCACAGAGTCGTCGTTACATTTTCTAACCCCCTAAAAACAAGTTTCGTCCTCGAAACTAAAAGAAGGCTAAACGGTGAACAAATGGGGGTACTGTCTCCTTATTGCCTCCTCGGGTTCCCAAGTCTCATCTTCGACTTGGTCACTTCTCCACAAAACTCTGACCAATGAACCTTCCTTGCTTCACAGCTTTCTGACCTACTGATCTAGAATAACCACGGGCTGAACTAGAGGACTGAGGTCCTCTTGCAACTCAACAGGTGGAGGCTCAAGTACATGAGAAGGATCAGCTAAATACTTCCTGAGTACTGAGACATGAAAGACGTCGTGAATACGGGAGAGTTCAATCTGGCAGCTCCAATCTGTATGCCACAGTTCCGACCCTCTCAAGGATACGGAAAAGTCAGATATACCTAGGGCTCAGTTTGCCCCGCTACCTGAATCGAATCACCCTTTTCTAAGGTAATATACGTAGGAAAACCATGTCATCCACCTCCTATCAGCATAGACTTCCTATCAGTCCTGGGCGGCCTTCATCCGCTCACGAATGACTTTAATCTTATCTTTTGTTTCCTCAATCAACTCAACAATGTTGAGTTACCTTTCACCTACCTCATCCCAGCATAACGGAGTACGTCATTTCCTCTCATACTATACCTCATACGGGCATACCAATGCTGGCCTGTTAGCTATTATTATATACAAACTCTATTAGTGGGAGATGTCGCTCCCAGCTGCTCCGAAAATCCCTAACACATGCTCTCAGCATGTGCTTTGGGGTGGTATGTGATGCTAAAGCTCAATCTAGTACTCAATGTTCCCAATAATGTGGGTCAAAATCTAAAATTGAATCTAGAGTCTCTGTCCAATTTTCTGTAAAAATATAGCCGGCATCTAGGGCAACGGGCGGCTGTTCACGATCCCAGTTTGGGGCGTGACAAGAAGGGAGTGTTGCGTTTTGGCCAAAACGCAGTGCTTCCTTTTTTTTAAATTATATATATATAATTTCACACTCACATTTCACTATAATGCGAATTTCATAAAAATGAGGTTTATTATGAATTTCGGACACGACACTTTAAAATATACCAAAAATTCAAATTAAATACCCCAAAATCGAAAATCAATATAAATAAAAATTTTCTCTATATATATATATCTAAGGAATATTTTATATATTTCATGAACAGGTGTACAATAGTGTGGACATCGCAGTGTCGGTGTTACACAAAAGGGGAGATCCATCTGAATAGGCGGTCTAGCACCAGGAGTTGCTTGTATATGATTTTTATATTCGTATGGGCCTAATTAAATCAAGTAATGGGGAGGTCTGTCTAAATAGGCAGTCTAGCACTGGGAGTTGCCTATACGTGGCCAACGTCAGGGTAAAGAGCTAAATTTGAAATTTCACCCGCATTGAAAACCCCTGATGCATCTGTCATTGGTCTCAGTTGACCACTACCAGGATTGATTTTTTGGATAGCTCTATCAATTTGTGATTTGGTATGGATCCATATGTTTGATAGCATGATTTATGATCTATGATTACATGATTTATGGAAATGCCATGCTTGATTTGTGATATTATTATGTTTAAAAATGTGCTTTGACACTCCACGCTCACACCTAATATTGAGAACATGATACTGATCCCCTAACTCACTGAGTATTTTTCCATAATACTCACCCCTCACTTTTCCATTATGACAGAGATAGATTTGGTAGGAAGACGTGTCGAGAGACCTTCGGCACAATTGATATACACTTGGAGACATTGAGCCTTGGGTATGGTACTAGCCATTCTTCCGCGATGAAATTTGATAATGTACATATTTTTGAGGTTTATAGTATGAGCATTGTATATTTTTATTGGGATAACTATATCTATGCTTTGTAAATGTAATTTGAAACTCTTGAGTTGTTGTCTATGCATGCATTGAGGCAACGTATTGCGTTTTAAATTTTCTTTTACTTGGGAATATATTTTCGAGGAAAAGCAGGTTTTAAATAGGTTATACAAGTTGATTTGATAGCCTTGCGATGTCTAGAAATATGGGGAGGTTCTGCCTGTATCCCGAGATATCACGGCAATTGTCATGGGGTCAATCCGCGGGTCGGGGCGTGACAATAGCTGCTACTTAGGAGATCTTTCTCACAAAACGATGCCATGAGTTGAGTGCAAATGATTGGACCATGTCCTAAAAGGTCCAATACGAAAAGTGTCTAACATCGATAGCGCTCACAATTCATAAAGACTAGTGCGTTCGGAGCCACCAATGGGATTTATCTCCTCGGATGGGCTATATTGCTCTAAACAGCCGATGGGATCTATCTTTTGGAATGACCCATATCATCTCAAACTGCCAATGGGATCTATCTCCCCGAATGGGCCATGCCTTCCCGAACTGTCCTCTATATCACCCTATCAACTGTTTGGCTAATTCCTAATGACGTTTATTCGATCGGTCCATAAAAGTGTTTGGTAATCCCCAATACTCATCCCTCCCTCGATCGATGACCAGCACTTGATCCCTTCGGTCACCAAGTCAAAGGTATTATCCTACTGAGTCTAATGACATTTGTTTCCTATCTTGGCACAATGGAAATCTTTCAGAGGGAAGAAATCTTCCCATATATTTAACTACCCAAACGATATGATAAGGATAACAAATCTTTAGAATAATTTGACTATCGAAATCCTGAAATCTTCGGACCTCTTCATATGGAAAATAAGGTTACAACACCCCAATTACATACAACTCTTGCGGAACATCCTATAAAGGCCTTTGACGCATAGTAGCCAAGGTAAGTTCCCTTGACTCAATACTCGACACACAAATCATAGG
The DNA here is from genome assembly GCA_037126225.1 of Dillenia turbinata. Classification (NCBI taxonomy): domain Eukaryota; kingdom Viridiplantae; phylum Streptophyta; class Magnoliopsida; order Dilleniales; family Dilleniaceae; genus Dillenia; species Dillenia turbinata. Next base: position 29,543,849 of record JBAMMX010000009.1, read on the forward strand.
GAGATCTGCTCTTCCTCTCTTTCTCTCAGTCTAATTCCATTCAAAAACTGCTCTTTCTGACTTGAGCGTCAGAACCTCCCCTGCCAGAACACCCTTCAACTGTCTTTTGTAGGTTTTAAATTCTCCATCCAGTTCACTGTTCGAGTCAAGAAGGAGCCAAATCTATGGAGACAATATCCACCTCTAACAAATTCATATACATATGCAATTGTTATGCAATTGTGCTAATCATATGCATATGCTCAAGCATCTTGTGACCCTAATTAGTTATATACATAGTTAGGTAATGATGGATAACGAATGATCACCATGATAAGTTGACAATAGAGAATTTTTTTTTGTCGAAGTAAACTAACAGAATTTTGATGAAAATTTCATATTAAGTTAATCAAATAGGTTAATTAGATAAGCACATATTATTCATGCAATTTGTTTAGTGTTATGTTAGATTTATTTTGTCATATACATATAAGTGGAAGCATGGTATACTTTTTTGAAAAAATAAAGAGTATAAATTTCGGGTATAGCTCAATGAATAAATACCAAAAATCTGGAAACCACGAAACCCTCTCGAACAAACTCGCAGTCAGGATGATAATCATGTCAAATGAGCTATCATCACAACGTCACAATGCCGCGATCCAAAGTCCAGTGATGACAATTCCCTACTTGGAATTTTTCTAAACCCTCAATCATTCTCTCTCTCTGGAGAATATGTTTTCCCTTAAAAGAACATTTTCTCAATACTCTGTGTAAAACAACCATCTCAATTGTTTAATTAAGAAAGGCTTTAATTCAACTCACATAGGTTAGTAGGAGAGAGAGATTAGGGAAGGTGGAGATAATGGATAACCACCCATTATACGTAATTCAAAATTTAAATTTTTAACCCAAGGTATAATGCCACTATGTGGGCATATTTACCAACATCTCCACTTGCATATGAGAGTATTTTATGTTCATCTCAGGATCATAACTTATATGATCTTCCTCATCACCATACCAGACTTTCATACTGGATTGGGTATCATGCAACTGGTGAGTACACATGTAAATAAAGATTTCTCGATACATTTATTAGGATGATCGAGTAACCACCTTTAGTACCAAAAGAAACTCATAGTACCCCAAACCTAATGTAGTTACATCCATTGAGCCACTTTTCTTATCGAAAGTAATCTCCAACAATTGCTTGATTGTGTATTCACTATTATATTCGAATCCCAACATGAATAAACATAACAGACCGATTAGTGAATACCATACAATGATGTAATGTTGATTGGTCTTCCTTTTTCCAAACTCGAATCTATCAGTCTCAATTCAGCTACTTTTCTAAACTTGCCCCTTAAACCTCAATTTATTTTCCAAACCATAGGTAAACATACTAAGGTAGCAAACTTTGAGCCAAGACTTCTAGAAACAACTGAAAGTAATAAAGGCACAAGAGATCCCGCTCAATGGATCTCGGGTCTCACACAGTGGGACTTGGGGATAAAGATCAAATCATCATCTCAAGTAATATAGCTCACACTATCCCTTGTCGTCTTATCATACACGGTATAAAACACGTGTCATAATAATAGTCCCCAATCTCTTAAAAGGGTATATATTAGATTTCTCTAACACTGACTAGGTATAGAACTCAGTATACTCACAAGACTTTACCTAATAATCTTAAAGAGAGTACCTTAGAGATGTTATCACTAGCTGCAGGTGATACCTAATATCTCAAACCTGGCTACTTGTAGATAATATAGATGTGGGTGTGTCCATGTCTGTCATATCGTATATGACCTCATTTTGAATACGTATCAGGATAACTTATGTTCTAGTAGGGCTACTCTTAAAGTCTCTGACAACTAGAAACCATCTCAACCCTACTCTCTCTGAGTTAAAGGTGGTCACTTGTGTGAGAGAGTCGATATCGTCTACCTGACAAATCTTTTTATCACATCTTAGAATATATATGATAAGAAAAGAGTTTATTTAAATAAAATATAACTCATATCTGCCTGAATAATGCACAATAATCATATATATAAAGGCAATAAGCATCAATGTTGTCAATACAATACATAATGAAAAATGTCATAACATATGCAAAACTAATGACTCTCTATATCCTAAAAACGAATCTCTAGTAATGGATTTGGTGAAAGGGTCAGCCACCATGCTGTGTGTAGAAATATACTTGACAGTCACTTCACCCTTCTTGATGATGTCTCTCACGAAGTTATATCTGGTATCAATGTATTTGATCCTACTATGATACTTAGGGTCTCGAGTGTAAGCGATAGCGGCCTGATTATTATAGTATATTATCACTGGCCTTACACTATCTGTCACAATCCTTAAGTTATCCAATAGCCTCCGGATCCAAATACTCTCCTAAACTGCAACTGAGCAAGACACGAACTTAGCCTTTATCGTAGATAAAGCTTTACAAATTTGCTTCTTATTGCTCTATGAAATGACACCCCCTATTGAGCAAGAAGGTAAAACCTGATATCGATTTGCGATTATCCAAATCACCGCCCTAATCGGGGTTAGAATATCCTATAAGGTGCAAATCACCTCCTTTGTAACACAAGGTGAAGCTTGCAATTCCCTTAAGATATTGGAAAATCATTTTCACTGCTCTCCAGTGACCCCTTTTAGGATTTGATTGATATCTACTCATCAGACCGACTGCATAACAAATATCTGGTTATGTACACAATATCATATATATTAGATTTCCCACTACTCTGAAGTAAGGTATTTTACTCATTTTTCTCAATATTTCCTGAGTTTTAGGGCATATATCAAGACTCAGGTCGTCACATTTGGTGATAGGAGTATCAATGGGATTGCAATCGCTCATCCCAAAACACTCGAGAATCTTCCTAATGTTGGTCTCTTGTGAAAGAGCCAACATCTGTCTCGAATGGTCCTTCTGGATCTTAACTCTGAGGATAAACTTAGCTTCACCCATGCCTTTAACGTCGAAACTCGATGATAACCATATTTTAATGGTCATCAGATACTCAATATTGTTCCCAGCCAATATTATGCCATCCACATACAGCGACATGATCACAAAATAATAATCAGATCATAACAAGTAGACATAATGATCCTCCTCAATCATTGTAAAACCATAAGATATCACCTCCTCATGAAATCTTAGATACCACTGACTAGATGACTTCCTTAGGCCATATATTGACTTCCGAAGTCGACAGACCTTATCCTCATCCAAACTTCCGTTAAAAAAGGCGGTCTTTACATCCATATGGTATAACTCCAGATCTATAATAATATCAGGATGCAAATTTTTACAGAATATCATTTTAAAACATTATTTCTAAATCATATTTCAAAATTATTTATAAAAAATCATAATTGAAAGTATTTTTCATTTAATGTCATAAATAGTATGTCCCACTCACCTCGATTGGGGAGGGTATGCCACTCCCCCTAACAGTCCTCATTTCACGAACAAGTTACCCCTTGTACAAAAAGTAACCCTATACCTAAGTTAAACAATATGTATAATTCATCAATTTAATTATTTCGATAATATCATATGTCGGTCTACAAAATGCATATTCAAATGTTTTCTTTAAAGTAAAATCTCAAATTTCATACTTAGAGAAAATTTATACAAAACCTACAATGTGTAGGTTTAGTAAAATCACAATATCTTCCAAAATTTTGATTGAATTCAAACGATTCAAATTTTTTCTTAAACTTAAGACATATATCTCCAACTTTTATGTTCAGACCAATATCAAATTCTGACTACACGAATTTAGAAGATTTTATAGCTTTTTCAGTCTAAGTTTCTAAAATCAACTTTACATAGTTTTGGGAGAATTTCCATATCTCCATGTGTACTTCTCCAATTTAAGTGATTCATGTCTCAAATCGAAGAAAGACATAGATCCAAAACTTTCTAGTTTAGACCATCCTCAGATTTTAAGTGTATAATTTTATAAAATTCCATTTTCATCTCAGTTTCAGTTTTAAAACTACTTCTGCATAGTTTGAGTAAAAACACCATAACTTTCTACATACAACTCCGATTCAAGTAATCTTTAGCTCAAATCAAATGTAAGATAGATATCCAAAACTTTCATGTTTTAAGTTTCTTGAAATCTATATAAAAGATATCTTAAAAATTGACAAAATATACTGGTCATACACAGAGTATGAAATAGAAGAGGTGAAACATGCTAAATTTCCAATAATCACTAAAAATCGATTCCTTCATTAAATGTCTCATATAATATACCATTTTAAAGTTTAGGAAGTCTATTTTACGTAAGAACAAATGGTTTAGAATTTTAATTCCTACAAAATGAGATATCATAACAAGACTACACAAGACTCAACCAAGAAATCAATACTAGTATGCTAGTATGGATGCTAATATAACTACTCATCAAGTAATTTAATCTTTGCATAAGTTAAGACATGTTACCTCCTTTCTAAGATCTCTTGGTAACAATACATACCAGCACTCCCTTTTAATCCTTAAATTTTTTTATTACCTTAGCAAAATCAAATGACAATAAATATGAATTCTTATACAACACTTCTATACTTCCAACTTAAAATTCTAAAATTTCCAACAATACTCTTACCTCTTTGGCTTCATGATTGAACTTAAATTGGATATGGATCCTACATATTTCATCCAAGGGGGGTTGAATGAAGAAAATGAGTCAAATTCTTCTTAAACAAGTTTTTTTATAAACCTAGCAAAATATCCTTGATCATTGGATCATCCTATGCATCATCTCAACTATCCACTTATACTAGCACTCAAAACATGCAATTGTTGATTCACGCAAGCTCCATGCACTCCATTAGGTGTCTTGTTGGCTGGCCATATCAAGAGGAGAAGTGTCACAACTAGCACAAGCCATTTCAATGAGATTTCATGCACAAATTGTCATCCTATGAGTTTTCTTGAATGTGGAACATTCCTATGTGGTCACTAACCAAACTTGCTACCCTCTTGACCAATCATTTGGCTCCAATTATCCATCCTTGAGTGGTTTACAACTTAGTCCCTCAACGTTTCTTAATTGCATTTAGATCCTTAACTTTTAACAATTTATATTTTTTATCCCTATGAAATTTTGATTGAAATTCCTTAAAAATGTGAAATTTCATTTAAATATCTTTATTTAAGTGTGTAGGCATTTTTTTAGCCATTTTTGACTTCTTTAGACCTTGTCGGCGATTGTCGAGAAGGTTTTCGGCTTACCGAATCTCTAAATGAATAAATAGATAATTAAAATTTCATTTTATATATCTCAAAAGGATGTTAATATATATATAGAATCATGAGGAGTGGTACATGATATATAGCTACTAGAAATTGGTTTTACAATTCCTAACCCCCTAATAACATGTTTTATTCTCCAAACTAAAGTGAAACTATACATCAAATAGTTGGGGGTACTGTCTCTTCATAGCATCTTTGGGATCCCAAGTCTACTCCTCGACCTGGTCGTTCCTCCAAAGTACTCTAACTAGTGGGACCTCCTTGCTCCGTAACTTCTTGGTCTGCTTGTCTAAGATGCCTACGGGCTAGACGGGGAAGTTCAAATCATCACTCAACTTTACTGGTAGAGGTTCCAGCATATAGAAAGAATCAGGAAGGTATTTCTTCATTATCGAGACATGGAACACATCATGAATCTGTGCTAGCTCAAGGGGTAGGTTCAACCTATATGCCACTTTCCCAATCCTCTCAAGGACTCAGAAAGGTCCGATGTACCTGGGTTTAAGCTTTCCCCGCTATTTGAATCGGATCAACCCCTTCCAAGTGGATACCCATAGAAACACCATGTCTCCTTCCCTAAACTCCAAAGGTTGTCGCCTTCTATCTGCATAACTTTTTGCCTATCCTGGGTAGCTTTCATCCGAGCACGGATGACCTTCACCTTCTTTCGAGTCTTTTCAATCAAATCTATACAATTGAGATGTCTCTCCCCGACCACCTCCCAACACAAGGGCATCTGACACTTCGTCCCGTACAAGGTTTCATATGGTGGCATCCCAATACTCACCTGATAACTATTGTCGTAAGCGAACTCGATCAACGGGAGGTGCTAGTCCCAACTACCCTTGAAATCCATGACACAGGATCTCAACATGTCCTCTAGTGTTTGAATGGTCATCTCAGATTGACCATCCATCTGGGGGTGAAATGCAGTACTGAACTTCAGTCAGGTGACCATGGCCTCTTGCAACTTCATCCAAAATTGAGAAGTAAAATGCAGGTCTTTGTCTGAAATAATAGATACTGGAACTCTATGTAGTCGAACTATTTCACTGATATACAGGCAAGCCAAACCCTTTAGTGGATACCTACTACAGATGGGAAAGAAGTGTGTAGACTTGGTGAGTCTGTCTACAATCACTGAGATAGCATCGTGTCATGTCGAAGTTCGCGGAAGGCCCATTATAAAATCCATAGTAATATATTCCCACTTCCACTCAGGAATAAGAAGAGGCTACAGTGTGCCGGCGGGCTGCTAATGCTCATCCTTCACCTGTTGGCATACCAAACACCGGGTAACAAAACTGGCTATCTCACGCTTTATGTCCACCCACCAATAACATTTTTGAATCATCTGATACATCTTTGTGCTACAGGATACATAGTGTAAGCTGAAGAGTGAGCCTCTTCCAATATGGCACGTCTAAGGTCATCATCATTGGGAATGCAGATACGTATCCCAAAAACATCTAAGCTATCATCCCTAACACTAAAATCTTTGCCTTCCCCTTTGTTGATCCTCTCAACAATCCCACAAAACTCCTTATCAGTAGACTGAAGTTTCCGAATGTAGCCAAGTAAGGTCGATCTCGCCTCAAATCTGGCCAAAAGTGCTCCAAAATTATCTATGGCCAGTCTGACTCCTAGTGAGCGGAGTCCAATAAGATATGAGAGATAAGAACTCTCCGTAGGTGCTGATGATGATGACTTGTGACTCAGTGCATCCGCAACGACATTTGCTTTCCCTGGGCGGTAGTTAATAATCAGATTATAGTTTTTGAGAAGCTCTAACCATCTCCTTTGCCTAAGATTGAGCTCTCTCTATGTGAGTAGATACTTTAAAATTTTGTGATTTGTATACACCCGACAAGTAACCCCATATAGATAGTGCTGTCAAATCTTCAAGGCAAACACAATAGCAGCAAGCTCTAAGTCGTGGGTAGGATAATTCAGTTTATGCCTCTTTAGTTGTCAGAAGGCATAAGCAATGACTCAATCCTTCTGTATTAGGATACAACCTGGTCCCTGTCAACTGGTATTATAATATACCTCGTACTCACAATCACTAGTAGGGAGAGTGAGGATGAGTGCTAATGTTAGTTACTGTTTGAGCTTTTGAAAGCTCACCTTGCAGCAATCATCCCAAACAAACTTGGAGGGTAGAGCAACAATCTTCGAGAATCCCTCAACAAACCTCCGATAATATCCCGCCAATCCAAGAAAACTCTGCACCTCCGTAACGCTCCGTGGTTTCTCCTATTTCAGAATAGCTTCAACTTTCTTCGGGTCCACAAAGATCCCACCAGCAGAAACCACATAACCCAGAAAGTTAATCTCCCTCAACCAAAACTCGCACTTCGAGTATTTGGCATATAGTTCCTTCTCATGGAGTGTCTGCAATAAAGCCCGTAGGTGTTGGGAATTCTCCTTATCACTCCTCGAATACACAAGAATATCGTCGATGAAGACAATGACAAATCTATCTAGGAAGGAATGAAATACCTGGTTCATTAGGTCCATAAAAGTTACGGGGCATTAGCAGTCCAAATGACATCATCAAGAACTCAAAGTGACCAGACCGGATCCTGAAAGCTGTCTTGGGAATATCATCTTTCTTGATCCATGGCTAATGATAACTAGATCTCAAGTCGATCTTAGAGAAAACTTGGGCCCCTTGTAACTGGTCAAACAAATCATCAATCTGAGGTAATGGGTATTGATTTTTTATGGTTACCCGATTCAACTGTCAATAATCGATGCATAGTCTGAGAGTACCATCATTCTTTTGGACAAATAATACCGAAGCTCCCCAAGGCGAAGTGCTTGGTCTGGTGAAGCCCTTATCCAACAATTCTTGCAACTGGACTTTTAGCACTTTTAGCTCTGCCGGGGCTATCCTATATGGTGGAATGGAGATAAGCGCAGTGTCTGTTGCTAAATCAATGGCAAAATCGAACTCCTGGATTGGAGGTAATCTGGGTAGCTCCTTAAGGAATACATCAGGAAACTCCTGCACCACTGGGACATCATTTATTCTTAGTCCCTCTACTATGGTGTCGACAATATATGCCATATACGCTCTACAGTCCTTACTCATCAATTTACGGGTCTCCAAGCTGATACACACAATTCAAGAGAACCCGTCTAATTCCGTAGAAAACCAATACTGGACACCTTAATCTCCAAAATTCGACTGTCTTAGCAAAACAGCCCACTGAAGCTCTGTGTCGGTGTAGCCAATCCATACCCAGGTTGGCATCAATGTCCTGTATGTCTAATGGAATCAGGTCTGCTTTTAACATTATGCTCTCTACCTTAACTCCATAGTCTTGGTACACCTCTTTCCTGACAATCTGCTCCCCTAAAGGAGTAATGATTAGTAGTGTTTTATCCAATGGTACTAGAACCTTGTTAGCGTAGTGAGCGAAGTCCGTGCTCATAAAAGAACTATATGCCCCAGTGTTAACCAACACCAGGGCATCTCTTCTGAAGATAATCATAATGCCTATCACCCAAATTTATAAAGTCCATTAGCCCAATATCATCGAAATAATTGAAAATTACTTAAAGATAAAACCTCAAAATGGATATATATATCATCTTTCAAAGTTCCCAAAATACATCATAGTCTAAAGTTCTTGTACATCATTAGGATTAGGAGTGGGGGTAGCACCTATTATTATGTTTGGACTAGCCTGTGCCACCTTATCGGTCATAGCATATAGTCTAGCCTGCATCTTGGGCTGCCGAGGAGAAGGTGGAGCAGGCATGTTACTCATAGTAAAAGACTTCCCTATGGTACTATGAGTAGGTACTGTAGAAGGTGCTGAGCTACCCCTGGGGCCATAAGGAAAGCTCTGATCTGGGGCATGATTGTACCCCTCAACTCACAGATCAGGACAGCGATCATTGAATTGTCCCTCTTTTCTATATTGATAACATCTACCAGAGAATCGACATGGGTCTAGATGTGCCTTTTTACAAAGCACCTTCTCTGCGCTCCTCTGGACCATGGCGCAGTGCCCAAGCTACCTCTTGATGTGCTCATCGGGGCTAATGACTGCCCATACTACTTATGAGGTGTGGTCTTAGGCCCCTGTCTAGTGCCGTCACTATATGAATCTCGATCTCTACTCCTCTTGGAGCTCTATCCCTACCCAAATCCAGGCCACTTCCTTTGGTCTTGTTTGTCACGGAGTTTGTTTCGTTCTTTAATATTTTATTCTGCTCTCAGTGCTATTGCAGAACTCTAGCATATATATCCTCCTTGAAGACTGTCATCTGGTCTCTAATGGTGAGATTTAGTCCATATTTAAACTTGAATCTCCTGGTCTCCTCAGTCGCCACTAACTCTAGGAAAAATGCTGCCAGTTTGCGGAACTCAATCTTGTACTCTGACATAGACTTCTGCCGCTGCTTCAACTCTAGGAACTCTTACTGTTTCATGTCGCGGTCGAATATCGTGTAATACTGGGTATCAAACTCCCTCAGAAAGTCACCCTAAATCAGTGGCTTATCTCCTCTATCCTTGATGCCATCCCACCAGTCATGGGCATCAACCTCTAGCATTCTAGCTGCTTTCACCAGCTTGAGTCTATCCTCAACTCCCATGTCCTCCATAGCCTCTTTGACCCATTTGAGCCACTTCCTGGCCACAACGGGGTTTGGGTCCCAGAGAAGGACTCATATCCTAGACTTCTAGCCTCTTTTAGCAAGGTGGTCACCTTTGTCATTTGTCAAGTAGTCGACATAGTCATCAGCATAGGAGAGGGCACTGGTGCAGCTACGCATTCAGGCGAAGTCTCAACCACTGGTACAGGTGGTGCTCTCATCTGGTCTTGGTGGGCCGTCCACCACCCCATCATCTCCCTATGTATAGAGAACGGTGCGGTACTTCTCCAGTAGGAGGGGCCTGAGGTTCTTGAGACGATGAGGTGGCCTTGACCGGGGTCTCGGTGGTACACTTCGATCATTCTCGGGGATATATAGTTCTACATAAAAGACCACGCTTAGTACTTAAGTGTGGGAAAGCAAAGGGTTAGGTGCCAACATAACCCCTTAATAAGGATTAACGTTATAGGACCATAGGAGGCAAATTACAAACTCTTCAAAAAACATTTTACAATTGCTAGATGTGAAATAAAGTAGATACAAAACCTAGCAATCTGATACTGTCACGCCCCGAATCGGGATCGTTGCCCTAGATGTTGGCTGTATTTTTACAGAAAATCGGGCAGAACCTCCCAATAATCGGAGGTCTCCCATGTACAAATAAACCTGTTTAATCCTGTAAAATTCAAAATCATCCTATAATTAAAATAAAAGGGTCATTCCGGCCTCACAACAACCCACCAACCACAACAGACATCCAGGACAACGCCAGGCTAAATAAACTATCAGCAATCCTAGCCACAGACCTCTACTGTCATGCCCAAGTAGAGCATGAGTAGCCGCTACACCGAGCGGGCCTAAGTTTTTATACAATTTATAATAATTTTCCTAAATATTATTCAAATACGTACAATTACCTCAATACAAATGAAATATGAGAGTTTCGTAAATAAATATATATAAATTATACAGTCATCCCAAATTTAGTACACGTCCAACTACGGATCTCAACAAGACCTCGCAGGGTCAAAAATAAAATACGTAATTCATCTTTCAAATTAAATTTAAGATCTCATCGTCGTGAATCACCCAAATCCACCAAAATTTCCAAAATCTGAAGCGTCGCTCCGGCACAACAATAATCCTGTCTGAGGAGGGAGAGAGGAGGGGTGAGTACTCAAGGAAGAATACTCAGTGAGTGAGTGGGTCAATGTAATCGTCTAATATGGGGTGTGAAACTAGAGTGTCAAAACGTAAGTATACAAAACATATTTCAAATCATCATACTTTTTATTTCAACAATATATCATTGGCACGCATTATCAAGTCAAATATGCATCCAAAGCACTATCATTAAAATCATAGAGCTGCCAGCTGAAAGTGTCCTGGCAGAGGTCTACCTCGACCTATGACAGGCGCACCGGGGGTGTTATATGTAAATTTATTTAAAGTGCTCTCTACCCCTGCGTTGGCGACGGACCTCGTCCAGGTGCTAGACTTGGAGAGAGTATCCAAATCCTCCATCTTTCGGGTTCAACCTGGTTAGTACCGTGTCGTTAATATAATCAAGACAACTCATGGGACCCCAGGCCTAGGCATATCCGGACGCCACCCAAGCGCCTCTCACGGTGTCCTTCGTAGTTATAGAACAATACATACCAAAGCCCTCAAGGCCAAAATCAATATCGTATCAAGAATGTGCCATAAATCAAGTTCGCAAACCAAATGCAACATATAGCGTATAATGACATATTATACATTTCAACCACATGGATGCATAATTTCATAATTTAACCCAATTTTTGGACACTCCATCGGTTCATAAAAAGTCAGTTCCAAAACTAATCAAAACATTTCAAGCACACGATAAATCATGCTCATTTATCAAAATGTTGTAAAATAGGGTTTACATATTAAACAAAAACATTGAAATAAATCCCACTCACCGTATACGGGAGGGCACGTCACTCACTAAAATGCTCCATGACAAGCAGAAAGAGTTCTCCTCATTTGATCAATCAATGTATCACTACAATGACAAAAATGTAATATATATATATGTATGTAAGTATCATGCCTTTGACAAGTTCAATATTACATTTTATTTTTTAACAAATTCTTCACTTAGGATTAAAGTCTAGGGTATCTCAACTAGGCTCCCAATGGCTTATATACACCATCCCCATTTTAAATCACCAAAACTATTTCAATCACTTCAAAATTTCCAAAGGTACACATGTCCTTACACATTCGTTTCCTTTTCATATTTTTCATAACACTTTGGTACATCAAAATATATCTTAAAATTCACATTGTCACTCATTTCCAAATCTCATTAATATTCTCGATAAATGCATATACGCATACCCTCATTCATAATTCTTTATTAAATTTTCTCCTTTAACATACAAATATAATACACATACCTTGATCATACATACACATACATATAATCCTCACACCTTGACCTCAAATATATATCCATGTACATTCACCATTGCATCACAAAATTCTGCACACTTTCTACCATTCTCCTTGACCTTTAAGGTGATTTTAGCATACAATAACATTTCATTATACTCAACCAACAACACCACACCTTTCAGCCCATAAACACATGCATATACTCACCATTCAATCAAATGAAATCTTACTCGATCCTCAATTAATCTTTCCTTATACACAATCACAATTACGTCATCAATTTCCATTTTCTCTAATTTTTGTACAAATCTCAATTCTTCAATTCATGAATACACTCTAATGTCATCAATTGCATTTTATTTATAAATAAGTAACACATTGAAAGTCAAGTCTAATGCAATCCTAAAGATCATTCAAGATCAGAAACAAACATAAAATAATTAGTTTCCTCCAAAATAAAAATTCTTTGAAAAATCATAAATTTTCGATTCTCATCCAAATGCTCAACCCATATATCATTTTCAACGTATAAAAGTCTAGTTTCAAAATACGAAGATCGTATTTGAATTACCTATATGCAAAACAACCTATAATGTAAAACAATGCATCAATCCTTATGCTTCAACCCTAAATCCAAATACTTTCATGCATATTTCGAATTAAACTCTAGAAAAACCATTCAAATCAATTCGATTCGATTCTATTATCTCTTAGCATGCTTTTTTTTTCCCGTATCAAACAACCTAATTTACGTAAATACATAAACTCAATCCTAGCATTCAATTAGAGAACTTCAGAAATGCATTCAAATCAAATCAAGTATACATTCTAAACGTATGCAAGACTTCTAACCCTAAATTTATCCTAAATTCATTTAATTAATCGAATAAATTTGTATTTTACCTCACTTAGGGGTTTTCGCAGCTCAGACCTAGCTTCCATTTGCCATTCAACTCAGTCTGAAACCTGTAATGCATCCAAATCGAAGCAAAGTTCAGACATTTAGCTTAATTACAAAGAGATATCAAAACCTTAGAACTAATTTATCCTTACCTATGCAGTGAAGGATTTTGCGACCTAGGATTTTTGAAGTCTGTACTGCTGTGAACTTGGGGGCTCTGCAAGGGTTGCAGAAGATTGTTGAAGCAGCGGAGCAGCGTCGCGCGAGTGAAGGAGAATCGACAGTCGCGTGCAGGGGAGAGAGGAAGAAGAGCTCCGTCGCGTGCGAGAGAGAAAACAAAGAGAGAAGAGAGAGTGCGAGGATGAAATCGCAAGAGGGAGAGAGAGAGAAGATGAGAGGATGGTGGCGAAGAAAGGTGGCACACGGTAACAGCCGCTTGCAGTGGAGAGAGAGACGAGAGGCCGAGAGTGATTCACGAGAGGTAGAGAGAGAATGCGAAGGAGAGAGTGAAACAGAAGGAGGGATAGAGAGAGGGTGAGTGGAGGCGATCGGTTGAGGCGGAGGAGGGTGGCTCACGGTGGCGGTGCGCAACGGAGGGTTGCGGTCGACGACGAACGGGCGTCGGGAAAGAGTAGAGAGAGACGAATGAGAGAAAGGGGAATGAAATTAGGGTTTCTAACCCTAATTTCATCAAAGAGGGGGAACGCTGCGTTTCACTCCAAAACGCAGCGTTTCCTCTGTTGTTATTTTTTTTTTTTATTATACTAATGAATTAAAATAAATTATATACATATATTCATATCTATTTCACTCACCTTATATTAAGACTCCAATTTGTCCAAAAATGGAATACACTTAGAAATTTGAAATACGGTCATTTTAAATATACTAAAAACTCAAATTTAATACCCCAAAATCAAAAATCAATAAAATTAATTTTTTTTTCTATATATATATATAGACTGAAGAATATTTTATATATATTTCATGAATAGGAGTATAGTAGTACGAACACCGAAGTATCGGTGTTATAGATACCACCGAAATTTGTCATGCCCCGATCCATAGGTCGAGCATGCCAATAGACCGCCGTGACTCCTAGACACACGGGTATGCCTTACTCGTAGACCGAGGTAATGTAAGGCTAATATTATGACTAATATCATGACCCCACTCGATATCCTAAGTCAAATCATATAGTAAAAGATTTGGAAAAGAAAATTTTTAGAAAAATTTTTTAAAACATTTGCCTCCAATTTGTATATAATGTTTATATGCATCGTCCAATCGTAAACAAAGATAGGTATGAATACTTACCTGGTAGGTCTTTCAGTAAAACTTATTGAATAGTACCTCAAAGTAAGTCAAGTGCAGTATAAGCTAAAAATTTGTAAATATGAGGGGATAAGTATAATCCACATACTCAGTGAGTCAGGTGCAAGGACTATATAATGACAAAAATGAATTTGTGAGAGTGGCAAGTCAAACCAGTGTTTTCAAATTATGTTTCATTTATTTGCAAACATATTGTGTAATTCAAAGTAATATGCATCCTTATCATAAATCATATATCATGGGGTGTCAGTCAGTAATAAGTCGCATTCTAACCATAGTTTGGCCTAACTAGGGAAAAATCCACCAAGGGATCACCATAATGTCAAAAGAATTAACATATATATATATATATTTTTCTTTTAACCCCCTTCTCTTAATGTTGATACGGTTCTTTTGTGGTACTCGTCTATTGGATCCATTGGTCCGAGACAGGGGGCTCAAACCCCTATTCCCATATTACTCCACCTCTTCACCCTGTCAGGTAAACGCTAAATACAATGGTACGGAGTGCGCTATAGGCACTATACACCACCCCATAGTCATACAAATGTGTCGTATATCATCATTCATAAATCTTTACTCGTAAAAGAAAAACATGGTACTATCAAGTCATTATAATGTCAGGATGCAAATCATTGTAAAACATAAGATATCACCTCCTCATGATGTATCATACTATCAAGTCATATACAGCAACATGATCAAAAACTAATCATCAGATCATATCAAGTAAGCATAATGATCCTCCTCAATCATTGTAAAACCATAAAATATCACCTCCTCATAAAATCTTAGATACCACTGACTAGATGACTTCCTTAGATCATATATTGAAATCTTAAGTCAACAGATGTAACACCGATTCCTTGTTGTACTCATTACTATACTCCTCTTCATTTTATATATGATATTACTTATGTTTTTATATAGAAAATCCACCAAGAAATTTTTTCGCTAAAACCGCTCCCGAAAATTTTGGCCCAATCGCCGATAATTCAAAAATTTTCAAAATGACCATCGATGGTCCAATAATAATGAGGATGACTCTAGAGTGTATAAGAACCTCAAATTTGGGTAGATCTTATTTCGTAGAGCTAAATCACAAATTTCTCAAAAAATCACTAGTAAAACCCTAGCTGGGTCGAATGTAGCTCGGTAAAGATAAACGATCACGTTTTTGATGCGGGGTAAATTAAATTAGGCTTAATACAAGGTTTTGGGTCTAATGTGAAATTATGAAAATTGTTTGGGGTCAAATGAAATTTTTAAAAGTCAAGGGGCTCATTTGAAATTAATATGAACTTAGAAAAAAATGGAGAGAAATAAGCAACTAATGAAGTTGTGGTGTGAGTGGATGGTTAGATCTTTGGTTGGTTTATAACTAGATTGTAACTATTGGATTGAGTTAGTGGGAGACAAGAATACTATTCATTGTGTGAAAGTGTGGGTTTTATTGGAAACAAACCAATGGTGAGGATTTGGCTTGGAATTGGATCAAAATTTTGAGCCTTTGGATCTTGGTTGGTGGGAGACATACAATTAATGAAGACTTGAGTTGTAGTATAAGAAAGTGAGTTTGTAGTATGAGAAAGGGAGAGAAACCGTGAGTTCTTATTGTGAGAGATTGAATCCTTGCTTTTGATCATGTAATCCTATGGCATGTAGTTGATCTTGAGAATTTTTAAGGGCTAGGATTGAATGGAGCAATTTAACTAATCTAAACATTTAGATTTTTCTTTTAAGTCCGTGAGATGTTCAAAGCCAAAGAAACTCCAACACAACCCTAAAATTTTTACAAAGATCATTTCCTCATAAGCCCAAATACCACATATCCAAAAATTGAAGCAAAAAAGAGGAGTCTTGCATGGTAAAGTTCGAAGGAGCCAAGAGCTTCATGTGGAAGGAACATTCGGTTTTCTTCAAGTTTCAGCCAGACATTTCTAGGTAAGAAGTCTTCTCTCACACCCTAGTATAACATACTTTGTTTTGGAGCCAATAAGAGGAAGTTAACTTGGTGAATCTAGGGTGACCGAGAGCTAAAGGCAAGGCAGCCGAGAGGATTTTGAGCAAGGAAATCGAGACCTTGAAGGAGGTATGTATGCCGGACCTTGCTGGAAAATTTCTGCAGGCCTAAAAAGATATTTTAGCATGATTCTATAACTTAGAGTCTAGGTGGGACCCAAATGAAAAATGAGGAATGTGTGCAGAAAATTTAAACTTTGTGTTTGGCCAAGAACTTGAATGAGAGCAATGTGTTTTGGTGAGTTGAGAATTTAGTTTTCAAAATGTCAATCATGTGTGCAGAATTCTAATGTAAAGATGATGAATATATGTGTATGTTGTTGATTGAAATGATGTGGAAAAAGGGTGTGCAAAGGGATTCACTAAAAGTCCAAGGAAAAGGATGTTGATGTGAGGAGAAAATGAGAGGTTTAGATGCAGAAATTTTCTGGTGGCCGAGGATGATTTTTGTGAGACCAATCTTGTTTACTAGCTGAAAGTTGTGTTTTCCTAATGCAAAACATATGTGCAGAAAATTTTGAATAAGGATAAGTGTGTGTATGCGGTGAGTTATGTATAGGAAGTTATAGGGAAAACCCTAAATTGACAATGTAAATTTTTGTTGCCAACATTTGTGGTGAAGTTATAAGGTATGTATATTAATGAGCATGAGTTTAAAATGTGAAGTAAGTGTACAAAATTCTGGTTAAGGGTAATCAATTTCTGCAGGTATGATTGCCGGGATAAATATGATGATTATGCTTGAAGAATGAAAATATGGATATGCTGAAATTTTGTTGAAATGTGCAATTTGAATGCAGACTATTTTGTGCATAAAGTAGATGAGATTTGAGTATACTAAATTTTGAAATTTTGCAGACTGTTTTGGGTATACAAAGAGATAGAATGTGGGAGTGATGGTTTTGGTAGTTTAAAGTGGCATTGTTTTCTTAGAAGGGTATGGGAAATATTGAGGCCAAAATTACATGCATGAGAAAATGCACATTTTAAGGATTTTGGAATGCACAATGTGAAAAAAGGAATTAAAATCTTAAGCACCAGAATCTTGAAGCTTGCGGGCTGAATTGTGTGCCTTTGGAAATGAACATTTGAAATCTTAAAAATTTTATATATATATTATGTGTTGCCATTGTAGTGACACGCTTAGTGATTGAACGGGGGGAGCACATTTCTTACATATTGTGGTGCATTTTAGGGAGTGACATACCCTCCCATATACGGTGAGTGAGACTTTGACGCTATGTTTTTTATAGAGCAAAAATTCATATTTTATAACTTTTCAAAATGACATATTTTATGATATGTGTGAAAGCATGAGATTTGGTCTATGTTCTATAAATGCTTCTCTTTGTGATCATTGGAGTGTCTCAAAGGATTGATTCAAATGATATGCATCCATGAATTGTGTTGAAATGACATCGTGCCACTCTTTGAATGATGGTTATATGTTATATTTTTATGCTCAAGACATGTATATATGTGTGTTCTTTTGTCTGGTGTGAACTACACTAAGTCTAGATATTGTTGGCTAACAGAGGCCTTATTTAGAGGTTCTTTACATATATTTATGTTATGATAGGTTCAGTTAAGCAGCCAGAGGGTCATTGATCCCAACATATGTTAATATTCATAGAAGTGCTTGTTTTCCTCTATCCGGTTTTTATACTCGTGCCAGGAAACTTTGCCACATTTTCTTTCGGAAAGGATAAGTATTTTTTTCTTTTTTTTTGGGGGGGGGGGAGGATAACTTTACCACATAGAAATAGAAGGTATGTGGCGTTTAGGTTTTATGTCTTACACTTATGCACATAAGATCCACGCTAATTCAACTTGTCAGTGACTTTTTCGATCATTTTCAAGTAATAACATGATTTGAGTAACCCACTAAATCAAAATTATTTCTTTTTTGAGTTTGATTAAGACAGGTAAACATTCAACTACCTAGACCAAACACTACAAAGGAAGAGTTTGTGTCCATAAGCAATATTACCTGTCAATCTTCAAATCACTCCACAACCTGATTTATGTTCCCACAAAAGCACCAGCTGGTCATAAACAAGATTAAGAAAAACATGAGAATAAATTAAACTCCCTCCCACTGCAATGAAAGAAGAAAAATTCCCTACATATAAACCAAATTCAAACTCTAGGAAAGACAATTTTATTCTCATTTAAATATGTTTAACGTAAAACCTGATACCCCCAGGAAGGTTGCGCCTGTCTGATTCATAAACAACACGCCCCCCATCAGCATACTGAAGACGAATTTCCAAGCTATCTCGTATCTCACCAGCTATTAAAGTTGTAACACCGAGTTTTTGGAAATTTGTTTTATAATATAAAGAGAAATTTTAATCTTATTGATTTTTGATTTTGGGGTATAAATTTTAAATTTTTGGTATAATTGAAATGCCGTATTACAAATTAATAAGTATATTTTATTTTTGGTATATTGGGGAACATCCAATGTGATGAGAAAAATACATATATATATATATATATATATATTATATAGTTAGAAAAAAAAAATAATAAAAAAAGGGGGGGGGGGGTAGGGAAATTTTGGACAACGCCGGTGTCCTTCTAGTGAACATCACAATAACCACCTCCTGCTCTCTTTTCGGGGGAAACCTAACCTGGCTTGGGGCTTAGAGGTTTATTAGGAATCAGGGTAGATTTAATGTAAATTTTGAGAGGGCTTGCGGGGACGTGAGAAGACCTAGGAGGGGGACCCTAAGGAAATTTTCATCCCTTCACTATTAATTGTCTAATTTAGGTTGAGAATAAGGTGGTGGATATATACTTCCGATATATTCGTAAAATATGCTAAATTTGTAGGAAAAATGTGTTTTTCTAGAAAAATTGTAGAAAATTTGAAAAGGTCTGAATTTTTATGTAATTTGGGAATTTGATAAATTGTTAAAATGTCGTTATAGTATTAGAGTTAAATTATTCGTTTGTTTTATTGGGAATTGTATTTTTGATAAAATTTGAATTGGCTTGAAATTTATAATTGTTATTAAAGGTTGATAAAAACGAATTGTAATTTGGAGATTATTTAAATTTAAGGTCATTGTGACTTAAAAGGATGAATTTGAAAACCCTTTATTGAGGAAGACTTTTGGGATCGGAGTCTTATGTTGATTTTTTTTTAAATATTCAAAAATGTTTTGTCTTGTTGATTTTTGGGGTGGTGGGGGGGTTTAAGGGGGTGTTATAAAATTCTTTGATAAATTGTTTTTGAATGATTTTCACATGTTTATTGTATGAATTTGTGTTTATGTTCCGAGTATGCTTTTATAGTGGGCCCAATGCTTTAGAATTTGTCCCTTGAATAATAATTGGAATTATTTATTGAATTTGTGCCATTTGTTTAAAAGGGTACTTTGGAGGAAATTTTGATTCTTGAATACACCATTTGCGGAGGAGGAAATTTGAATGATTGTGAAATTTGATGGTGTTAATTGATTTTTTTGAAATGATGGTAAAAAGGAGAAAAGGTTTTATTTTTCTTCCCCCCCGGGGGGGGGGGGGGGGGGGGGGGGTTGGGGGTGTTTTTATAGAAGGGGGGGGGGGTTTCTTTTTTTCCCCTTGGGTTTTTTCGGTTTCCTCGGGGGGGGGTTGGGGCGGACGGCGAGGAAGGGGGGTGGTTTGGGGTTTTTGTTTTGGCGGGGGGCGTTTTTGGGGGGTTTTTTTTGTTGGGGGCGGGGGGGTTTTGGTGGGTTTGGTGTGACCCTATGATTTTTTTTGGGAATGTTTGTTATGGATGCATATTTTATAAATGATGTTGAATTACTGAAATGTTTGGATATGAAAATGTTGTTTGACATTCCCCCTTATTTATTACACAATCCCCACTTTATTTTTTACACAATCATGCCATTGCACTCCCATTTTATTAGAATGCCCCCTAAAGGAAATTTTATTTCATTTTAGGTGTATTGAAATTAAATAGAGGTAGTACTTTAAATTCTTTTTTTTTGATTATTATCGATACTTGTTTCCTTTTTTGAGAACAAGTATTGATGGAATCCTTACGTGGTTGTTGTTTACTTTCTTTCTCTCCTAGTTTTTGGTAAAAACTCAATGTTTGAATGGGACATTTGGTTTGTAATATTGAGAATGGTTATTTTCTTTTCGATTTCTTGAAGTTTTGGTCAGCTTTTCGCGTTTCGTTTGGCTTGTTACTTCTCCAATTATCAAACTGTTAGTAATGGCTTGTTGACCTATTTTTTGAGGGCTACTTCTTTTGTTGTGCTTTCCTTATATTTTGAACTTTGAAATTTTTTTTTTTTTTGGGGGGGTGGGGGGGGTTTTTTTTTTGGGGGGGGGGGGGGGGGGGGATGGGGGGCTTGCATTTTGTTTGATTTTTTTTGTTTTTGATATGATTAAAATTGGTGTAAAAGAATTATTGTTTCCTCCTTTTGTCTTTGGAGTCATGAAAATTGCATTGGCTATTTTAATAAATTGTTTTTGAATTTTTCAAATTTCAAAAGTTTCTAAAGACTTTAAGTATTTTTTGAAAGGTTTTTTAAGTCTTCCATGGTTTTTTAGGATGATAGGAATCTAGGAAATTTAGTTAAATGATTTCACTTGTTAGACTTTTAATTATAGTCTTCATGATGTTTGGTTTCACCTCTTTATTGGGTTGAGGTTAAGATTTGCTATTAGATTGCTTACTTGATACATTTCATTGATTATACCATAATTTATATTTATTGAAGTTAGATTTTTATGTTTTAAAGCTATATGTTTAGATTTACCGTTATAAAATTTTGTTGAAATGATAAAAAAAATAGACATTTGCTTCTTTAACAAGCAATTGCCAAGTGATTCATGGTTAGGGACAAAATGCTTATAAAAGTTTTTTGGATTCAGATATTTAGTTGCTGTTCTAATGCAAGTAAATTTGCTGTTTATTTGTGTTTTTCATGGTTAATGATATTTTTACTTGTTTTGTAGTTCGGATTGGAAGAAAAGAAATTTTGGAGAAACCAACCTAGTTTAAATTTTAAAAATGTTGATTTGTTGTATTGGAACACTAAGTGGGGGCTTTTGTGTTTTAGTGAATTTAAGATGGGGTGGGTTTTTTTTTTTTTTTTATTTTTTTTTTTTGGGGGTATATTCATGGTGTTAGTGATAATTATATACCTTGATTGAAATTTTGTAAGAATATTGCCAAAGATTTGGTTCTTTCACATAGAAGAATATTTGAATGGCCTCCGAAGTTTTGGGATTATGTGTTTCTTGAAATTTGGTCTTAAAAAGGAATGTTTTGAGGTGTTTGTGCAATGAATGGTTCAAAATTTTCTATTTTACTTTGAATTTTGAAGAATAGCTAATATCTTTGGTACTAGAGATTCTTGAATTTTCCATCGAGTAATTAGTTAGGAACATGTGTTGGACAAATGGATGATTTAAGAGTTTTTATATCTGTATGAAGTTGGAAAATTTGATAAAAATTTATGTTATTACAAATTATTTTGGAATTAAAGGGAAAAAAATTTGATATATGTGTTTTGGCACAACCACTTTAACCCTTTTTCATGTCTCAATATATGCCATGTCTGTAATTCACTAAAATTATCCTCTCCCAAATCCTTCCAAATATTCGTTAGAAGAATCGGATTAACAATTAGCATTATACCTTGATTTGTTGGCAACGGACTAAAAGTCGATCTAAAAAGAATATGATTCTCCAAAGCTTTAGTGAATTTGGGAATAAATGAATTATAACAAACTTCTTATTTTAAATTTTTTAATATCCTTATCAAATTTTTCATGCATTGTTTGTCTTTAGAACCAAGTAATTAGGATTTTATTTTTTTAATTTAAAATTTATTTTTGAAAAGACAAATAGGCTGCTCATAGTAGTTTTGTCAAGGATGCCAATTTAGGTTTTAAGATCCTTTGAGAATTGTAAATCATAGATTGATAGAAAAGGTAAAATTTTAAGAAGTAAATTCTAGGGTAAAAGAGATATGTATAAAATAATTATGTTATTACTTTGATATTTGGGGATTTAATCTGAGCATAGATTGCGGTTTAAGGTAATAGAATAGATTTGGATAGACTATTGGTATTATTTCTTTAAAAAAAATTAATAATTGGTTGAGAATTTGAGGATAGTATTCTAAAAATACCTAGGTAAATTTTAAAACTGGAAGATGTAGTTATTTAGAATTTTGATTTAGTAAAGGAAATGTCTTGATAGTATTGATTATTTATGATTTGGGATTTTTATTTGGTAATTGAATTGTATTGGGTATTTCTTATTTAAGGTCTCTTTGAAAAATAATTATATTTGTTGGAGTCAATTGAAGTTTAGTTTTGATTGTTGATAGGTAAATAGTCCCAATAATTTTAAAAAGTTTTTTCTTTTGCAAGTTTGAAGTTTTTAGGATCAGAATGAAAATCAATTAACTTTGTTTAAATTAGTTATTAGAATTGTGGGTGTAATAGGTTCCTATGGTTAAAGTTGTTTGGAGAAGATAACAATAAAAAACAAACTTGGGAGGAGAAAAAAAAAAATTTGATGTTGATTTGGATTCGAGGATTGAATTGAGAAATTTGTTTCTTAAATAACTTATTGATTTTTGATTTTGTATAAATTTTAAATTTTTGTTTAATTGAAATTTACAAATTTTATATTTTAGATTTTGTGATTTGAAAATCTAAAAGTTTTTAAAAGCTCCTTAGGAAGTTTGTTCTTTTTGTCTTGGTAACTTGAATCAATGCGCCATGATCAAGATAACCCTTTAGGTTTGCTTCTTTTAAATCCCTGAATGACGAAATTTTGTTTTCTTTGAAGGTATTAGGTTGTGTAAATTGGATCAAAGGTTAAAAATGCTTGTCCCCATAAGTGTTATTTGGTTTTAGTTTTTTGTATTAAATTGGAATTAAGCCTGAAAATTTTATTTTTTAATTTGCTAAAATTTTGTTGTTGGGGTTTAGGGTGAATTTGTTTGGTGAATTGAAATGATTTTCTTGAGAAGAAATTTGAGTAATTTTCAATTTAGGAAAATGTAACGTAAAATTAGGAGTATTTTAAATTATTCTTTGACATTTGACTTTCACCCTTTATGCATTTAAAATCTTTGATAAATGATTTAATGATTTTCACATGTTTTTATATAAAATGATTTGTGATTGTGGAAATTTAATTATGAAAGTTTTGAAATATGTATTCACATTTTTTGTTAAATGATTTGATTGTCAATTCTATCACGAATGAATCCTATGTATGAATTTTTCATTTTTGGCACATGGATTTTAATCATTTTGTATGTATGGTATTTGGAATTTTGGAATGGGCCCTTTTGAAATTTTGTTTGGGGAGGGATTGTTTTTATTTTTTTTTCCCCGAGAGGGATGGCTGGGGGGTTTTTTTGGGGGGGGGTTTTTTGGGGGGGGGGGGGGGGGGGGTTTTTTTTGTGGGGGGTGGGGGGGTTGTTTTTTCCTGGGGGGGGGGGGGTAGGGGGGGGGGGGGGGGGGGGGGGGTGGGGGGAGAAAGGAGGGGGTTTTTTTTGTTTTTTGGGGAGGGTTTTGGGGGGCGGGGGTGGGGGGGGTTGGTGGGGGGGGTTTTCGAGAAAATGTTTGATATGGATGCATATTTTATAAATGATGTTGAATTACTGAAATGTTTGGATATGAAAATGATGTTTGAAGTATGCTTTGACATTCCCCACTTTCACCCCTTATTTATTACACAATCATCCCATTGCACTCCACTCACTGGGGTATTTTATAATACTTCAACTTTTTTAATACTTACATTTGTGGTGAGGGTTTGGGGGGGGGGGGGCGCGGGGTTTTTTTGGGACATCTCAGATGTATATCCATTGTCCGAACAAGGAAGACTTGTACCATTCTTTGATACGGTTAATCGAAGTTTTTTCGCAGTATTGAGGATGTCTTTGGCCCAGTTTTTGGTTGTAACTCAATTTTTTTAATGGGACATTTGGTTTGTAATATTGTAAGATTGGTTATTTTCTTTCGATTTGCCGAAGTCTTGGACAACTCATATCGTTTGTATCTTCGGACGTTTGCTTGATTCTTCAAGCGAGTGTTAGTAAGATCTTACGGCTATGTTTTGGGACTTTTCTTTTGTTAAGTGCTTTCTTTCCTTATATCGTGAACTTTGAAATGGCTTGGATGGCCATATTGTGTGCTTTGCATGTACAGGGGTTCCCCTCCCCGATTGTGTGTTGATGTGTAAATGCGCATGTACAGGTTCCCTCTCCCCGATGTGTGCTCGTGTGTACAGGGATGGACCGGATGAGTCCTTGCATGTGTTTGTTATGTGATGTTTTCTGTTTTTATATGATTGATGATTGGTGTAGAAAGAATTGTTGTCTTGCTGTCTTTGTAGCCTTGTGGGTCCGGGTTATGGGGGGGGTCTCGGCCTTAAGGGGGGTTTTGGGGGGTTGGGGGGGGGGTCCGGGGGTGGGGGGGGGGGGACAAGGGTGGCGCGGCGGCGTTTTTGGTTTTTTGGTGGGGGTGGAAATGGATTGCACCATGGATAAGCCGAGGAAAAGCACGTTCACCACCATTCAAGAGCTTAGGATAAAGATGAACAACATTAGTAATTCCTTGGATGCCGCAGTAGTCCTTGTAGTGAACATCAACATAACCACCTGGTGGAATTTCAAACTCCAAATGTTGTAAGAGGTCTCCTCCCTCACTTCCGGAAATGTGTTTCTTGGGTGCCCATAGGATCGGAACTCTTGAGGTATTCCTAATGCGGGTGATCCGCTTGGGAAGAACGACCTATGTATTTATCATAAGAATAGTTAGCTTAATCATGACATTTGATGCGCTTCTGATCAAGATTATATCATATGTTGCAACTCAATCACTCTCTATCCTGTTGCAATGCCCGTGGGAATATGTGTGCGTGTGTGTGTCTTAATTAGTAGTAACTAATAGTGGAACACTAGCTAGTAGTTGATCAGCTCATCATTCCAGTGTTCCATCAGATTGGAGTCTTAAATTCCTATGAGAAAAATGTGTGTGGGTGTCGGTGTCAGAGAGAGAGAGAGAGAGAGAGAGAGAGATGAAGCCAAAACGACTATCATAGTAACTACAAATCAAATTCGGTCCCCGAGACAAAAACAAAAGGACAAATCAAAAATCAGAGAGGAAAAAACATGCAGCAGGGAAATAATTGTTTAGATGTCAAAAAAAATGAAAAGGAAAAAGGAAAAGGAAAAAGCTATTTTAAACTAGAATTAGGGTTAAAAAAGGAAGAATAAGAAGTTGCTATGGAGAGAGGTTAAGATGATTAAAGACATGAATTCTTACTCTCCTCGGCATGGCTACCTTCCGAGCTCTGAGATGAGAAAGAACAAAATCAAGGAAGAATTGAAAACCAAAGTGAATAATGAATTAAACAGAAAGCCTAAGTGATCTTTGAGTGAATCACTGTTAATGAATCACCACTTGAAACCCTAGATATCGTGTGGATCAATCTCATTGGTCCGTCATACTACCGTTGCATGGTGAAAACCCGGTGTCCGACCAAGAAATACCCGGCCCAAAATAGGATCCAACATCAGCATTCGGCATTAGTCGGGCCGGCCTATCTATGTTCAGCCCAGAATTGGGCCACGCTCGAAATATAATTACCAGGGCCTAAGGCAGCGTTTGGAGGTAATCGCGACAAGTAATTATTAGTTTTGTTTTGTAAATTTTTGTATTTTTGATCAAAAGGATTTTAATTTAATCATAAATTTAAAACTAGTTATTTTTTTTAAAAAAAAAATTATTCTAGTAAATAACTACTACATTGAATATAAATTAAAATAAATTATAAGAATTTCTTATGATCGGAAACATAAGCTCACTAAGTATGGTTTATAAATTCATGGGAGGTAATAATTGTTAAAGAAACATAGAAGAAGAAGGAGAAGAAGAAACTGCAACTAGAACAAAAGCAAACTACATGGCCGTCGATTCTTACACAGATGGATCATTCCCCCCCCCCCATCTACATTTTACCTTCTAATAAAGAAGGCAGTTAGGGCAAAAGCAAAATCGTACCTGTCTTATATGTTGTTCGTAAACTTCATGAAACGTTAGGGTGAACTACTTGATTCCAATGATCCCCAAAACCAAAGGGGTTCCTTGGCCAGGCAAATCTGAAACAAAATAAAAAGGACCCTGTTCCAGAGTTCTCTATTTTAGGAGAGGAGAGGGGAGCCAGTTTCAAGTCTTATGTCAAGACTACAAACAATAATAAGGCAATTCAACTTGGTTAAGTCACATGCATTTCTTAATTGATTTGTAAATTGTTGTTGTAAAACAGGTAGTTGTTCAAGTCTTTCTTTATTAATTTACGAGACAATAAACTAATTGGTCAATCTGTGGCTTGTCAATAAGGCCGGCCTACCAGCATAAAGAATTAAAATTGTCGCTTGATATGAATTGCAAATATATGTTTTCTATGGCACACGTCTCTTGATAAAAATTTTAACAAATAAAAAATAAAAAATAAAAATGAAAATTATCTCTTTAGTAAAAATTTATATTGGAGTCATAATTTGCTATTTAAACTGAATGTCCCCTTACAAAACTTGATGAGATATTTAATTTTCGAAAGTTAAACATATGAAAAATAGAATAATTTTGTACAAACTTTCAAAAAAGATATTTGTGCTAAAGAATTCTTGACTAGGCAAATATTTATGTGAAAAATCATATTTTTCTTTGATCTATCATTAATTATGAGACATTAATAATGATGGAGTAGTGAGTCTCATATTATGAGCTTTTGGTAAATGCTCAAGTTGGGGCATTTTACTTACGGTAATATTTTTTTATTGCAGTTAAAATGGAAATGGGGTAACACCCATTTCCATGAATGCCTCCCCATATTATGGTTACTTTCCTTTATGTGTGGTAATCAATTAATTTCCTTCCTTGTGTGGGAATTAATTGAATGAGGAAGGTCTAACCCTATTCTAGGTCAAGAGGTGAATTTCCTACATATCTAGAATTAACCATCAGAGGGAATTCAAGCACCTTTGTATTTTTGTGAGAAAAATACATCTTTGAGAGGGTTAGGAAAAATTTCAAGCAGGAAATTTTTACGACAATTGATTCACCGGACTAAGAGTTGCGACGTCGTGGAATTACGGTGATAGTTTGGTACTCGTAATTATCACCCAACTACGAGAGAGATCGAGACGAAGGATTTGCGGTTCCCAGAGTATTCGATACAGCTCATTGAGATATACCCAAAACTTTAATTTTGTGATTTCGATAATATTATTTTATGTACTTCCGCTGCGTGATTGAGTCACCTATTTCTAACATTGGTATCAGAGCATGTTAGATATATTTTTTAAATAATTTTTCAGAATTAAATTTCGGGTATAAAATATATAGGGTATAATATTTGTGGTTCGGATCACGGATGAGTTTCGTGAATCCATTTATACAACTGTGTTACCCAAGTCACGTAGATTACGAAAATAATTTTTCACAATTTTTTGAATACGTTTAGACCATGAAAATTCCGGTTGAAATTTTCGGTCATGAATAGTGACTGAACTTTTCAACCCCAGATTTGTTGAGTTTTAGGGCAAATCATCACATGAAAATTATAGATCTAAGTTCTTGACTTCATGCTCTTCTATTTGATATATATATTGCATAGTATTGATGCCAGAAAGTGAGGTTTCAAATTTGGCCACGAAGGGTCAAAAATTTGGATCCAAAATACGCCGAGTTTAGGGCGTAATTATTTCAAAAAATTGAGTCAAGGATGATTGGAATAAATTGAATTAGAGAATTCCTAAAAAAATCCGTTGAAAAATGTGCCAAAAAATGGGTTTTCTGGATACCGGGTCAAAAGACCTAATTACAGAGAAATTCGGGCGAAGAAGACGAACCCAGTGTGCAGGCGCGTGCACCACACACACGCGAAGGCACATGGTGCAAGAGAAATGAGGCGAGTGGAGCTCACACACGATGAGGCGCGTGAGCTTCTGGGTCAAACCGGGTCGAAACCTACTCAGATCCAGACCCGACTCGCGAATCGAATCTGGATCCGGGGTTCGGGTTCCAACCCAAACCCGCGGACTGGAAGCGACCTACGTGAGTGGTTCTTACGTGTGCGAGTGCATGTAGGCACGTGCCTAACGCACTGCACGTCCAGCACGCGCCCAGACACTTCCTCGACACATGAGAGCACGAGAAAACGCACTGCCAGGGTCTGGTGGCCCGTGGACCCTCCCGGCGGCACGTAATCTGTCCTAAAATTGGAATTTTTCAATTTTTTAAGGGTTCTATGATATAAATGTGACTAAATATATGTTTTGTATACCGAATCTTAATCCGAATGGTGAGATGCAATCTCAAATTGTGGTGTATAGTGTCGGTTGACTCATACGCTCGTCTTGGGGTCTGTATTCGAGTCATTTAGGTTTTAATGATTTAGGGTGCACAAAAATTGTGAATTTAAGCATTAATTATCATTAATGTCTCTTTTTTTGTGTAACAGAGACAAGGCTGCAACAAAAACTATCGTCCTAGATTTCGTGAAGGGAGACAAACTAAATGGTGACAACCATGAAATTTGACACCGGAAGGCTTAGTTTGTCTTCGAGAAACAAAAGCTCGGGTAAGTTCTTCGACATGAGATGGTGGACCCCGGGGAGGATATCACGGCATAGGCTAGATGGGATCAGGAGGTGTATCATGCTTAGAAGAAAAAGGATGGCCAGGCCAGGGTAATCCTTTTTAGTAGCATGCACGATAAGCTGATTCCAGTGTAGGAGCAGTATCTTACTACAAAGTCAGTTTGGCATGCTCTGAGAGAGCACTATGGCACCCCGTCAGCTCCTAAGTTGAGGATGCTGATATATAAGTTTATCACTTACAAGAAGAGGCCCGATCATACAATGAAGTAGCATTTGATGCACATGTCGAGTATGATAGCCTCTCTGAAGAGTATGGGGGAGTTGATATCTAATGAGCTTCAGGTACTGGGTATAATCTAGTCCTTGCCTAACTCCTGGGATGTGGTTAAGACCTATCTCACGCACACTAAAAATATTCGTACTTTTAGGGACGTGAGTAGACATTGTGAGCTTGAGGAGGAGCGCCAAGAGGTGGCTAAGTCTTCTTCTACTACTCATGCTAACATTGCAGAGTCGAGTAAGGGCTCCTGAGGAGTAAAATGAAAGTGGCGCAAGCATGAGAAGAAGGCCAAGGGCCAAGGCAAGAAGAAGCAACTTGACAAGACCGATGACAAAAGGCAAAAATGTAAGAAGAAGGAGCTCGATAAGAGCAAGGTCCAATACTACGTTTATGGCAAGACTGGGCATTTCGCACGCGAGTGTGGCGAGTGAAAGGTTAGTCCTTCTTCTTTGCATGGTTAGAATTATGTGTCATCATCTAGTGTGATGCTCGCTAACTCTTCTCCTTTGTGGATTATAGACTCAGGAGCCACGGATCATGTAGCTAATGATAAGAGTGCATTCGTGGAGTTCCGCCATTTGAGTCCCCATGTGAGGAGGCTGTATGTGGGGAACGGAGCATTTGTGGAAGTTAGAGGGATTGGCACATGCAAGCTGTTGCTGTGAAGTGACCAAGTCCTTTATCTTCATGATGTTTTATATGCTCCTGAGATTAGGCGAAATCTTTTATCTGTCTGATGTCTGGACTTGTTAGGATACTCTATTTTGTTAGGAAACTCTAGAGTTTCCATTTCTTATGACAATACTTTGATATGTTCCGGTTTAGTCTATGAGAGACTTTATGTACTGGATTTGATTTCTTTTTATGAAATTTATCCTTCTTCTCCTATTACCTTTTGCATCTGATAGCATATTGGATGATATAATTGTATGACATAGTAGACTTGGCTATATTGGGCAAGAGAGGATGGGTCGGTTAGCTATGAATGGCTTATTGGGCTCGCTAACCAAGGTCGAATTGCTTTTGTGTGAGTTTTGCCTTGTGGGCAAAGCCACTAGAAAACCATTTGCGAAGGCAATAAGAGTTAGGACTCCATTACAGTTGGTTCATTCTGACATTTGCGGACTCATGAATGTGAGAGACCGAAATGAAGCCACATATTTTATTATGTTCATAGACAACTACAAGCATTTCGGTTTCGTCTACCTAATCTCGCACAAGTCTGAGGCATTAGAGTGCTTCAGGAGGTTTATTAGCGAGGTTGAAAATCAGCTAGACTTCAGGCTGAAAACTCTCAGAACCAATCGGGGGTGCGAGTATCTATTTGAGTTGTTCATAGAACTCTGTTTCGATAGAGGCATTACGAGACAGTTGACTATTTCTACTACTCCTTTGCAAAACGGAGTAGACGAGAGAAGGAATAGGACTCTATTGGAGATGGTGAGGTCTATGATGGCGCAGGCCAATTTACCTATCTCCTATTGGGGGGATGCGTTATTGATTGCCGCCTACGTCCTTAACCATGTTCCAACGAAATCCGTAGTCAGCACCCCATATGATTTTTGGATAGGGAGACAGCCTGACCTTAATTATTTGAGGCCATGGGGTTGCATCGTATATGTTTATGATTCCTCGCATCAGTACAGCAAGTTAGGCCAACGGGAAAGAAGTATATCTTTATTAAATACTCTGAACACTCCAAGAGACATGTGTTCCTAAGAGAACATACGGATGACACTGTCACTGAGATTGAGTCTTGTGATGTCACGTATCTCAAGAATGATTTTCCTAAAAGAGGTAAAATCGATCAAGACTACACCTTCTATGAGATGGATCAGCAGCTTAGTCGAGCCCAGCGACAGGATTCAAGACCCTATTACAGATCTTGGTTCTAGTGGGAGCAGTCCATCTAAAGGTGTAGAGGCTCTCTCTCCTCGTAGAAGTAGTCGGGGCCATGTACCTCATCGTCATTTTTCGATTGAGGATGAGGTCCTCATTGTGACTCTCGAGGACAATGAAGAGCCGAGGACATTCAGAGAGGCTCTCGAGGGTCTAGCAAAAGACCAATGGTTATAGGCCATGAAAAAAGATTTGGAATCAATGAGAGTCAACGAGATTTAGGAACTAGTTGACTTAACTAAGGAAAGAAAGGCCATTGGGAACAAGTAGATTCTCAAAATCAAAAGGAATGCCAACGGATCGATCAAGAGGTACAAGGTCCATTTTGTAGCCAAGGGTTACACGCGGACTAAGGGCATTGACTACGAGGAGACTTTCTTCTCAATAGTCTAGTTTACATCGATTCGTTTACTTTTGACGATTGTTGTTAGTTTGGATCTAGAGTTACACCAAATAGATGTAAAGACTGCTTTCCTTAATGGGAGTCTGGATGAGGAGATCTACATGGAACAACCCTCTGGGTTCATTTTAGTAGGTCAGGAAGATAAGGTCTGTCGGCTTCCGAAGTCGATATATGGCCTAAAGCAATCATCCAGGTGGTGGTACCTAAGATTTCATGAGGAGGTGATATCTTAAAGCTTTACAATGGTCGAGGAGGACCATTGTGTCTATCTGATACGGCCCGATAACTCTTTTGTGATCCTGTCATTGTATGTGGATGACATAATATTGGCTGGGAACAACATTCAGTATTTAATGACCATTAAAGTATGGTTGTCATCCAGTTTTAACATGAAAGACATAAGTGAAACTGAGTTCATCCTTGGAGTTCAAATCCAGAGAGATTGCTTGAGAAAACGTTAGCTCTTTTACAATAGAGTGATGGTAATCCCATAGATACTCTGATCGCCAAAGGTGAAGGCCTAAGCTTGGAAATGTGTCCAAAAACTCAGGAAAAATTAAGGGAGATGAGTAAAATACCTTACTCCAGTACAGTTGGAAGCTAAATGTACGCAATATTGTATACTAGACCAGACATATGCAATTGGTCTGCTGAGCAGATATCAGACAAATCCTGAAAGGAGTCATTAGAGAGCAGTGAAAATGATTTTTCGATATCTTAAGGGAACTACAACCTTCTCCTTGTATTACGGAGGAGGCAATTTGCGCCTTGTGGGCTGTTCAGATGCCGACTAGGGAGGCGATTTGGATAAGCTCAAATCGACATCAGATTTTGCTTTCTTGTTCAATGGCGGGGCCATCTCTTGGAGTAGTAAGAAGCAAACCTGTGTTGCTCTATCTATGATGGAGGCTGGGTTCGTGGTTTGCTTAGTTACAGTTCAGGGGAGTGTTTGGCTCTGGAGATTACTGGATGACTTAGGGATTGTAGCAGATTGTGGAAAGCCAGTAATGATTTGTTATGATAATCAAGCTGTTATTGCTTACACTAGAGACCCTAAGTTTCTTAGTACGACCAAACACATCGATATTAGATACCATTTTGTGAGAGACATCATCGAAAAGAGTGAGGTGACCGTCAAGTACATTTTTACGCATAGCATGGTGACTGATCCATTCACCGAATCCATCACTAGAGACTCCTTCTTAGGGTATAGAGAGTCATTGGGTTTAGGTCCTTTTTAACATTTCTCACTTTGTACTTGATGACGATATTGATGCTTATTAATTTTTTTTATTATATGATCATTGTGCATTATTCAGTTACACTTGTGTTATATTTCATTTAATGCACTTGTTTTTATTATCATATATATACACTGTGATGTAATAATAGATATGTCAGGCAGGCGAGGTCAACTCTCTCACACGAGTGACCACCTCCAGTTCTTAGTGAGCGGGGATGAGACGGTTTTTAGCTATTAGAGGCTTTAAGAGTAGCCTCGCTAGAACATAAATCACCCTGATACATATTCAGGATGAGGTCATATGCGATAGGACCGACATTGACATACCCACATCCATATTGCCTATGAGTAGCTAGGTTTGAGATCTCAGATATCACCTGGGATTTGTGATATTGCCTCTGAGGTATTCTCTTTGAGATCTCTGGGTAAAATCCTATGTGTGGTCTGAGTCGCATACCTGTACAGTGTTAGAAAAATCTGACATATGCCCTTTTGAGAGATGGAGGAATAACACTGTGGCACGTGTTTCATACCGCGTGTGATGAGATGACTTGAGATAGTGAGAGCTGTATTACTTGAGACTATAATTTGAAATTTATCCCTGAGCCCCACTGTGTGATACCCGAGATCCATTAGGTGGGACCTCTTATACCCTTAATACTTTCGGCTATTTCTTGAGGCCACGATTCAGTATTTGCTACTTTAGTCTGTTTATCGATGGTCCGAAAAATAAATCGAGGTCTGAAGAACAGGTTTAGAAAAGCAGCTAAATTGAGACCGATAGATTCGAGTTTGGGACAATGAAGATCAATTGATATTACATCACTGTTTTGTATTCATCGACTGGTCTTTTATTTTCGTCCGAGTAGTGATTTCAACATAATAGTGAATACATAGTCAAGCGATTTCTGGGGATTACTTTCGATAAGGAAAGTAGATTGATGGATGTAATTAGTCTTGGATTTGGGGTACAATGAGCTTTCTTTTGGTACTAACAGTGACTACTTTATTTGCAAGTGTACTCGCTAGTCGCACGATGTCCAACTCTGTATGAAAGTTCAGCAGGGTGATTTGGAGAGATCACATGAGTTGTGATTGTTATGATTGTAAAATGCCATCGTGTGCAAGTGAGAAATGTTGATAAATGCCCAAATTAGGGCATTTTACCTATGGTAATATTCCTTTATTGGAATTAAAATAGAAATGGGGTAACACCCATTTCTATGAATGCCTCCCCATATTATGGTTACTTTCCTTTTCGAATGGTAATCAATTAATTCCCTTCCTTGTGTGAGAATTAATTGAATAAGGAAAGTCTAACCCTATTCTAGGTCAAGAGGTGAATTTCCTATGTATCTAGAATTAACCATCAGAGAGAATTCAAGCATCTTTATATTTTTGTGAGAAAAATACATCGTTCAGAGGGTTAGGAAAAATTTCGAGTAGGGAATTTTTATGATGATTGATTTACCGAACTAAGAGTTGTGATGTCGTAGAATTGCAGTGATATTTCAGTACTCATGATTATCACCCAACTACGAGAGAGATCGAGATGAAGGATTTGCGGTTCCCGAAGTATTCTATAATGTTCATTAAGATATACCCAAAACCCTAATTTTGTGATTCCGAAAATATTATTTTATGTACTTCCACTGCGTGATTGAGTCACCTATTTCTAACATGAGCAATAGGGCACCCAATAGAAGAGTATGCCGAATGTGATGATAGATGATGACTGTATGGTCATTTATCTGAAATAACATAGCAATTATCTAATTCGTATGCATATGCAATCGTGATAATCCTATGTGTATGTTTATGTATCTCATGACCTAATTAGTTATGTACACAGTTAGGTAATGATGAATAATAGATTATCACCGTGATTGAACAAGGAGATAAGTTCTTAAATTATCTAAGTTGGCAATTGTGAAATTTTTTTTGTCGAAGTGAACTAACATAATTAGAAAGAAATTTCCATATTAAGTTAATCAAACAAGCTAATTAGATAAATGCATATTATTCAAGCAAGTTAACTAGCTTTATGACCATGTTGTTCTTATATTATGATCCACACTCATGATTACACAGACTAATTCAAAATTAGAGTAAATTATGGCTCCGGTTTGAACCGCATTTTGTTAGCCCTAGTTTACGAGAAATCAATGAAACGATGTTTTTGATATGCTTATGACAATGGTTGTGCTAACATTTATATCATGTTTTGCACAAAGTAATCTTTGTTAGTTTAATGAGTTATTTGTTAGCGCATTTATTTGTTTTTTCTGCTTAACATAAATTAATGCTCGAATGGTCAAGATGTCTAATAGTAAAGTTAAAGCTAAAGTATGAGAACTAATGAATTATAACTTAACTATCATATTCTTCTTCCGTTTGTAAAGATCTTGACTTTGAATCTTTCTATGTACCAAAAAAAAAAGAAAAAAGCTTAAGTATGAGAAGAGGAATATTAGGAATGGAAAATTGTGATTCCATTATCCATTATGCTTTTCATTCTACTCACGTTCTATTATAAATTTTATTGCTATACACGGTTCATGTTCCATGTATTATTTGGTATGAAGTTCAGTGATTTGGCTCACTTTTTTCCTCCTTTCAACTTTTCATGCACCAAGCGTGGAAGTATAGCGTAGATCCTTAGAGCCGAGGGACATTAGATTCCTTTTTTATATTTATTTTATTTTTAGAGTATTGTATTTTTATGATATGAAATTATGGCTCGTATATGATTATTTTATTCTCATATAATGGAAGCCGTAATGTTTATGTTTCATATCATGTGATCATAAAACAGTCATTATATTCGCATTCTTTTAAGTTTTCAAGAAAAGCTTAAAGTTTTTAAAAGATGAAAAGCAAATATATATTTTTTTCTTTTCTTCCACAGAAACATTGAGGTTTAAAACCGAATCTATTACAAGGAGAAGAGGAAGGTACCACTTAAACTAAAGTTCATTAACATGAAAAGCATATGTTTACAGCATAGATAAACACAAGTTGAATTAAGTCCTTTTGGCTCCAAGTGTTGCCACCTCCTATTTATTATTATGCTACAGAAATGCATATTGTGATGACTCACTATTCAAATGATGCCTCCTCAAATAAAGGTGGTAAACTTACTAAGGTAAAAAAAAAAAAAAAGAAAAAAAAAAGAAAAAAAAATGCTTGAGCATACCAAACGAGCAACAGTTCCCATAGTGATTTAAAAATATTTTTACTTTCTCTCTCTATATATATATTTTTAGAAAATTAGATAAGTCTCCTTTAAAATTTGATTATCAAGCCCACGCTCGGCTGCTAAAATCTAAAAGAAGGGGGACAAGAGTCGGCCAAAACACTAGGCTAAGCAAGCATAAAATAGGACCATACAGAGCATTACAATATTATGGAAACATCGATAGGATGCATTAAACATCATTAATAATGACATTAAATCATAACAACATATCAGATATTCTAGAACTTGAGCATTGAAATCATAATATTATATCGTCATAGTTGTTGAGTTAGCTATGTTTAATAAATGAAAGCAAAAATGACAATTTTAAAATTTTTTGTCATAAACACTAATTTGATCATCACATGTTCAAGAAAATGAATCAAACCTAACCAAACTTATGAATAAGATTTAGTAAAATCTAGAACAATATATGAATAACGAAGAACATGAAAACCATATTCAAGAATATAAACAAGAAAAGTTTGAAAAATACAATATTGCTCTAATCCTTAAATTTCTTTGTCCGTGATTAAGCTCCTTAATTGTGAAGTTCTTAGCCCATCCACACTCATTGCAAAAAAACACGATTTTAGCAATAACAAAAATTCGTCGCTATT
Source organism: Dillenia turbinata (assembly GCA_037126225.1). Classification (NCBI taxonomy): domain Eukaryota; kingdom Viridiplantae; phylum Streptophyta; class Magnoliopsida; order Dilleniales; family Dilleniaceae; genus Dillenia; species Dillenia turbinata. Next base: position 29,580,750 of record JBAMMX010000009.1, read on the forward strand.
TAATCACGAATTTAACTACAAAAATAGAATTCGTCACAAATTAACGATAAAATTTGCGACGAAATAGATTTCGCGACTAATTAGCCACAAATTAATTTTCGTTGCTAATTTAGAGACGAAAATAATTATCCATCGTTAATTTAGCGACGGAATTTATAATCCGTCGCTAAATTTAGTGACGGACTATTATATCCGTCGCTAATTAGCGACGGATTACATTTTCGTCACTAAATTTAACGACGGATTATCTTTTATCACTAAATTTAGCGACAAATTTCAAATCGGTCGCTAATTTGTCACGGATTTTAAAATCTGTGACTAAATTTAGCCACGAATATGAAATCTGTGGCTAAATTTAGTCATGAAATTCGAAATTCATGGCTAAATTTAGCCATGGATCTGAAATCCGTAACTAAATTCATTGCTAATTAGGTTATTAAAATTTTATTAAATATAATTTTATATTTTTATTAAATATAAACTTGTATTTTTTATTTTTATTAAATTAGGGTATTGATTTTTATTAAATATAATTTTGTATTTTTTAAATATGATTTTGTATTTTTATTAAAGATAATTTTGTAATTTTATTAAATATACTTTTATGTTTTTATTAAATATAATTTTATATTTTGTATTTTTATTAAATTAGGAATTTGTATTTTTAATGGTAAGAGTTAGAAAAAAAATAATGAATTAAAAAAAAGTATATCAGATAAGTTAATATGACATAGTGGTTGAGAACACTCCAGAGGTCCCCTTAGTCCTACGTTCGAATCTGGGTAAGTGCACATTTTCTACAAAAATATAAAGTAGCAAGAAGTTGGCTCATATGTGAGCGGACAAGGGCGGGCAAGCAGCAGGGGCCTAGGCGGCCGCCGGCGAGTGGGCCGATGGGCTCTAAAAATAAAAGTAAAATGTGAAATTTAGCAACAGATTACAGGTCCGTGGCTAAATGGCTAAATTTTACCCACAGATTTTCAGAATTTGTGGCTAAATGGCTAAATTTAGTCACAGATTTATAATACGTAGCTAAATTTAGCTACGGATATTAGAATCCGTCGTTAAATTTAGTCATGGATATTAGAATCCGTCCCTAAATTTTTGCGACATACTATTAGTCAAGGAAATTTTTTTGTCGCTAAATTTATCGCTAAACAAATTAGCGACGAATTTTTCTAAAATTTCCATCGCTAAATCCGTCGCTAAATTTTTATTTTTTTGTAGTGGCTAACGACATAAGCAATTAAAGAATGCTTTGATGGAGATCAAAGCCCTTTCAGAACTCAAGAAAGAATAGCATGGATGAAGGGTTTTAGTAAAGTTCTCTCAACTTACTAAAAATCTATTTTTTTTAAAAAAAATTCCATTCTTCATGCTTAGATAATAACAATTTTTTTTTGTATAGAGGAAGACTCGAATTTGAAACCTTTACAAAGGAAAAATAATGATATCAGTTGAATTATAGTTTATTGACTAATCGCTAGTTTATTAACACTTGATTAACTCCTCATTATGTGCTAATTAACACAAATAAATAGAACTTTAAATAGTTCTTAAAATAATCAAGTTTAGGGAAGAAATTAAAAGGAAATATTGGAAATAAGAATCAAGCATATTTTGTCCAATAGAGTTATTCAATCTACCTGGAGGTCAGGGAGTTCATACCCCATTGGCCCATACACTTGGTATGTGCATGCGTTCACACTTGGGCCTCACATGCCCAAAGTCACCCGTGCACCGAACATATGGCTACAAGCATGTGCACAAAGACAAGCATAACTATGAGTGATGCTTGTGAAACCTTTCAGCACTTGCTTATGAGATCCCCACATAGAAACCCTAAGGTGGACCCCTCAAAATTACTCAATTTGATTTCTCAAATAATTAAAAAACTTTCAATCATCTCATTGAATTTTAGTGTGAGTTATTACATCAAAACCCGAATTGATGTTTGTGCTTTTAGAACCTTCTAATTTTGAAACTCTTTTCTAGATTTGAAGTTTTCACACTTCTGGAAACTTTTCTAATTCAATTAGTTCTTTTGAATCTCCTTTGTACTAGATTTAAAGTTTGGTCTCTTAATTCGATTTCAAGTTATACTAGTAAACTTGTGATTCGATTAATCATAAATCAATTAAAAATGTCATTCCCATTTGATTCAATGCCATTCTTGTTGACAAAATGAGTTTTGATGATGAGCAAATGAGGAGTTATAATAAGTATATAATAAGAACAATATGTTAGGTTAACGAAAGATTAGTTTGGAAGTTACTAGAATGAGTTATCAATGATAGAAAGCACATATATAAAACTCAGACCTAAAGTAGTCAACTTACCTTTAAGCACAAGCCAACTCACTAAGTTTAGGCAAAATGCTAGACTAGACAACTCATGTAGGAACATAATGTAACACCGACATTGCGGTGTTCGTACAAGTATACTGTTCCTGGAATCTATATAAAATATTTCTCCGTTTATATATATAATTTTTTTTAATTGTATTGATTTTCGATTTTTGGGGTTTTAATTCAAACCTTTGGTATATTCAATTATTAAAATAGAATAATAAAGTATATATAAATATATATAAATATATTTTTCTTTTCATTTATTAAATTATTTATTTCCTTATTTATTTATTTCCGAATCTATCCAAATATATATATATATAATAATAATAATAATAATAATAAAAAAAGGGACAGGTTAGGGTTAGAAAACCCTAACCCTTTTCCCACTCTCCCTTTTCATCTCCCTTCCTACGACCGACTCTTCATCTCCCTTCCCGCGCCGCCGCTGCCTCCACCGCGAATGGTCGCGTTCTCCGCCTTCCTTTCCACCACGAACGGCCACCGCACACCACCCTCATCTCTCCCTCACAGTCACTCTATCTCTCTCCTTCTCTCTCTCGGTTGCTCTCTCACTCCCTCTCGCTCGCGATTTCTTTCGCGATCTCTTCTCCGCCGCTGCTCGGCTCCGCGATCCCACGGTGGTTCGATCACCCACTTCCACTCAATCCCTCTCGCTCTCTCTCTCTCTCTCTCTCTCTCTCTCTCTCTCGCGAAATCTCTCTCACTCACTGTCTCTCAGTCTCCCTCAGTCTCCCTCGCTCTGCTCCTCCCTCTCCAGCTCGCGCGTGTGACTGCGCGCAACAGTGCGTGACAGCCAGGCCCCTACGCACGCGTGACGGGCCATAGCCCCCTCCTGCGCGCGCGCCAGCACGTGACCGCCTTGGGCGCCCGTGCAGCTCGCGATGGCTCCTGTGCACGCGGTTGCAACGCTCCTTCACTGCTCGCACGCTCGCGTGCCTTCTGCCACTCTTGCAGAACCCAAATCGACAGCCTCTGTCAGAAACCCTAGGCTGAGCTACGATTTCTTCTGTGTGCAGGTAAGGGCTGAGTTTCGATCATAGTTCTAGGGTTTTGATTTCCATAGTGATTAAGTCTAATTGCAAAAATTTGTTTCAATTTGGAGACATTGCAGGTCTTGGAATGAATCGAATGGCGCACGGACGCTAGAGTTACAAATTGTGAAACCCTAGGTAAGAGAAATACTAGTCTCTTAAATGATTGAATGTGTTAGATAATGATAGAGGCTTGTTTGACTCGTTTGTATAGCTTTAGTTGAAAATTGATTGGAATATGCCTGAATGTGTGTGAGATTTATTTCAATGTTTTCGTTTAATATGTAAACCCTGCTTTACAACAGTTTGATAAATGAGCATGATTTATCGTGTGCTTAAAATGTCTTGACTGGTTTTGGAAATAATTTTTGTGAACCGATGGAGTGTCCAAAAAATTTGGTTGAATTATGAAAATATGCATCCATGTGGTTGAAATGTAAAATGTGCCATTTTATGATATATGTTGCATTTGGTTTGTAAACCTGATTTACGGTACATGTTTGATATGATATTGATATTGGCCTTGAGGGCTTTGGTATGTATTGTTCCGTAGCTACGAAGGACACTGTGAGAGGCGCTTGGGTGGCGTCCGGATATGCCTAGGCCTGGGGTATCCCACGAGTTGTTGAGATTATATTTATGACACGGTACTAGCCAGGTTGAACCCGAAAGGGGGAGGATTTGGATGCTATTCAAGTCTAGCACCTGGACGTGGTCCGTCGCCAATGCCGGGGTAGAGAGCATTTTAAATAAAATATCATATAACACCCCCGGTGCGCCTGTCATAGGTCGCGATAGACCTCTGCCAGGACATTTTCGGCTGGCAGCTCTATGATTTTGATGACAGTGTTTTGGATGCATATTTGACTTGATAATGCGTGCAAATGATATATTGTTGAAATGAAAAGCATGATGATTTGAAATATGATTTGTATACTTTGCTTTGACACTCCAGTTTCACACCCCATATTACACGATTACATTGACGCACTCACTCACTGAGTATTCTTCCCTGAGTACTCACCCCTCCTCTTTCCCTCCCCAGACAGGATTATGGTGCTAGGGCGACGCATTTGGCTTTAGAGGCTTGATAGCTTGATGGTGGATTTGGGTGATTCACGACGGTGAGATTAAGTTTTAATTGAAAATATAAATTTCATACTTTATGTCGACCCTGCGTGGTCTTGATATTGAGGTCCGTAGTTGACCGTGTACATATTTTGGGATGACTGTATAATTTTTGGACTTTTGTTTGCGAAACTCTCATATTTCACTTGCATTGAGGCATTTGTAAATATTTAAAGTGTTAACTTAGGAATTTGTAATATATTTGTATAAATTTAGGCCCGTTCGGTGTGGCGGCTGCTCATGCTCTAGTTGGGCATGACAGTAGAGGTCTGTGGCTAGGACTGTTGGTGATTTGTTAGCCTTGCGTTGTCTGGATGTCGGTTGTGAGATTTGGTGGATTGTTTTGAGGCCGGGATGGCCATGTGTTTAATTTACAGGATGATTTTAATTTATACAGGTATACAGGTTTAATTGTACATGGGAGACCTCCGATTTATGGGGAGGTTCTGCCCGATTTTTTATAGAAATACAGCCGGTATCCAGGGCAACGGGCGGCTGTTCACGATTCCCGGTTTGGGGCGGACACATAAGTTGACTCATCAAGCACCTTAAGCAAATTGAACTTAGGTAGTAAGACATTTAAGCCGACTCACCCTAAAGGACCAGTCGACTCTTTTATTCCATAGAGCAAGGCAACGATTAAACATTTAAAACAATATTATCAAAATGAAAAATATGACATAATGCATAGGTCAAGTCAACCTAACATACTAGTGCTAGCTCATAAGAGCACTAGGCCATACGGTACAAGACATCATGAGATGTTATAAGTCGTAACATGTGTCCAAACATAATCCAAACCCTAGATCTCAAGTCATGCATAAGACCAAGTTGACTTACATGTTACCCTAAGTCGACTCACGTTTAAGACTTAGTCAAAATGAGCACGGCATGAGCCATAACACATGTATGACATGAGTCACATAAGTTGTCACGCTCCGAACCGGGATCGTGAACAGTCGCCTGTTGTCCTGAATGCCGACTGTATTTTTACAAAAAATTGAGCAAAACCTCCCCGCATATCGGAGGTCTCCCATATAGAAAATCAACCTGCTACCTGTACAATAGGGCCAACCCGGCTAACCTCAGACCAACCATCCATATCGCACAATCCAGGACAACGCAAGGCTAACAAAATGAATTTCCAAAGTTCTAACCACAGACCTCTACTACCATGCCCCTGTCGAAGGCATGGACAGCCGCCAGTCACCCCTCCTGTGATTTAGAGGTGGCACCGAGCGATCCTACAGTACACTTCTAAGACATGACACATTCCCAAGTAACATACACAATGAATAAAAATTTCCTCAATACAAGTGTTATGCAATGACATGAGATTTCCATAATTTAAATATTCATATTTATACAATCATCCCAGAATTATACAATGATCATCTATAAACCTCAAAATACATATACATCATCAATACAATTGCTAACTCACGAAATTGTAGTGGAAATATACAATGACTCCTCAAGTCCAAGCCAGATCTCCTAATGATACTAAGCGTCCTAAAAGCAACGCACCTTGCCAAATACTATCTCTAAAATAAGAGGGGAAAAAAGGGGTGAGTACTCAGGGAAGAATAATCAGTGAGTGAGAGGGTCAATGCAATCGTCTAATATGAAGTGTGAAACTGGAGTGTCAAAGCATAAGTATACAAATCATATTTCAAATCATCATGCTTTTCATTTCAACAATATATTATTAGCAAGCATTATCAAGTCAAATATGCATCCAAAACACTGTCATTAAAATCATAGAGCTGCCAGCCGAAAGTATCCTGGCAGAAGTCTACCTCGACCTATGACAGGCGCACTGGGGGTGTTATAGCAAATTTATTTAAAGTACTCTCTACCCTGGTATTGGCGATGGACCTCCTCCAGGTGCTAGACTTAGAGAGAGTATCCAAATCCTCCCCCTTTCGGGTTCAACCTGACTAGTATCGTGTCGTTAATATAATCTAGACAACTCGTGGGATACCCCAGGCCTAGGCATATCTGGACGCCACCCAAGAGCCTCTCATAGTGTCCTCCGTAGCTACAGAACAATACATACCAAAGCCCTAAAGGCCAAAATCAATATCGTATCAAGAATGTCCCGTAAATCAGGTTCACAAACCAAATGCAACACATAGCGTAAAATGGCACATTATACATTTCAACCACATAGATGCATAATTTCATAATTCAACCAAATTTTTAGACACTCCATCGGTTCAAAAAAAGTCAGTTCTAAAACCAATCAAAACATTTCAAGTACACGACAAATCATGTTCATTTATCAAAATGTTGTAAAACAGGGTTTACATATTAAACAAAAAGCATTGAAATAAATCTCACTCACTGTACTCTACAGGGTGCGTCACGAGCACGAACGCTCCATGAGAAACAATCAATCTCCCCTCGGACGATCAAGGAATATGTCACTAGAGAAGCAACAACACAAGGAATTTACATAGTTTTCCACTCACTATCTCATTACACTATCACCACACAACAATGCCCTCATGACACACATGCATTGGAGTTCTCTTCCCCATGCATTGTGCCACATATTCACACGGGAATGACCTCCAAGCCATCTTCCATTGAGCAGACAATTTTCGCACTCTTTTGCCTCCCATCCTCATCCAAAATCATACACTTATAAGTCTCATAATCACAAAATTTTTCTTACACCTCACCAATACAAATCCATACATTTTTGTACTCCAAAATCCATTGAAATTTATGCTCAAGGTCCCCAAACTCACTGCACTTATTTGGCTTCCATTTCACTCACATAAACCCCCTCATTGGTGCCACATTTTTTCACACATGCACCAACACTTAAGCACACACACCCCAAAGCAAATTCATGCATTTCACACTCCAAAATCCCTCCAATTTCCATGTCCAAGGGTCCAAAAGTTACTATAGATAATTCAGCAGAATTTCTACCAAAATTTGTGACCACCTAGGTCCAAAATACTCTAATATGGTTGCTGAAAATTCAGCAATTTAGCCTAGTTTCATTCTCCACCAATTTGGACACAAATTTGGGATTGAAACAATCCATTTTCTTGTGCCAAAGTCCTGCACACCTAAACTAAGTTATGCCCATGTTTCTATTTCCTCCTAGGGTCATTTTAAACACCAAAGATAGTCCATTAGAATGTCTATCCAAAATTCCCCAATTTCCTTCATTTTTCACCAATTTCGGCCCTCCCCTTATTCTCAAACAAAACAACCTTATCATGGCATGAAATAAGTATGTCATGGACAAAGAGGAGAGGAGAACACTTACCGACAATTGCTGGATGAAGGTTGAAGGAAGTACAGAATTTTTCCTTGGATTTGGACTTCCGGCTCTTCAAATTCCATAAAGCAATCTTTGCCCTTTTGTCTCCATTCTTGGACAGGTTGTTGTGAGGCTTAAGGGAGGGTGATTGAAGGTAGAAATGGTGTTGATAGCTTGAAGAAGGAGGCTGTCCACGATGGGAAGAAAGGGAGGAGAAAAGGCTCTCATGAAGGGGTGTTTCTCCTTAGCTTCCTCACGGTGTCTTGCTTGAAGGAATAGAGAAGTGCTAAGGGTTTTTCTCTTCTTAAGTGATCTCTTCTTCTTTTCCTAATTGCACTTAAGTCCTTTCTTAATTTTAATTTACACCCAACCCCCTAATCTTGGCCATCCATAATTTTTCAAGTCTTGATCTTTCTCTCCACATGTTGCCACTTGTCATGATCTCACATTTCTCCATAAAGCACTTTCACACATTCCAAGGACATTAATTTCATGTCCTTTGAGTCTATCCACAAGTCCCCGCTTTGACCCAAGACCGGTCAAAGTTACAATTCATTTCAAAATTTTCTAAAATCGCACACTGGATGCAGGTTTTCTTATACGAATATGAGGTCGTTTGGCCATCAAAACGTCCTCCGGAGTAAAGGTGAGCGCCGATCATCGAAATTTGACCTACGCCTCGAAATTCGTGAAAAGTAGCTACAGGCTCCCTTATACACGTAGAATCACAAAAATATAAGTCTTGAATGAAAACGAGACCGTTTTCTCGAACAAATTTCAATTCTGCTAAAATTAGGTTTTCTTCAGTGAGAATTCTAGGGTTCCGAGCCTTCTCCGGGCCAACGCTCAAATTTCACCCTTTTGCCCAAAGCAATCATCCTTAAAACATATTTGGCACACGTAAATCCCACGGCGTCAATTTCGCATGCGTGAATTTCATTTTGGCTCGGTAGGGTCAATTTCCCTACGTGCCGAGCAAATTTCGAAAATCTGTCAGAATTATGATTTGTCTTAGGAAAATCATAACTTAGCCTGTTTTAGGTTTCCTTGTGAAATTTAAGCAATTTCGCACAGCTAGAATTTAATTTGGCCCGATGGAGTACAAATTTCGGGCGAATGTGCACCGAGCGTTTCCCAGCAAACGTATGAGAATTCTTGAAATTTGGGCTTTCTTAACCTTCTTAGTCAATTTGGCATGTGACATTTCATTAGAAATGAAATTGCACGTGTAAATCTCAAAATGACCCGATGACCCTTCATTTTGGGTCCATGGTGCACTATTTGTGCTGCCCCTGAGCTCAATTTCTGGCCCGACACGGAAATGCGTTCAAGTAGCCTCACTGGCCAATTACGATACTCTGAATCTAATGGAACTGATCTTGTGTAAAACTGAGATCGTTTGCTCGCTCGAATCTCACCTCGCCCGAGTTCGGGTTTTCGGGCACGCTTTTCAAAACATAGAGTTAACGAGCGCGAATTTAGATAGCGAAACAAATCACGAAAAATTTTGACTGAAGTTTACTACTCAGAACATCACATATATATATTTGTACATAAACCTGAATGGAGTACAACACACTACCCGAGAGTCGGTGTTACATAAGTCATGACACGTGTGATGACATGCTATGACATAAGCCACAACACAGATTATAACATGAGCCACATTATGCCATGACATGAGCTATTGCACAGGCCACAACGCATGCCATGGCATTGGGCATTACATAGAACATGGCACACAAGAGTTTTGTTAACTTAAGAAGAAGTTTATTTCGACACAACTTATGCACAAGTTGACTTGTTGCATACCCAAGTAGTCGACTCACCCATCCAAGACTTAGAAAAATCTACGTTGGAACAAATTTATGTCGACACAAGAAAATAGTTTTGCAAAAGGAAAATTTAAGCAAAAATTAACAAAGTTCCACATTGTCTAAATAAGAATTTTATCAATACTTGCTCAAAAATAAATAAAGCAAATATAAATCAAATCCAAACCAAATGTAGAGTACAAAAGTTTTCTTGTATGGATTATACTACCTCAATCCCAAAATGAAATCTACATCCCAATACCTATAGAGTTTTAACAAAAATAACTTCTTCAACTGTCATAAAATGAAGTCTTCCACCTAAGCATCCTCTAAAAAATATAGAAGAGAGGAGTGAGTATTATAAATACTCAGTGAGTGGAGTGCAATTGCATGTTACACATAAATGAGAGGTGGGGTGCTTGTGCCAAACATATATCATCAAATTTTCATCTTATTACAGTAGATAAAACAATTTACATAAATTTGAAATTTAAATTGCATTTCACCATGACTCATTTGTTTTAATCATTAAACAATTTAAACTTCCATTTCCAAATCTTTGGGGTTTAGTCGAAACCTTTTTGCTACCAATAGCCATTGGTAGCATCCGTCAAGGGGTTTTCCACAATTTACATAAATTTGAAATTTAAATTGCATTTCACCATGACTCATTTGTTTTAATCATTAAACAATTTAAACTTCCATTTCCAAATCTTTGGGGTTTAGTCGAAACCTTTTTGCTACCAATAGCCATTGGTAGCATCCGTCAAGGGGTTTTCCACAATTTACATGACATCATCTTTACCTTGGCATTGGCCCGGAATTATTTTCATAGGGCGCCATCACGTCATCCGGCTGACTTGAGTGGCTCTTCATCTCGCCTCCTCCACGCCTCTAATTTTCAATCAAATTAGCCTTAACCACACCGCCCTAATAGCCCGATCCATGGCAAAACTCAAACTATAATCATTTTCTAGCACGATGTTACCAAATTCAATTTATTAATCAATTCATGCTCAATTACAAGGGAGAGCAATATTTCAAAATTCACATGCATGTCCAAATGTAACATGGTGCAAATAATTCAATATTCAAACTCAAGAATCATGGATTTATCAAATTTCATTTCAGGGCATACCATAATCACAAAACATTATAGATCCATTTCAAATTCATTTTAAAATTTAATATTTAAATCATAACTGAAAATAATTTACTCATTCATGTGAAACATAACCATCCACTCATCTCTTGAGAGGGTATTCACTCCTAATTCCACAATTTAAGCCAATGCAGTCCCTTTTTAAATTTCAATTGGTTATCCTAAACCAACAATTATAATTTCAATGTCAATTTATGATTATTTCTAGGATTTATAGTTTTTTCCTCATTTTTGCACAAATCCTAATTTCTCACATTCCAAGAATTTATGTTCAAAATTCACCAATTAGTTCATTTATATGCCATTTCCATTTAAATACCATTTTTTTTAATTTCATTTTCCCCTAAATTTCACTTTTCACAATTTCTAGGATTTTTGGCATTCAATTGAAATTCCATCAAATCTCAACAAAATAATTCAATCTAGTAATAAGGAAGTTAAACCCAAGATTAAGGAGGAGAAATTACCTTAATTTTAGGTTTGGATTGGATTTCGGAGGTCATGTTTTAAAAACCCTAATTTTCCCTTCGCTGAGCAATCCATAGATTTTCTTTGAATCCTCCTTTCTTTAAGTTTCTTGAAGTATTTGAACACTTGATGGAGTAATTTAATGAATGGGTATTTGATTTCTAGATAAAGAAATCAAGAGTGTTATGAGAGATGGAGAACACACGGAGGAGAGAGTTGGGCATTCAAGAGAAATGAATGAGTTGAATGAATAAAGAGAGGTGAATTTGGACTTTAATGAATAGTGGGGTGAAATTATTAATTTACCCTTCTTGAATTTTGAGTTTTTATCGAGTTTGGATGGCATTTCGGTTATTTTGTATCTAAATTGGTGAAGAGTCGACTAGGCAAGGCGAGTCGCGGTTTGGGCAAGATGACTTGTCAAACGTAAGGCTCAGAATTCGTGCTCTCTAACCATTCAAGGCACCTTCTTCTAAGACATAAGGCGTATGGCCTTCACATTCCATATATGTAAGACGTCTCACTTGTTGGAGCAAGGGGACACATGAACTCTAGGTCTTAGAAACCTTAGTCTGCAAAACACACAAGTCGCCTCATCACTTGTGCAAGGCAACCTGTTCCTTTGAAAATCCTTCACAGGGTGCCTTGTCCTAAGGTGCAAGATCCCTCATGTCCTCCTCCTCTCAGAACTTGGTCTGAACAATCCTTGAAGTCGCCTACTCCTCTTCACAAGGCATCTCACCCATGCACAAACAATCCTATTCCTTCACTCCTCAGGTGCAAGGCGACTCGACTCATGGCACAAGGCAACCTGGCATGTTTAACTCTCTAAATTCCTTGGCTTACATATACCTGGAGTCGCGTTCTCTCATGCTCAAGGTGCCTTGTTCATTAAGCCATACACACACAAAAACCACCTCAACTTCTTTACAAGGGGACTTGCCCCTTCTTTGCTTGTGCATGAGGTGACATCCCACCATGCTTGAGGCAACTTCACTCTTCACAATCCACACCACAAGCCAACTTGTGTCTCTACAAGGCCCCTTGCCTCTCACAACTCCTTATCCTTGAATCAACCCAAAAATGCACAAGTAGCCTTATTCCCTCATTTCACAAACACCAGACATCCTTCTCTCACAAATTCATCCACTTACCAATTATTTTGGAATTTTACAAAAGAAAAAAGTTTGACAAATTTCCAACACTTGGCAATTATATGGAGAACTAAATTGAAAAATTCAATTACTCAAATTTTTGGTGTTACTTCCAAAATCCAGATTCGATTACAATCTGATTTCTTCTAGGAAATTGACAAAGAAAGTAAATAATTAAATAAAGATTTTCAAACACCGAATTTTCGGTATTATAATACTTAACCCTTAAAAACCAATTTTGTCCTCGAAATTTAAAAAAATTTATACATTAAAAAGGTGCGGGTATTGTTTCGGCATTAATTGTTTAGTCTCCCAATCCTATTCTTCTACTTTGTTGTTTCTCCACAACACTTTAACCATTGTGATTTGCTTATTTCTTAATTACTTGAGTTGTCGGTTAAAGATTTGTACTGGCTGTACCTTGAAACTCAAATCTAAATTGAATTCTATCAAATGAGCTTCAATTACGTGAGAGGGATCTAGTAAATACTTCTTTAACATTAAGACATGGAACACATCATGAATTTTCTCTAAATCCGGAGGCAACTCCAATCGATAGGCCACATTTCCAATCTTTTCAAGGATTTTGAATGGCCCAATATACTGACGATTCAATTTTCCTCGTTTCCAAAATTGGATTATACCTTTCCAAGGTGATATCTTTAGGAAAACCATGTCTCCGACCTCGACTTCTAGAGGTCTCCTTCTTTGTTGGTATAACTCTTCTGTCTATCTTGAGCCGCCTTTATCCTTGCTCGAATCACCTCACTTTTTCTATAGTTGCCTCAATTAGCTCCATACTTTCAATCTTTGTTCTCTAACTTCATTTTAATATAGTGAAGTCCAGCATTTCTTTTCGTAAAGAGCTTCATAGGGAGGCATCCCAATGCTAACTTTATAACTATTATTATAGGCAAATTCAACTAATGGGAGGTGTCTGTCCCAACCCCCTTGGAAATCTATAACACATACTCTTAACATGTCTTCCAATGTCTGGATTATACACTCTGATTATTCATCCGTCTGTGGATGTAATGCAATGCTAAATTTCAACTTACTGCCTAAGACCTCTTATAACTTAGGCCAAAATTGAGACGTGAATCGCGGATCATGATCTGATACAATCGACACTCGAACCCTGTGGAGTTGGAAAATTTCATCAAGGTACAATTTGGCTAACCTCTCCAAAGAGTAGGTGTTTTGGATTAGAAGGAAGTGTGCTGATTTAGTAAGCCTCTCAACTATTACCCAAATAGTATCATGACGGCTTGGAGTACGCGGCAATCCCATCACCAAATCCATGGTGATGTGCTCCGATTTCTAATTGGGTATAGGCAATGATTGAAGTATTCCAGTCGGTTTCTAATGTTCGACCTTGATTTGTTGACATACAAGACATCTTGCCACAAATTCGACTATTTTCCATTTTAATCCTGACCACCTATAAGTTTCCTTGATGGTCTGTACATCTTAATGCTTCTAGAATGCATAGCATAAGCCGAAGTGTGTGCCTCATTAAGTATAGCCTTCCGAAACTCATCATTCTTGGGGACACAAATTCATTTCCCATATACCACCATGTCATTCTCCCAAATAAAGAAATCACCACCTTCATCCTTATGAACCTTTTTCACTATTCCCTTTAGCTTCTCATCAGTTGCTTAAAGCTCCATAATACAGTTCACGAAGGTTGGTCATACTTCGAATCAAGTCAAAAGTGCACCATTGTCATCACTTGCCAACTTGATTCCCAATGTACGAAATCCTACTAAACATGAGAGATAAGAACTCCCATGAGCTGAAGAAGAAGATTTGTGGCTTAAAGCATCCGCAACAACATTTGCTTTGCCCGGGTGATAATCAGTCACTAGATTATAGTCTTTGATTAACTCCAACTACCTTTTTTGTCTCAAATTGAGCTCCTTTTGAGTGAACAAGTACTTAAGACTCTTATGGTGAGTGAAGATTCTACATGTGGCTCCATAAAAGTAAGTCACCAAATTTTCAAAGTGAACACAACGACAACAAATTCTAGATCATGGATAGGGTAATTCAATTCATATTTCTTTAACTATCGAGAAGAATAGGTGATCACTCTATTGTCTTGCATTAAAACACATCTCAGTCCTTGTTTGTTGGCGTCACTATAAACCATATAGTCGCCACCACCAGTGGAAAGAGCAAGTATAGGAGCAGAAGTGAGTCTCCTCTTGAGTTTTTGAAAACTCTGCTCATACTTATCACTTCATTCAAATTTACGTCCCTTCCCTGTCAAACTAGATAGCGGAGCTACAATTTTGAAAAAACCCTCTATAAATTTCCAGTAATACCCTACTAAACTAAGAAAACTTTGCACCCCGGTGATATTTTTGGGTGGTGCCCATCTCAGAATTATCTCTACTTTCTTTGGGTCAACAAATATCCCATCTCTGGATACAATGTGCCTAAAGAAGCAAACCTCCCTTAGCCAAAACTCACACTTGGAGAACTTGACATACAGTTACTTCTCTCAGAGAGTTTGAAGTACAATCCGAAGATGTTCTATATGTTCCTCATCGTTTTTGGAGTACACCAAGATATCGTCAATAAAAACAATGACGAATTTCTCAAGGTAAGAATGGAAGACTCAATACATGAGGTCTATGGAGGCTACAGGAGTATTCATCAAACCAAAGGACATCACTAAAAATTCATAGTACCCATACCGCATCCTAAACGTAGTCGTTTGGATATCATCATCCTTTATCCTCAACTAATGATTACCCGATCTTATATCAATTTTTGAAAAGATGTTGGCTCCTTAAAGTTGATCAAATAAATCAACAATCCTCGACAAAGGATATTTGTTTTTAATGGTCACCTTGTTTAGCTACCGATAGTTGATATACAACCGAAGGGTGTCATCTTACTTTTTCACGAATAGAACCGGAGCACCCTAAGGTGAGGCACTTGGTCGAATAAAACCTCGTCCAACAACTCTTGAAGTTGGGCTTTCAACTCTTTCAACTCCATAGGTGTCATCCGATAAGGAGGGATTGAAATAGGTGTAGTACCAGGAGTCAAATCAATAGCAAAGTCAAACTCCCAAATTGGAGACAAACTTGGCAACTCATCTGGGAAAACATCCAGAAACTCATTCACTACTGGAACATCCATCAATTTTGAACTCTACATAGTGGTGTCGATGATGTGGGCTAAATATGCCTCACAGCCCTTATATACTAATTTTCGTGTCTCTAATGCCGAGATTACATAGCTCGATATGACTCGTCGTTCGCCAGTGAATACAAGTGGAGGATATCCCGATCTATGTTGTAACACTGACCCCTCGGTGTATCCATTATTGCACTCCTTCTCCATGTTATATATGATATTTTTCATGTGCCTATATAGAAAATCCCACTAAGAAAGTTTTTCACTAAAACCGCTTCTGAAAGATTTCGGTCCCAATCGCCGGAAACTAAAAATTTACAAAATGACCACCCATGGTCAAATGATAGTCACAATGACTCTAGAGTGTATAAAGACCTCAAAATCAGGGTAAATCTTGCTTCATAGAGCTAAACTGTAAATTTTCAGACAAGTAGCCCGGAAACCCTAATTTGAGTCAAAGGGCATTCGGAAAGACTAAATGACCACATTTCGATATGAGATAAATTTAACTAGGTCTAATGTAAGGTATTGGGGCTAATGTGCAATTAAGAAAATTTTTGGGATCAAAATGAGATTTTATAAGTTAAGGGGCTTACTTACAATTTAGAAGAATTTAGGAATAATTTAATAAATGTATTCTCCTAAAACCCTAAGTAAAGAAGTGTAGAGAGGGAGAGAAATGTGATTGGCCAAAGGTGAGAATAGGTGTGAACAAATGTGAACACAAGAAAGTTGTAATTTTTGACTTTGGAAAAATTTAATCCAAAGGTGGAAAAATGATTTGTGGTGTGATGATTTAATAGGAACCCTAGGATTAAGATGGTGGGACCCATACATTTAATGAGGGTGTAAGTTGTAGAGAGTGAAAGTGAACTTGTAGAGGGAGAAAGAGAAGAAACCCTAATTATAACCTATGAATCCAAAGGCTAGGAATTAATCTTGAAACATTACATGGCTAGGATTAGCTTAGGCATTTAATAAAACAAAAACTTAGTCTCTTCTCCCTCCCCAAAACTGTGAGAAGCTAAGTGAAGAAGAAAAGAAATGCTCTCTCTAATTCCTCCATAACCGTGAGCCTTAAGGAAGAAGAAACCCAAAATTTTTTTACTACATAACCAAATATTTTTACATAGATCTATCCCTCTCAAACTCTAGAACAACATATCCAAAAATTAGAACCAAATGAGAAGTTTAGCTTGGTGAACCAAGAGGAGAGTTGTGAGCTTCAAGTGGAAGGAAAAACTAGGATTTCTTTAAATTTCATCCCACACTTCTAGGTAAGAAAGTTCTCTCTTCATTTCTAGCATAACATACTTTGATTTTGAGTCAAGAGGAGAATGTTAACTTGGTGTATATAGGGTGACCGAGAGCTAGGAGTAAGGAGGAAAAGAGAGATCTTGAAGAGAAGCATTTATTTGGGGTTGGAACATCAAAAATTTGAGGTAATAAAAATTCTCACCTTGCTGGAAATTTTAAATCTTATGCTTGGCCAAGAATTTTGATATGATTATGTTAGTTGTTTGAAGAATCCTTGAATCTAGTCCAAGGTAAACCCTAAATCCAAGGTTTTAAGTTCCTAATCATCATAGAAATCATGGTGAATATCAGGTTTAGTGATCCAAAATTCAAAGAGGAATGAAAGATTTGTTTTAAACATAGAAACTTTAAATTTCTGCAAAACAGGAAAGTCTGACCTAGTTGTAGTCTTTTTGTCATAACTTCTTCTGTACAAATGTTAATTAAGTGATGTTTTCTGCATATGAAACTAGACTTCCATATCTTGAAAAGGAGATATGATTCGTTGAAATCTGAAGAGAATTGGATTTTTGTGATTTTTCAAAAATTCGATGTTTTATAGAGAAATACTTTGTTCTGCCCTGTTTCTGTTGTGGAATTTGCCTTAATTTTGAGGCATCTTCTGATCTGAATTGCTCTAATCCCTAGTTATGAAATTTGTTTATATATGTCTTATCTTTAATTTGAGATAAGAATCATGTGATTCGGAATGTGTGGTGAAAGTTACAGCCAGTTTTCCAAAATTACGCAGATTAGAAATTATGCAGTCAAGATCATTTAAAATAAATTTTCATATCTTTGTGTAATTGTAGTAGATTCAAGCTAAAAATGTAAAGAATTATTGTTTTATGGTTAGCTTTAAGTGAAAGCTAGATGTTATACAATCCAAAAATGTTAGTTCAAAGTGTAATGATTTTCTTAAGACATGAAGGTATGAGAGTGAACTTTAAAAATAGTTGGTGATAACTCTAAGCATAAAAACATGTATCCTATTTTACATATCACGCATTTATCATCTTAGTAACAATGGAAACCTACATATATAACCCTAATCCTTAGTCATGAATAAGGGATTTAGTGAAACTTAAAATGAGACAACCATTGTCAACTATATGGCATCCAAATTTACATATCCACTATATTGTCCTCATAGGACACACAGTTGGAGATATATCTTTGGGAGCACATTTTTTCGCGCTTTGAGATCATTTTAGGGAGTGACATACCCTCCTATACACTGTGAATGAGACTTTGATGCTATGTTCTCGATTAAACAAAATCCAGGTTTTATAACTTTTCAAAATGACATATTTTATTATATGTGTAAAAGCATGAGATTTGAATCTATGTTTTATAAATGTTTCTTTTGTGATCATTGGAGTGTCTTAAATGATTTGATTCAAATGATATGCATCCCTGAATTTTGTTGAAATGATATTGTGCCACTCTTTGCAAACTTGATATAATTTATATAATTTCGTTAAAATGACACGCTGATTTGAAATGGTTTGATGAAATATATGGCTCAGATTCCTACTTGTGATGCGATGATATGATGATGTTGCTTGTGGATTCCATAGCTACGAAGGGCATTTGAAAAGGCACCCATTGTGTCCGGATACGCTTCTGCAGGAGGTATCCACAAACGTCATGACATAAATGTATGGGCCCTGTTGAACCAAAAGGGGAGGTCCATCCGAATAGGCAGTCTAACACCGGGAATTGCTTATACATGATTATTATATCTATATGGGTCCAGTTGAACCAAGTAATTGGGAGGTCCATCCAAATAGGCGGTCTAGCACTGTGAGTTGTTTGTAAGTGGCCATTGTTGGGGTAGTGAGCTAAATTTGAAATTTTACCTACATTGAAAAACCTCCGATGTGCCTATCATTAGTCTCGGTTGACCACTGTCGGGGTTGATTTTCTAGCTAGCTCTATCAATTTGTGATTTGGTATGGATGCATATATTTAACATTATGATGTATGATCTATGATTACATGATTTATGGAAATGTCATGCCTGATTTGTGATATTATTATGTTTTAAAATGTGTTTTGACACTCCATGTTCACACCTACCATTGAGAACATGATGCCGATCCCCTCACTGACTGAGTATTTTTCCATAATACTCTCCCCTCACTTTTCCCATTATAACAGAGATAGATTTGGCAGGAAGACATATCGAGAGACCTTTGGCACATTTGATATATACTTGGAGACATTGAGCCTTGGGTATGGTACTAGCCATTCTTCCGCGATGAAATTTGATGATGTACATATTTTTTAGGTTCATAGTATGACTGTTGCACATTATTATTGGGATGACTGTATCTATGTTATGTAAATGAAATTTGAAACTCTCGAGTCATTGAATGTTCATACATTGAGGCAAAGTGTGGTGTTGTAAATTTTCTTTTACTTGGGAAAATTATTTTTGAGGAAAAGCAAGTTTTAAACAAGTTGTACAGGTTGATTTGTTAGCCTTGCCATGTCCCGGAGTATGGGAAGGTTCTGTCCGTATGTCGAGATATCGCGGCGGTTGTCGCGTGCTCGACTGAGGGTCGGGGCGTGACATACAAAACCCTCCCTTCTTGGTGAAAGAATTTACTGAAACTCTATGAGAGTGCATACAATTCATACCCATTATGGGATCAAAATCCCTCATCTCCAACGGAATCAAGTCCTCTTTAAGAATTTCACCTTCCACTACCACTTCACACTCCTTGAACACAGTATCTCTATTCAATCATTCCCCCAAAAGAGTGATAACCAATAACTCCTTTTTAAGTGGGATTAAATGCTTGTTTAAGTGTTTAGCAAATTCTGTGCTCACAAAATAATTGTTAGACCCCATATCAATCAATATATGGGCGTCAACTCAAAAATTTTTATCATACCTATATATGGAGAATAAGAATTAAATCTCAATTAATCAGGCTCAAATGAAATTTATAATTCTTAATGCCAACAAAGCTATCTTTAAACATCTAAATCATTCTCATCACTTCCGTATCATGCAATATTTCTAATATGCCTCAAATTTAAAATCATGCAATCATGTATTCAAATCTCTAAATCATCAAGTTCAAGTTCTAAGGAATTTATCTGTAACTATGTCAGGGTTATTTTGGGCATCCTCATTGGTCATTGCATAGATTCTGGTTTGAGCCTTTATTTGCGGATGTTGGGGTCAAAGCAGCTACTATGTTGCTCTTAGTCCCCATCTGTGGTGTGGCATTAGGAGGTGAGATAAGGGTGTTGGCTTGACTGCCTATAGGCTCACTAGGATGACCCCGACTTGATTGACCTCCCCATCCCAATTCTGGACAAGTGTTGTGGAAATGGCCTTACTTTCCGCACAAGTAACACCTTTTAAGTCTATGAGAAAACCCAAAATGAAATTTCTCATAGTGCTTACACTGCTCTTTCTTGTTTTCCACTAATTTTCTCCCAGAAACAACACTAGAAATTGGAGTCTCAAGATGGGATGTGTGTTGGCCTTGTACAATGCTAACGGATCCACTGACAGAAGCTCCACCGTAAGAGCCTGTGCTTCTACTTTGCTTTGAATCTTGGCCCGATGTGTATTCGAACCTCCTTTTCATCTTCTGTCCTTCCTATCCTCCCCCTTTCCTCAACCATCTTCTCAGCTCTTAGTGCCAATTCCAAAACATCTTTGTAAGTATGGGCTGAGGTTACAAACATCTTCTCCCTTATGGCCTAATTCAGACCTTTCTCAAAATTAAACCATAGATACTCCTCAGAGGTCACTAGTTCTGGAACAAATGAGAATAGTCTCCTTAATTCAGTCTCATATTCCATCACTGATTTGTTACCTTGGCAGAGGTAAAGGAATTCCTTTCTTTTTAAATCTTGGTAGAATCAAGTATAGTACTTTTAATCGAACTCTCTAAGGAATTCGTTCCAAGAGATAGGTGTTGTCGATCTCTCCTTAAGACTATCTTACCATGATCGAGCACTTCATCCAGTAACTTTACGGCTGCCAAGAGTTTCAATTCATCTTCCAATCTCATGTCGGATACCATTTCCCAATCCAATTTTTTGCCACCATTGCATCACTTGTCCCCGTAAAGGTGACACATCCAAGTTGTCAAGCTTCTTTGATTAACATGGGCAATTCAATGGTTCACGGGTGATTGGAGTAGGCATTGAAGTAGGAGGAGCAACTGGTGCTACCGGAGAAGTAGGTGTAATAGTTAGCCTTAATGGAGAACGAATTGGCACTTGAGGATGAACTTGAAGACAAGCGCTATAAGTATTCCACTATTCGGTCCATTGTCAGAGTGCATCGAGTGGCGGTAGAGGAATTCCAATTAAAGGTGCTGAGTGAGTACTTGTTGCAACTAAAGGAGAAGTTAGAGCATATGAAGACGATTCATCCTCGTGCTTGAAAGGAGGAATCTCACTAACATTCCTCATCCTTTGTCTAGGTGGCATGATTTTTATAAGAAGAGACGCTATCCTTAACTCACTAAATTAGGCAATGGACTAGGTATTTAACCCCCTTAAAAATAAGATTGATCCTAGGCCTTAAGAATCCAATGAAGATTTTTGTACAT
Source organism: Dillenia turbinata (assembly GCA_037126225.1). Taxonomy (NCBI): domain Eukaryota; kingdom Viridiplantae; phylum Streptophyta; class Magnoliopsida; order Dilleniales; family Dilleniaceae; genus Dillenia; species Dillenia turbinata. The sequence continues at coordinate 29,602,200 of JBAMMX010000009.1, forward strand.
CCTTTGAAAAATCTTTTAAAATTTGAATTTTCAAAAGAAAAATGTTTTTAAAACTTTTGGAAAACTTTTGTGAACATTTGGGAACATTTCAAACTTTTAAATATTTAAAATCGTGAATCTAAACTCTGATACCAAAAAAATTATCACACCCTGACTCTCTTATCGAACACGTAACAACCACCGCGTTATCCCGATATATGTGTAACCCCTATTCATACATCGAGATAGCACAAGGCATTCCAATTTCTCAAAAATTTTCAATAATTTTCTAAAATAATATAACCATAAAAAATAAATATACGTGCTTCCATTTCACAATCAAAGGACCCATCCGGTCTATCCCTGTTCCAAACATGCATGCATTTTGACCAACCCAGCCTGTAAAATAGTTTCCAACACATTCTCATCCATTTACAAACTTAAAATATCTCAAAATTCACAATAAAATTCAAATGTCCTAATAAAAGGAATAAGTTTTGCAAAAGAAAAATTTAAATAAAAATTAACAAAGTTCCACATTGTCAAGTAAGGATTTTATCAATATTTACTTGAAAAGAAATAAAGCAAGTATTAATCAAATCTAAACCAAATGAAGTGCACCAAAGTTTTCTTTCTTGGATCATACTACCTCAATCCCAAAATGAAATCTACATCCCAATACCTATTGAGATTCATTAAAAATAACTTTTTTGTCTGTCTTAAAATGAAGTCTCCTACCAAAGCTTCATCTGAAAAACATAGAAAAGAAGAGTGAGTATTTATAAATATCCAATTATTGGAGTGTAATGGCATGTAACACATAAATGAGGGGTGAGGGTGGTGCTGCCAAACATATATCATCAAATTCATCTCATTATAGTAGATAAAACAATTTACATAAATTTAAAATTCAAATTGCATTACACCATGATACATTTGTTTCAATCATTAAACAATTTAAACTTCCATTTGTAAATATTTGGGGTTTTGCCAAAACCTTTTTCCTACCAATGGCTATTGGTAGGACCCACCAATGGGTTTTCCACAATTTTCATAAAATCTTCTTCACCTTGGCATTGGCCTGGAATTGTTTTCGTGAGGTACTACCACATTATCTAGCCAAGTTGAGTGGCTCTCTATCCCACCTCCTCCAAACCTCTAATTTTCAATCAAATTAGCCTTAACCACACAGCCTCGATGGCTCGATCCATGGCAAGACTCAAACTATAGTAATTTTCTAGCACCATGTTACCAAATTCAATTTATCAATCAATTCGTGCTCAATTACAAGGTAAAGCAATATTTCACAATTTACTTGAGTGTCCAAATATAACATGGTACAAATAATTCAATATTTAAGCTCAAGAATCATGGATTTATCAAATTTCATTTCAGGACACACCATAATCACAAAATATTATAGATCCATTTCAAAATCATTTTAAAATTTAATTTATAAATTATAATTTGAAATAATTTACTCATTCATATGAAACATAACCATCTACTTACCTCTTGAGAGGGTATTCACTCCCAATTCCACAATTTAATCCAATACAATCCCTTTTTGAATTCTAATTGATTATCCTAGACCAACAATTACAATTTCAATGTCAATTTATGATTATTTCTAGGATTTATAGATTTTTCCTAATTTTTGCATAAATCCTAATTTCTCACATTCTAGGAATCTATGTTCAAAATTCACCAATTAGTTTATTTACATGCCATTTCCATCTAAATACCTTTTTTTTTTTTTCCATTTTCCCCCAACTTTTACTATTCACAATTTCTAGGGTTTTTGGCCTCCAATTGAAATTCCACCAAATTTCAACAATATAATTCAATCTAGTAATAAGGAAGTTAAACCCAAAATTAAGAAGAAAAAATTACCATTGGTTTGGATTGGATTTTGGAGATTGGATTTCAAAAACCCTAATTTTCACTTCATTGAGCAATCCCTATATTTTCTTTGAATCCTCCTTTCTTTAAATTGCTTGAAGTATTTGAACACTTGATGAAGTAATTTAATGAAAATGTATTTAATTTCTAGAGAGAGATATCAAGAGTGGTATGAGAGATGGAGAACACATGGAGAAGAGACAGAGTTGGGCATTCAAGAGAAATGAATGAGTCGAATGAATGAAGAGCGGTAAATTTGGCCTTTAATGAATGGTAGGGGTGAAATTACTAATTTACCTTCATGAATTTTGAATTTTTATTGAGTTTGGAGGGCATTTTGGTCATTTTGTATCTAAATTGTTGAAGAGTCAACTGGGCAATGCGACTTACGGTTTGGGCAAGGTGACTTGTCAAATGTAAAGCTCAGAAGTCATGCTCTATAACCATTCAAGGCGTCTTCTTCTAAAACACAAGGTGCCTTGCCTTCACATTCCATATGTGTAAGGCGTCTCAGTCCTTGGTGCAAGGTAACTCATGAACTCTAGCTCTCAGAACCCTTAGTCTGCAGGACACACAAATCGCCTCATAACTTGTGCAAGGCAATCTGCTCCTTCGAAAATCCTTCACAAAATGCCTTGTCCTAAGGCGCAAGGCACCTCATGTCCTCATGCTCTCAGAACTTGGTCTAAACAATCCATGAAGCCGCCACCTCCTCTTTACAAGGCATCTCACCCATGTATAAACAATCCTATTCCTTCATTCCTCTGGCACAAGGTGACTCGACTCATGGAACAAGGCGACCTGGCATGTTTAACTCTCTAAATTCCTTGGCCTATACACACTTAGAGTCACCTTCTCTCATGCTCAATGTGTCTTGTTTATTAAGCCACACACGTACACAAACCACCTCAACTCCTTCACAAAGGGACTTACCCCTTCTTTGCTTGTGCATGAGGCAACCTCTCACCATGCTTGAGGTAACTTCACTCTTCACAATCTACACCACAACCAACTTGTGTCTCTATAAGGCCCCTTGCCTCTCACAACTCCTTATCCTTGTATCAACCCAAAAATGCACAAGTAGCCTTATTCCCTCATTTCACAAACACCAGACATCCTTCTCTCACAAATTCATCAACTTACCAATTATTTTGGAATTTTACAAAAGAACAAAATTTGACAAATTTCCAACACTTGGCAATTATATGGAGAACTAAATTGAAAAATTAAATTACTCAAATTTTTGATGTTACTTCTAAAATCCAGATTCGATTACAATCCAATTTCTTCCGGGAAATTTACAAAGAAAGTTGATAATTAAATAAAGATTTTCAAATGCTGAATTTTTTGTGTTACAAAAATAATAATAAAAAAAAAAAGAGAAATGAAAGTTTGAGAATACATGAACATGAGATTGATATTTGAGCATTTCATTCATATTATGCACTTTGATTTACAACAAAGATATGGGGGAAAGAAGATTCTAACCCTAGTTACGATGGTAAAGTAATCAAGGGACGATTATCAAAAATCTTGTAATAGCCAAATGATAATTTAATTGTTACTTTGAGAGCTTTGCTAAACATACGGGAGAACTTTAGAGAGTGCGATTTAATCTATATTGCTCCAAAACCTCTACAAAACATGTGAACAAAGCTTGAGGAGTGTGATTTAGCTTATATTATTTCAGAAACTTTGCAAAGTCTGGGGTGAAGCTTGATGATCTTTGATCAGTAATTTATCTCTTCTCCCTCCTTGATTAGAACTAAGAACAAGTGAATTGTTTGATATGTCTAGTCCAAAAGCATTATATTTTATTTAGGACTCCAATTTCACTTTTACTCTTCCAAACCCTAGTCCTTTCTTTAATTGTAAGATAAAGCAAGTATAATGAAAAAAGAAATTAAGAATGAATCCAAAAATAATGACGACCCTTAATTTGAGATGATGCATGCTTCCCTTATACCTTTGACTCCGCTCATGTCATGACATATTTTGATATCATGTCTCACGCACTTTATATGTTGATGTTGATCTTGTTGTTCATATTATACATGTTATACATGTTATTGGTTTTACGTGTACTTGCTCTGTAATACCAAAAATTCGGTATTCGAAAAAAAATTATTTAATTATTGTGCAGAAGAAAAATGGATTGTAAAATGATTTTTGGACTTGAATATGACACTCAAAATTTAAATGAAATGAAGAAAAAGATTTATAATTAAATTAGTATATATGCATTTAACCCACGATATGGCCTAGTGGTAGAATTTATTTTGAAGAAAATTTTGAACTTAAGCTCAATTCCCATGGGAGACAATTCACATGGAAGGCATGAGAATATGAGAATTTATAGGAATTTGTGAATGTGACAAATTGGAAGAGCAGTTCCACCGTGAGGATACAAAGGTGGAACCGTAAGGGACTTGGTGGAACCGTGAGGGATTGGGACTTTCTTGGATTTTCTTCCAAATAAAGATTTTATTTTTTCCTAACTGAAGAGAATACAAGGTGGACAAGGTGCGTGGAAGTGGGAAGTGAGAAGAAAGTGAAGTGTGAGATGGTGGAACCACAATGCTTATGTGGTGGAACCACCATGCCTACGTGGTTAAACCGCGAAGGCCATGCAGTGGAGCTGCGAGGGCCACATGGTGCGGTGGAATTGTGCATGCATCCCTATGCATTTATCTATCCAAAAAAAAAAGAGAGAGGGGAAAAGATTGAAATACCCTCCAAACCCAATTAACACCTAAAATGCTCGAGAAGTAGAATGGTAAATTCACAATTCCACTATTAAGAGCTTCAATTAAGCCCAACACTTGATTTATTTCCCTTTGCCTTCTCGACTGCTTGTCTCTCTCGACTCCTCATCTCCCTCTTGACCTAACTTATCTTCTCATCTTCTGTTCCACCTCATTTGATTCCTCCATCAAAAATCAATTACTCTCCCACCAACCTACTCCAATAACTTCCGAATACATCAAGTAAACTTGTGACAACAGTGATTTTGGGAGGAACCTAGGGTTTTCTACTCTAAGGGGAAATATAGGGATTTTAGCAAATCCGACACTTACGACTCAAATCAATCAAGGAATAGAAGTAATTCTTTCTCCCTAAATTTATATATGGGCCTTTCATTGGAAGATTTAAGTTTGTTATTAGGGTTTGAAGGAATTAAGTTGGGAAATCATAACCTAGGCTATGTAAAGAAAGGAAAATTGGGGAAATATGGAGAAGGTTCAAAATTGAATTTTTGATACTCCTGTTTTTGAATTAAGAGACTCTTATGAAGAAGTTGGTTAGGAATCAAAACCCTAGCATTGAAAACTTGTTTGAAATTGGGAAAAATTTAGGAAAATTATAAATGTAAGTGTTATAGTGGTTCAATTACATGTAAAATGACGAAATGTGGAATCAGGGTTATGTTAATTTGAGGAAAATTTGTAAACCCTTGAATGTGAGGAAAAATAACCCAAAAATTGTTATTGTTGGTTTAGGACAATCAATTGGAGCTTGAAAAGAGAATTCTCTAGAACTAATATTGTATAGGGAGTGAATACCCTCATGAGATGTGAGTGGATGGTTCATTGTGCTTTTAAATGAGAAAATTATTTTAAATTCTTTAATAAATAATTTTGAATGATTTTATATATTTTATATGATTTTTTTGTGATCGTAGGATGTTTAAAATGAAAATTTGAATCATATATGTATCAATTATATTTATTAACAAATGTGTGCAATATATTGTTGAATATTTGATTTATGAATGCGATGATGCGATTTGGTAATCATTTGTTGAAATTATAGTACATGAATTGTGAATTGGATATTTGTGAAAGAAATGGTGTATGTATAAATGACTATAGTCATTCCCCCCACAGAACGACCCGACAGGGAGATGTGGTTGGGGTTGGATGAGCGAGGGAGGTAGACGTGGCTCCCTTTGCTAAAGTCATGTTATATCTCGATGTACCTTGGTGAGATACGAGTTAACACCAATGAAGGGGGAACTTAGTGTTGTGAAAAGAACGAATCAAAAACCCTTGGTAGGCTTCTACCTAGGTTCGGCCAAACCATGGGTAAGAGAAGTTTCTTTAGGGAGTCCCCTGATTTTGGAAAGTTTGAAGTTTATAGATGCATGTTCAATTAAAATTATTCTGATTTGCTAAATCTATTTCATTTAAATTTGAGTTATTATAATATATGTTTTTAAGTTTCCCACACTCATTCCTTATTTATCACATAATTATATCATTGTACTCCACTCACTGAGTATTCCCGTAGTCACCCATCTCTTCTATATTTTTCAGAGAAAGTCTAGGTGGGAGACGTCAATTTGGAGCTAGTTGGAAATATTATTATGCTGAAATTATATAGGTATTAATGATGTAGGTTTTATTTTTAGATTGATGTAGTATAACCTATGGAAGGAAACAATTGTACTAGTCTTTTAGTTTGAATTTAATTGATACTTGTCCTATCTCTTGGAGTAAGTATTGATAGAATTCATGCTTGGTTATTTGTGAAACTTGTTTCATTTTGTTTAAAACTTTGTTTTTGAAAAACTTATTGTTTTATTGGGACATTTGGACTTTATGCTGAATTTTGACACGTATGGAGTTTATGAATGTTTTATTACTAATCCTTTGATCGGCTGGGATAGCTTTACACATACATTGGATCTTGATTGGTTGGAATGGCCTCATGCATGCTTGGATTTGGATGGTTTTTTAAATATTGTTGAGCTTTTTTTTTTTTTTTTTTTTTTTTTTTTTTTTTTTTTTTATAAATAGGTTGAACAGGTTGAACGTTTTGATGTCAAGATAACATGATGGTTGTCGTGTACTTGACTCAAGGGTCGGGGCATGACATGCTCAACTTATGTTGATCTCTTATCATTATTTTCAAGTGATGAGGGAATTGAGAGGGAGTCAAAGGGTTTGAGGTCATTGAGGCAAGGGATTGAGATCCCTCTTTTTGCTTTCGACAGCTTCAGTACTGTACTTTAGGTACAATGATGGTTATATGCTATATTTTTATGCTCAAGACATGTGTACATGTGTGTTCTTTTATGTGGTATGAACTATACTAAGTCTAGATATTGTTGGCCAACAGAGTCCATATTTAGAGGTTCTTTACATAGTTTTATGTTATGATAAGTTCAGTTAAGCAGCCAGAGGGTCATTGATCCCAACATATGTTAATATTCATAGAAGTGCTTGTTTTCCTCTATCCGGTTTTTATACTCGTGCCAGGAAACTTTGCCCCATTTTCTTTCGGAAAGGATAAGTGTCTTTTTTTTTGGGGGGGGGGGGGGGAGGATAACTTTGCCAAAGAAATAGAAGGCATGTGGCGTTTAGGTTTAATGTCTTACACTAATGCACATAAGATCCACACTAATTGAACTTGTCAGTGACTTTTTCGATCATTTTCAAGTAATAACATGATTTAAGTTACCCACTAAATCAAAATTATTTCTTTTATGAGTTTCATTAAGGCAGGTAAACGTTCAACTACCTAGACCAAACACTACTAAGGAAGAGTGTGTCCATAAACCAGATTACCTGTCAATCTTCTAATCACCCCACAACATGATTTATGTTCCCACAAAAGCACCAGCTGGTCACAAACAGCATAAAGAAAAAAATTAAGAATAAATTTAACTCCCTTCCACTGGAACGAAAGAAGAAAAAATCCCTACATATAAACCAAATTCAAACACTAGGAAAGAAAATTTTGTTCTCATTTAAATAGGTTTAACGTATTACCTGATACCTCCAGGAAAGGTGCGCTCATCTGATTCATAAACAACGGGCCCCCCATCAATATACCTAAGACGAATTTCCAAGTTATCTCGTATCTCGCCAGATATTAAAGTGTCTTGCACGTTGCTCACATCGACTCCATTGGGGTAAATGTCAATTCCACGGTGGATAAGCTGAGGAAAAACACGTTCACCTCCTTCATTCAAGATCTTAGGATAAAGATGAACAACAATAGTTCCTTGGATGCAGCAGTAGTCCTTGTAGTGAACATCAACATAACCACCTGGTGGAATTTCAAGCACCAAATGTTGTAAGAGGTCTCCTCTCTCACTTCCAGAAATGTGTTTCTTGGGTGCGCATAGGATCGGAACTGTTGAGGTATTCCTAATGCGGGTGATCCGCTTGGGAAGAATGACCTATGTATTTATCATAAGAATAGTTAGCTTAATCATGACATTTGATGCGCTTCTGATCAAGATTATATCATATGTTGTAACTCAATCACTCTCTTCCCTGTTGCATTGTCCCTGGGATGCTAAATTTAGTCCAGCCCAAGGTTTCTTATGTACGTATAGTGGGGGTACATGGAAACTATTTGTGGATAAGCTCATGATTCAGTGCCCAATCAGATTGAAGTCTTAATTTCCTGTGAGAAATATGCTTTCAAGAACGTACAGTTGTGTGTATTTGTCTGTGTGGGTGTCAGAGTGAGGAGAGAGAGAGAGAGAGAGAGAGATGAAGCAAGAACAGGCTATAATCATTTCCGAATGGTTACTAATAAACTTCAGCAGCGCTTTAGTTCGATCACCAATACAAGAAAGTAGCCAAACAACAAACAACCCATACGAAGCACTTAAACAATAAAAGAAAGGAAACCCGGCGCATGAAGTTGAAAAAGAAAGACAAATCAAAAATCAAAGAGGAAAAGACATGCAGTAGGGAAAGAGTTGTGTAGATCTCAAAGAAAAATGAAAAAGAAAATAGAAAAAGCTCCTTTACACAAAAATTAGGGTTTGTAACGGGAAAAAAGGTTGCTATAGAGAGGTTAAGATAATTAAAGACAGGAATTCTTACTCTCCTTGGCATGGCTTTCCTCAAAGGTCTGAGCTGATTGAAGTTTTGGATTGGGAAGGGAGCAAGATTAAGCAAGCGAGGGAGAACGCATTAAACACAAAACCTAAATGATCTTTGCCTGAATCAATCGTGTGGATCAGTCTCATTGGTCCGTCATATTATCCTTGTCACAGTCAAATTAGCAGTAGAATTGTTGGATTTGTCTTTAAAAACGCTTTGTTATAAATAAATTGCTTTTAAAATAAAAAGATTTGATATATATAAGATGGATAATGATTTTTCTTAAATAAAAATTTGAATTCAAGTTTTATATATTAAAAAAATAAGAACTATTTATATAAGATGGATAATGATTTTTCTTAAATAAAAATTTGAATTCATGTTTTATATATTAAAAAAATAAGAACTATTATATTGAGGATAAAAAAAATAAATTATAAGAATTTCTGATGATCGGAAACATAAGCTCACTAAGTATGATTTGTATTTTACATAATATGTACAATTATGAAGAAGTAATATTATTCATGCAAGATGTTTGAGTTTGTAATTGCACTTTTGAAATACACTGAACTTGCCAGCGACTTTTTTTTTATCATTTTCAAGTAATAACAAGATTTAAGTTACCCATAAAATCAAAATTATTGCTTTTATGAGTTAGATAAACATTCAACTACCTAGACCAAACACTACAAAGGAAGAGTTTGTGTCCGTAAAACAGATTACCTGTCAATTTTCTAATCACTCCACAACTTGATTTATGTTCCCAAAAAAGCACCAGCCGGTCGTAAACACATTAAGAAAAACATGAGAATAAATTTAATTCCCTTCCACTGCAATGAAAGAAGGAAAAAATCCCTACATATAAACCAAATTCAAACACTGGGAGAGACCATTTTATTCTCATTTAAATAGGTTTAGAGTATAACCTGATACCACCAGGAAGGATGCGTTTGTGCTCCCCATCAGCATACCGAAGACGAATTTCCAACTTGTCTCGTATCTCACCAGCAATTAAACTGCATTGCACGTCCCCCATGTTGACTTCATTCAAGATCTTAGGATAAAAATGAACAACAATCGTAGTTCCTTGGATGCTGCAGGCAGTAGTCCTTGTAGTGAACATCAATACAACCACCTGGTGGAATTTCAAGCACCAAATGTTGTAAGCGTTCTCCTCTCCCAGTTGGGGAAATGTGTTTCTTGGGTACCCATAGTATCGGGAACTCGTGGTATTCCTAATACCCGTGATCCACTTGGGAAGAATGACTTATGTTTTTATCATAAGAATAGTTAGCTTTTTGGGAATATGTGCGTGTACCTTAATTAGTAGTAACTAGTAGTGGAACAGTAGCTAGTAGTGGATAAGCTTATCATTCCTCTGTCCAATCAGATTGAAGTCTTAAATTCCTAAGAGAAATACGTGTGCGGCTTTCCGTGTCCGTGAGAGAGAGAAAGAGAGAGAGAGAGAGAGAGAGAGAGATGAAGCCAAAACAGCTATCATTGTAACTACAAATCAAATTTGGTCCCCAAAACAAAAACAAAAACAAAAAGAGAAATCAAATATCAGAGAGGAAAACACATGCAGTAGGGAAAGAGTTGTTTAGATCTCAAAGAAAATTGGAAAAGAAAAAAGAAAACAGAAAAAGCTCTCTTAAACAAGAATTAGTGTAACGCCGTGAACCTCGATCATATGTGACAATCATTGTGTTATCTCAAAACATGTATAAACTCTACTCTATTTTCCATGATACCATAAAACATTTTAATATCCTAAATATTTTTAAAAAATTCAAATCATTCATAGACCAACTCGGCCATCTAAACAAATCTCAAACAATTAACATAAATTTACAAGATCAATATAGATTCAAAATTTATCAATTAATCCAAATGTCCTAATAAAACCAATAAGTTTTATAAAAGAAAATTTTTAAACCAAATAAAAAAAGTTCCAAACCATAAAAGTAAGGATTTTTCGGCACTTGCCTAGAGTAAACAAGCAAATATTCTACAATTCAAACTTTTAAGAGACTTACAAAATTCCTTCCACGAGTCCAAACAATATAGTTCCCAAAGTTAGTACTGATTGAAGATCAACAGAAAAAAATTCCTCAAACCAGCACTAGGTGATGTTTAAGACTCCATTCTAAACTTCCTCTAAAAAATATAGAAAGAGAGAGGATGAGTATAAAATATTCAGTAAATAGAATACAATGGCATGTTGAATATAAATGAGGGGTGAGGATGATTGTGCCAAACAACTTTGTCAAAAATTTATTCCAATACAATACTAAAAGGCATTTTTATAAAATAAATTTATAGCAAATTTCTCATTACTTACATGTTCCCATCAACAATCAGTTTATCTTCCTTTCCAATTTTTTTTTTCTTGGGGTTGCCAAATCTACATTTTTACCAATGACCGTAAGTAGAATATGCAAAGTGTTTTTCCACAATTTTCATAAAATATTCACCATTTTTGGTGTTGGCTCGGAATTTCGTGGGATACCATCACATTATCATGGGAATAACTTGGGAAGACTCTCCATCACGCCTATCACGAAACCAAATTTTTAACACAGGCTTTACCACGCTACCCTGATGATCTAGCTCCGTGGAAGATTTAGACTATAGTCATATACTTTTTTCCATGTACTATATTATAAAATTCATTTCATAATTCAATATGACAACCATTTATAAGGAATTGAGATTTTGCAATTCACAATCACCATTCAATTGTAATATGATGTAAAACGGTTCAAAAATCGATGATAAAACCATGGATTTATCAAATTATTTAAATCAGATACACCACAATCACAAATATTTTACAAATGCATTTTGAAATTTACTTCAAAATTTATTTTACAAATCATAATTAAAATCAATTTTAATATTCATACTCAATATAATCATCCACTCACTTTTTAAGAGGGTAAATACTCTCAATTCATAATCTAATCCAAGGATAACCCCTTCTTGGATTCCAATTATTTTAATTTAAGACAATAAATATAAATTTAATTTTAAATCACGTCTAAGACTAAGACCTATGGATTTTCCCATGACATAACACAAATCTGAAATCTCAGTGATCTTTACCAAAATCACCGTTAGTGAACAGCGATCGGATCAATCTCATTGGTCTACCGTGTTATCCTCAGTCCAATTACCATTAGTATTTGACATCGGAAATTAGGATGACCCATATTTGTCCTAAAATCTCTTAGTTTAGTAGTGCTGTGTCGGACATAGAAAAAGCCGGCCCAAAATAGGATCCAACATCACCATCGGCATCGGCATCAATTGGACCGGCCTTTATATGTTCAGTCCAAAATTGGATCATGCTCGAAATATCCTAATATATATAAAGCGCCGAAGGCGCGTTCTTGCGTTCGTCCTTCCGTGCGTTCGCCTTTTTCTTTTTTTTTTTCATCACGGTCCCTACTCTCCCGCGAATGTTTTGTAGCCCCCACCACAGCCTAACTTCTCTCTCTCACACACACACTCTCTCTCTCTTGCGTGTCCTTTCCTTTTTCTTTTCCAACACATTTCCCTACTCTCACAATCTTTTGTGACCCGCACCACAGCCAACATCTCTCTTTCTCTCTCTCTCGCACTCACTCTCTCTCTCTGGTGTGACATCCCCCATCCCCATCCCCCATCCCCCATCCCCCATCCCCCATCCCCATCCCCATCCCCATCCCCCCATCCCCTATAAATATAACACAACATCTTTTTTTATTTTATCACAATATTTTTTTTTCACTCACATCCATTTCTTGTGAGATTTTTTTTCATTTATATCTTAAACTAAAAATATATATATTTAAATAATTGAATACCTATAATATTAAATTAAAATTAAAATATTTTTAAAAAATATTAAATTATTTATATAAATTTTATATTAAATATTAATTCTTACAACTTTAGGATTAAAAATAACATATTACATATTTAAAATATTTAATTATTACAACATCAATATTTTTTATTTTATTTTTGACATTAATATTTTCATTTGAAATTTCATATTTCTTATATTATTAATTTTACTATCATTTAAATCGTTTTTAACATTGATTCCGTATTTTTTATTTTATTTTTATCATTAATATTTTAATTTCATATCGTTATTATTGAATAAAAATAAAAAAATAAAATAAATTGAATGAGTGGAATCATATATTTTTCTACTCAGATATCATTTTATTTATTATTTATTTACAAAATTACACTTACATGTTTTTTTTAATTTTTATTTAATAATAGTGATATAATTTTAATAATTTTAAGATTATATATATTTAATATTTACAAAATATTATAGTCATTATAATTTGCCTGTGCTCTATTTTTCTACAATCGTATGTTTGTCATTTTCATTGGAATACAAGAAAAATATTATAATTTGTTGAAACTTAATGGATATTTTAAATAAAATTGAAATTAAGTAAAATGGAATTACATTGCATTTTAATACAATAATCATATAATAATCATTTTAGTTTTTTTATGAAATATTTAATTTTTAAACATAAAATTTTATATTTTTTAGGAAAAATAACTTTTAATTTAATAAATGTATATTATAAATAGAATAAGATAAAATAAAGATATTTCTGAATAAAATGATTTCTTATATATTTGAATAAATTTTGTTTTATGTTATAATGGTACCCATGTTTCAAAATCAAAAACACATTAACAACGATCTCCAGTATAATTAAAAATTTGTTCAAAAATATGGGTTTGACAAATCGAAATGAAAGGAAGAAATTTGGGTTTTTGAGGATTGGGAAATTTTTTAGGAGGTAAAAGATTGGTGGGTTTAGAAAATTGATTTAAAGAAAATAAAATATAGTTTTAGTTTTTTTTTTTTTTTTTTTTTTTTTTTTTTGAGGATTGGGAATTTTTTGAGATATTTAATTATTAATTTAATAATACTAAAAAAATTTTTATTGAAGAAAATAAAATATAAATAAAAAATTAAATTAAATTAAGGAAAATAAAAAATAGATGATAATTATAGTTTTAGTTTTAGAAAATAAAATAAAATTTTAAAAATGTTGATTTTTAAATATTTTTTTATCAAAGGTAAAATTGATAATTATGTGATTCTTATTCCAAAAGGTATACAAACAAAACATCAACAATGATAATCATATCCATTCTAAAATTTAAATCAAATAGTTAATATCAGAATTCGATTTCGATTTCGATTCCTAAAATTTTTTATTCCGATTCTCAAGTGTGAACCAAAAGCCACCCTAGAATGCAAGCCTGGGATATAAAATGGTGACAAGTACGGATATAATCCTAATTAAAAAAAATTAAAAAAACCTTTCATGGGAAACATATTTCAAAAATGTCCCAGAATGGTCGAGTATTCAACACTGATCTCAAATTAAGCAAATGGAACTCTCCCTATCTCCAACAACATGTTTTTGCACACAACACCAAAATCATGACCATGAAATAAGCGACTCTCCATCAACCAATTCAAAAGTCAATGGGACAATGTGATTGGCACCATCCATACTATATACAATCAATAACTTATACTTATATTTTGCATACAGGTGAGTGTCATTTATACTGATCAATGGTATACAATTTCTAAAAGCTATGATACTATGAGCAAATGTCCAAAAGACAACTTCAAGTACCCTTATACCATTTGCATTTGATAGATCCAATTTTCAACTAACTCGTGTCCTCGAATTCCTTTGCGTTATTGCATCCAATAGTTGAGACAATTGTTTATACAAATCATCCCAATTCCCGTAAACCATCTCTATAGCCTTGCACTTCGCTTCCCAAACTATTTTATGTTAGACTATATATGTGATTCTCTCCGTCATAACTATCTGCAAAAAAAAAAAAAAAAAAAGACTTTGACACATGGATCTTCTCTCACATAGTTAAGAATATGTTGGGCAATCAAATTTAAATCTAACTGCCTATGATTCTGCACCAACCCGACATTTACACATGTGTGAGGACCATCAACAACATAAATCACAAAAGTATGAACATGTCTTGTTTTATGAGCATGGAACCAACACTTGTAAGCTTGATCCCTTTGCATACACATTGTTGTCTAAAGTGTAGAGATTGATTTTTCAACACAAAATTGACAGTGATGCTTCACATGGTGCATTTTGACCACATGAACATCTTACTCATTTGACTCAAATCTAGTTCCCTCTTTCAATTTATCACTGAAACTAAAATTATCGACTCTCAATCTACTTTCTTCCTCGAAAGTCACATAATCATCACTTCCGAATGTAGTGGATATGAAGGGGATTGACTCATCTATTCGGGTGTAGGCATTAAGAGCCGAGGAGATCCCAATCATTAAATCGTTGCCATCACCACCACCAACAGCACTATTAACTTCTTCATTATTATCCTCTTCTTTTGCCTCATTTTCAGCCATTTCTTCCTTATCTATGTCATTCTCTGCTTCTGCTAAGGTAAGATCTTCTCGAGATTCGATATGTGAATAATCATCTGTGTAATCATATCCTTGTTGCGAGGACATTCTGTCATCAATAGACTTTATGTATAACTCTTGAGTGAAACCCACTCTCATGCTCTCTGCAAAGTCCATCACATTAACAACATCATTATCATCACTAATCGGCATCAAATCATACCATACATTCCCACTTTGAATGTTTAATACGAGATACCGATGATAAATCTGCACATGTGTCATAGAATTGATCGGAAAAGCCTTATATATCACATACACCAACTCATCAAAGGGGATATTATTTCTCATCCGAATCAACTTAGAAAACTCATGGTTATAACCAACTCCATTCACACCCGTAACAATATCACCATTAATATAGCATAGCAACCTCACCATATCCATCAGTTTTCTAACAACAAAATAAATCATATTATAACCCAACTATTTCAATTCAGATAATGCATTCAACTATTTTATAACAAATAATATGTTGGCATTAAAATTTTCATAATTTTCTTATAAATTTAACTCTAAACATACTCAATTTTATAACAATTACTACTTCACAAAACAACCCTAAATTTTAACAACAATTTTACAACAAAACAATCCTGAATTCAATAATTTTATAACAATTAAAATACTAAACAAAACAATCCTAAATTTCTAACAATTAAACATACTAAACCCTAAATTAATTTATTCAAAACCCTAAATTTCCAATAGATCATGCCTAACAATATGCATCATTCACATCAAAATAACTCATTAAATTGAAGCAAACAAATCACAAGGGAAAGAGGATACCTTAGGTGTCACACCCCACCCCAAATCCACCCCCTTGCCAGGACTTCATTGATGATAGACTGCCTAGCTCTCGTTAGGACTCAGTTACTTACATGATTAGTAGATGTCATACTAAAATAAGAGATCTTTTATTTATTTCGATAACTATACATTACAAAAGTTTTATTGTATATGGTAAAACAGTAAAACTCCTACTAGGGAGATTATCCATAATAAAACTATTTCTGCTAGCTCCTCTTATTCTCCTTGATCTCTGCCCCTCCATAGTCTAAAAATAATTTTTGGTATGAGCTTGATAGCCCAGTGAAGTCCGTGTGTGTTTGTATGAAAATCATTTCATTGTAATATTGTACGATAACGATTTCATTATAAAATCTTTCAAAAAAGCCTTTAATGTAGTAATAACATGGACAAATATTAATAATAACAATAGTAACATGTACCAGTATAGTACAAGTGATAGTTTACTGGTATCTTATCTCTCCATTATAGGAACAATCTATTATCCCTCCTAGTTTCTGGAAAGGTTTATCAGTCTCCCCCACATTAAGTAGACAAATCTCCTACCCACAATAATGGGGTGTTATCAATATATACTTTGATACTTGACAGAGCCCTTGCTTGCTTGAGCTATCTCCACATATATTAGTTATATAACAATCACAAACACATACATTGATGGAGAAGGAGTAAATCATGGTAACACTAGCAAATCATGATAGCAATAAAAAATCATGGAAACAATACTAAATCATGATAGTTATACAAAATCATGGTAATAACAGTAAATTATGATAATCATTGAAAATTATGGTATTTATGCATAACGCTTACCTTAAAATGTAAACTAAGATTTTTGCCTTTTTCCTAGCACTTTTTCCTTTTCTTTCCTTTCTTTCTCTTCCTTTGTCTCTTTCTCTCTCTTTCTCCCTTTTCTCTCTTCCTCATGGACTGCTTGATGGTTTTGGAATGGAAAGAGGATTGGTATTTATAGCCACTAGGTTGCCATGGATCCTTGACATGTGTTAGGACACTTGTTATTCATGTAAAGTTCTTGTTCTTGATGCAAGCCAAGTTTTCTCCCATGTGTCAACTATAGAAGACACCAATCCTTTATGCATGACATTTGGCTTCCATGTGATTTAATTTGTTACAAGACAAGTGTTATGGATAGTGGTGGTTGGAGGTGTGGTCAGTACAAGTTTGTCCTTGGGTAGTTGGTTAATGGCACAATGTTCTTTAGGTATTAAGCACTTCTTGATTATTTATTTCTATGTAATGTCATTTAAGTAAATGATCATTTACTTAATAATTATACGTAAATAAGAAAATACCCCTATCTAAATTCTAGAAAAATATTTTCAAGATTTAATTCTTTA
Source organism: Dillenia turbinata (assembly GCA_037126225.1). Lineage (NCBI taxonomy): Eukaryota > Viridiplantae > Streptophyta > Magnoliopsida > Dilleniales > Dilleniaceae > Dillenia > Dillenia turbinata. The sequence continues at coordinate 29,619,608 of JBAMMX010000009.1, forward strand.
AGGATAAAAAATCAACTCTCTCTTCCAATAATAAACAATTATTTGGAGAGCTAATGACTTAGAAAATTTCTAAAAAAAATAGGTTTTTATCTAATTTAATCATAAGAAACAATTATTGAGACTTTTTATTCTTATTTTCTAGACATTTCAGATACTTCATTTTTGGGGTATCTAGTTTCCTATGAGCTGGTCAAATTTGTGTTTTTAACATCCCAAATCTTTGATTTCATACTCATTTTATTTATTTGAGTATTCTCACTAATCCATAATTAATAATAAGTTATTTCTTGTAATTAGATTAAGGGATGTGACATTAGATAGGTCAGAATCGATTGCAGTGGGTTGAAGCAAACAAACAAAAGATTGCTTACAGGACTGAAGGAAGGGGTTACAGTACGCAAAGAGAGTGGGATCTAGGGCTACAGTGTAAAGGTGAAGGAAGGGATTTTATCACTCTAGGGTTGTAGTGAAGGAAGGGATTGCAGTGCGATTTAGGGTTTGGAGTGTTTGCCGCGGAGGTGAAGAGAGTAGGAGAAGAGAGAAATAGAACAATGAAAAGAAGAAGGGGGCATTAGTTGAAATGGATGAGTTTTGAGCACTCAACCATTTTGGATTATTTTTTGAAATTCTTTACCATGGGGTTTTCTTAAGATTTTTTTTTTTAATTATTTAGACTATATACGTAGTTGTCTCTATGAAACGAGAAGGGAAAGAGATAGAAGTTTAGTTTAAAGCACTGCAGAGAGAACCCACGTTTTGTTGCCCGTTTAGTATTTTCCATTAAATTCTTTTTGGTTCTTGGTATATATAATGTATCGAAGTAAAACCCTACTAATGTATATTTCATTTTTCCATGCCTCTCTATGCTCAAATGTTTAGGTTTCTTGGCAAAAGCCCTCAAAACCTCAAGCTCAATGGCAATGATTTTTTAGATCCCGGGACTCTATCTACTTCAATTCAACTTTGTGGAGTCTCAATCACACTCAAATTCTAACCCCACAATTGATTACCTAGTAGAAAGCTATGGTCTCTCTCATACCTCTCCTCTCTCTACTTCCAATCATCTTAATCTCAAATCCTTCCAAAACCCATATTCAATCCTCTAAGTCTTCAGGGACTATGGGTTCTCCAAAACCCACATCAAAGAAGTCACTTCTAGGAACCCACTCGTGTTATTGTCGAAACCCACCAAAACCCTTATGCCAAAGCTTGATTTTCTCTCCAAAAATGGCATTTCTAGAGGTGATTTGGTTCAACTTGTTGTCTCTAATCCCTCCATTCTGGGAAGAAGCTTGGATAATCGGATAATCCCTTGTTTTGTTTTCCTCAAAAAATTGTTTCATCGTTGTTGCTGAAAAGGAGAGGGTCATGGGTTTTTTAAAAATTTGTGAAAACTATAGAGCCAAAAGTTGAGACACTCAGAAAATGAAGGGTTAGAGATGGGGACATTGCAAAGTTGATTTGGGTAAAACCAAGAACCATGTCTAGAAGGCCTGATGAGCTTGCTAGAATTGTTTTAGAGATGAAAGAAATGGGATTTGATCCTTTGAAAAGGATGTTTGTTCATGGCCTATGCATAATGGCGACTGTAAATGATAGTAAATTGAAGTCTAAGTTAGAAATCATTAAGGAGCTTTCAAGGTCAGATGAGTAGGTGAAATCGTTGTTCATTAAATAACCTATTGCTCTACGTGTATATGCTGAAAATATCAGGGAGTCTTTGGAATTTCTCATGAATGAATCCAAGATGAGTGTGGGTAAGATTTTGAATTATCCAATCACTATGATCCTTAGCTTATAGAAGAGAGTGAAGCCTAGATCATATATAGCTCAAATTTTGATATCGAAAGGACTTATTCCTGAAGACAAACTTATAACTTTGTTGATGGCAACCGAAGCTGCTTTCTTGAAGAGGTATCTTAAGAAGCACCAAAAGGAGCTTCCCCAGCTTTAGAAAATGTATCAAAAGAAGTTGCTTGGGTCTAAGAGATCAAGGTAATATGTGTGGTTAACCTAATATATTTTTCTAATGATTTTTCTTAAAATTTATGAAAATTTTACCGTTTGCTTCATCTTGCTAAGAAGCTTGACTGATTGCATTTGGTATTTTGGCAGTTAATGTTATCATGCATTGATGGCACAATTTGCCATTGAGTGATTTTTGTTGGTGGGTTGTGCAAGAAATGGTGATATCAGCAATTTTAGTTAGGTTTGGGTCTCTTATTAAGAGATGGATGTTAGCTTTGTTGCATCTTACATGTCCCTCTTTGACGCTCAGGAGTGTCATCTTTCTCCCAAACCCTTCTATGTCTCATTTTCTTTGTTGTGAAATACTTAAAGTATGAATATCTTCTATAGGGGTGGAGCCATTCTTGGACAACATCAAATCTAATCTTCTAGGGTAAAACCTCAAGGACTCAACTTTGTAATCGTATTAAGTTTATTGGAAGCAATATGGTCGCTAACAACATTTGTAGAATTCCAATATTGGAGTGATTACTTCCATCATAGGCATATGTGGAACAATGCAAAATTGAAGAACTCTCTGTTTCATTTTGATAGTCAAATTTTTGAGGTGATAAAGAAGTGAAAAAGAGAGTTTCTGGTCCCTTTAAGGCTTAGAAAGGGTTCCATCATTCTAAAACCATCAATACCCATCCTTTCTTTTTCCTTTTGAGAGCCACCACTCCTCAATGAAGCATTATCTCTTTAAATCTCATGAAATAAAGTTGATTATGCTAATACTTATTCACAGCCTCCTCCTTTTCATTCATTATTTTTGTATTTGTTCGACAATAAGCCATCTTCCAAATCCATAAAGCTTAAAAAATTATCCAACAGATCCCCCATCAACTCCTCCATGATAAAAATACTTGATTTTCTGACTCATAACCATCTTCAACACTACCCTCAAAGGCCTATACTGGAACTGACTGCCAGCCTGAGTTTATGGAACCACTTATGTAGAACTAGGAAGCTCGTTGGATGAATTTTGTCTTTGTAATGCCCAAGAACCAGTCGCAGGTTGTTTGTACGATGCCTTATATCTCTTTAGATGTCGTAGATGGCTCTAGGGATTGATACTAGGCCTCTTCAATGATAGAGTCCCTTGTAGAAATTTAGTCTCATGCTTTGGTTGCTGCTAATAGTGTATTTCAATCTCTTTTATTGACGAGGAGTTGTCTGGTCCATCATTTCTTTCATGGGTCATGACAAACTTCTCGGATCCTGCCTTAACCAATGGGTTATATCCCAAATCTTGTTCACTTAAATTTATTCAATTTTGAGTAGAGTCAAAATTTAAAGAATAATATGTGAAAAATTGAATATAACAGCTTAGAGGTTCAAAATTTGATCAATTACCAAACAAATAGTTACAACGATCATTCTAGAGTGATGATCATTATTTTGAAGTCAGCAAGTGCCATTTGAGTCCATTGTAAATGTGCATGCAATCCATGCTATTGGAGTATAGGGCGGGTCCATCTATGGGCGTAGACCTGCCCCCTCATTTGTTTTCGAATTTGAAAATGGGGGTTGGGGTGGTTTTGGTAACTACCCCCTCAACCCCCTTTAACTCCCCCTTTCTCCCTCTCTCTCAAAGAAAAGGATGCCAAAAGAAAAAATAGAGCCTCCTTCTACGGGTATGAAAGTGAACCAAAAAAGGAAGGGTGCTTCTTTGCATTCTATTTTTTCTTTCTCTTGATATATGAATGAATATGAAAAAATGGTGAGAGAGAAATAAACTAAGGGGCTTGAAAGAGGTTTGATGTTAGTGATCATTACTCCACCAAAATGACATTTGGATTGTAGATAATAGGAGGTGATCCAATTTTATGATATCTTCTAGATTTAGAATACTCAATCATCGAAAGAGATAAGTGATTCTAATTCAATCTCGATTTAGAAATTTTCGCATGAAAATTTGTTTGATGGTTAGTACAAATATCATTATTGGTATCAAAGCTATTTACGATATTTCCTGTCTCTTTATTGGGTATTGAAAATAAAAAATATCTAGAATAATTTTTAAGGTTCATTAATGGCAACTTAAAATTGGCTTGTTGAAATACTCTCAATTTTACACTATAGCATACTTATGATATGTAGATCTGATATGCAAAATTTCGCATGCAACAGTTGAGTACATTAAGAGATATTACAAATCTTAGCTAAAAGTTAATACACTTGTAACTTTAAGGATACTATGTTTCATAGCATGAAATTTATATGGTTAGATTCTTCTCAAAAAATTCTTTCCAACCATATAAAGATCACAAAAAATGGTTAAAAATTGAAAGAGATATGACCATTTGAAACTTGGGTCAAAAACTAAAAAAATGTTGAAGAAGATGAACAGTGATTTTTCTTCTCCACTCTCGGCCATGGGACATGAGCCTCACATCCAAACCTAGAGACTTCCGATTTAAAATCTGAGGCCACCATTAAACTCAAACATATTGAAAATAGGGGGTAGCCAAAATTTCGTGGCAGCCAGCTTCCGGGAAGGTAGTGCGTGAGACTCACGCGCTAGTGGTGGCGCGTGAGCAAGGATGTTTGTTTTAATTCTTGCATTCCCTCTCTGGTGGTGTGTAAAGGTGCGTGGATAGCTTTTTCCTAGCGAAATTTTTATTGAAACAAATATTTTATTTGTTTTGATTTTTTTGTGATTAAAAATTTATTTTTCGGAGATGAAAAATATTTTTTATTGATTATTAAATCAATAAACTTTTAGCAAATTACAAGAAAATATTTTTTAGCCTAGAAAATTTTATATGAGTCTAAAAAAATCATTTTTGTCTTTTTTGTGAATTATAATTTATTTTCCTAATTTGAAAAATTAATATTTATTGATTTATAATTAATAAATTGTTAGAATATTACAAAAAAATCTTTTTTTGGTCCAGAAAATTTTGAAAAATTTTTATTGGACTAGAAAATTCTTTTTCTTAATTTTAGCTACCAGAATATAAATTGTTTACACTCTTTTGATTTTATACTCTCCTTTTATGTGTGAAAAAAATTATTTTTTCAACATAAAATTGTTTGGTAATTGAGCATATTATTTGAATCAAATAATTTTGAAATTTATTATAATATTATGGTTGTTTTAGTGTCCAATCTAATATTGTACCCGTTTCTAGAGTAATGGTAATATTTAGATGGAATATTAGAGTTCTTGGAACAAGAGTTAAAATATTAAAAAGTTTGGAGTGTATGATGAGGTTGGATCAAATTTTGATAGACCCAACTCATGCTTTATCGGATCCTTTGGAGATCATGAAAGCACAATGTTTGGAATTTCTTAGATTAGGTCATTTCTTTTTTTTGGAGGATGACATGTATATTTTAAGAAATACTCTTACTGTTTATTGGGATAGCATGGTTGATGAAATGATTACCGAAAGAGAGAATGTGATTTTTGATGATGTGAGACTCATATTAATAAAAATATGGAGGGTCAAGAATCAGGAAACCCAAATGAAGAAAAACTATCCCATAGTATAGATAGCACTACCCCACGTGCTATAAGGAGATTTTTCTCCTAGAGATAGACAATCCAATGGGATGACGAATGTTATTACTCGAATGGACATATTGTGAATTGAAATAATAAATTTGCATGTTTTCTTTTACACGCTATGGTTGATTGTTCGAAATATGATCATATACAAGAAACTTTTAAGTTTTTTTTTTTAATAAAGTTTCTATTGAGAATATGATTAGGAATATTTGATATTTTTTTATATGATCATGTATGCCAAAAAAAAAAATTAGGGTACCTTGAAAAAAATCTTGGATTGGAAGAATTTAATTAATTCTCATCCAAAATTGAAATTATTTAAATACTCTGTGTATTTAAGTTATAAGTTTTAGGTTAGAAGAATTAGAGTAATTCTCATTTAGAACTTATAAAATTTTGTAACTTTAAATTAAATTCATAATAGTGATACATTAGGACTATAGGTGATGATTAGGAACTTAGTGAACTTTCGATTCTATACTTGATGTTGACATGTCATCGATATTAATCTTGAAATGCAAAATTACGTGTATTGTATGAGCATTAGTACGTATGTCCACCCTATTAGAAAACCCAAAGCATAGCATCAAAGTCCATTATTAGGGATTTGAATAGAAATGACAAATTGGATGTGATGATCATGAGATATGTCGCTATAAAATGTAAAACATGCTAAAAGATGAGATGCTTTGGAAGGTGTCAAGCATGTCCTTTAGTACCTTAAAGTGGGCAATGCTGCCCTTTAGAGAGAGAACTAGATGCTAACCGAGTGTGGAAAATGAGAGATTCCACTACTCGAGATATCCTAGTTAGTTTTGTCATTGAAGACATGACACCCAAGTATGAACAATATTTTGACTGCTCAAGGCATTAAGGTGTACCTCAAAGAGAAATATAGAGGTACTAGGAACTCATTTTAGACAATTGACCATGAAGTTTGATACCTATAAAAGGCGAAGTGATCACAGTATCAACTGTTTTTTAGGGTCATATCTAGCATGATTAAAGAGTGGGAGTCAACTGGTCATGCCCTCTCCAATAAATAGAAAGTTTAAATTTTGATCCGATTTCTTCCTATCAAGTAGGAGCACCTGAAAGTCAATTTGATTCATAATAACAGTGTGAGGACTTTATCGGATGTTGCTCTCCTTGTAAAGCTTGAGGATAAGTTGCTTTGTGCTACTAGATTCATAACTTATGCTTTTGTTATAGAGTTTAGTTCCGAAAGAGTTTCGGACTCTAAGCATTAGAGGAGCTGGAACAAAAGCAAGAAAGGAAAGGATATTGTAGATAGATCACAAAAGAACAACCCTACATATAAGAATAGATAGAGAGTATTTATGAGTTCTTTCATCGATTGCTTTTTAGTAGTAGATAGTATGTAGAGAACGATGTAAGAGTAAACATTAGAAGAGTTGGTACTTGTAAACTACAGTTACAAAATGGTCAAACTCTCATTCTATATGAGATTCTCTACACGTTAGAAATTTGATGAAATTTTATCTGTTCTTGTTCTTTTGGAATTTGACTATGATTTGAACTTTTAGAGATATATGGTTGATTTGTATTTGAGTGACATGTGTATTGATTCTAGACAGATTACAAATGGTTTCCTCATTTTGCAAATCTTGATAATATGATATTAGAGATTTGGTCACATTAGGGTATGATAGGATAAATCAACTAGCGAGAGTAGAACCATTGGGTTCACTCCCAAAAATTGATTTATCAACGTGTGAATATTGTCTTGTCAGTAAAATGATGAGAAAACCAATTGAAAAGTCATACGGGCTAAATTTCTATTGTGTTTAATCTATTGAGATATTCGTAATCCAGTAAATATGAAGGCTAGACATGAAACTTCATATTTCATTATATTTATTGATGATTTCACGTGTTTAACCATATCTATTTGATCTCTCATAAGTTCGAAGAACTTGAGTACTTTAAACATTGTATGAGCGAAATAAAGAATCAGATAAATTTAAGAATCTAAGTAGTGAATAAGTCATAATCTGATATTTGACCATTTCTAATACACCTTAGCAGAGTGATGTAATAGTGAGAAGAAATAAGATATTATTGGAAATGACAAGATCTATGATGGTACAGCTTAACTTGCCAATTTTCTTTTGGGAGATGTCTTCTTAATTGCCGCCTATATATTTTATACAAAGTGCCTTCAGAGCCTATACCAATGACATGATATAAACTTTGGATTGGTAGAACGTCGTGTCTCAGTGACTTTACATCTTGGGGATTAATAGTTCGTATTTGAGATTTTTTCAATAAATTTGAAAAATTTTGGGTCCCCATAAAAGTAAGAGTATCTTTATTAGATACTCCGACTAGCCTGAAAGTTAAGCATTCATTTGTCAATAAGGAGATGGTACTACAATAAAGGTTAGATCATGAATGTCATATTTCTGGAGAATGATTTTCTTAGTAAAGAAGAAGTAAAGGGCATAGAGCTATTATTTGAATTAGTTAATTCAAATGATAGATTTGTCTATTGCAGATTGTTAGAATGGTGCTAATCCCAGTGGGAGGGATTTAAATTCTAGCAATCCAACTAAGTTACAGACTCAGAAAAGTGCTAGAAAAACCATGCCTAATTGTCACTTGGGGATTGAAGAACACGTTTTTGATGTTTCTTTAGAAGATGAAAAAGAGTCTCAGAATGTATATAAGACTCTATTTTGTCCCACCAAAATGAATAAAAAATGTAATAGAAGAAAAAATAGGAGTCAATGAAGTCCAACCATGCTTGAAAATTGGTTGAACTTCTATCAGGGAGAAAGATTATTAAGAACAACTGAATTCTCAAAATCAAGCATAGGGCAGATAAAACTATTGATAGGTAAAAGGCTTAACTAGTAGAAAAAAAGTTAGACTAGATAAAAGAGTATTGATTATGAGAAAATCTTTTTTTTTTTGGTAGTGAGATTTACATCTATTCATGTACAGTTGGCTATAGTGGCCAATTTAGATTTGGAATTACATCAAATAGATATGAAGACTACCTTCCTCAGTAGTGAACTTAAGAAAGAAAACTGTATGGCACAACCAGAGGGTTTTATGATTAAAGGCCAAGAAGATAGCAATTGATGGTCTTAAACAGTTTTTTAGATAATGGTATTTAAGATTTCACAGATATATGACCTCTTATGTTTTCATCTTGATAGACGAAAACCATTGTTTCTATTTGAAAAGTTTATTGACAAGTTTGTGATTCTATCCTTATATGTTAAGGACTTGTTGTTAGCGTGAATGATAAGGAGTGATTGTTATTCATTTTTTTTAAGGTAAAGGATATGGGTGAGACAGATTGGAAATTAAATTTCAAAGAAATCGTTTCAAGAGATTATAGAGTTATCTTAAGAATCTTACATTATAAAGGCTCTAGAACGATGCAAGTAGAGATCTGTAAATCTATTGATACTCCTATAGCTAGAGGCGACAGTTCAAGAGATGACATATGGCCTAGAACTCCTGACGAATAGATGAAATGTCTGGAATACCGTATTCTAGTACAGTTGGAACTTGAAGTACGCTATAATGTGTACTCGTTCTAATATTTGTCATGCTATAGGATTTTGTCGGTATGTGTCTATCCAATCTAGATAGAATGATTGGATTATTATGAAAAGGATGTTGGAATACCTGAGCGGAACTGTAAATTATTTATTTCATTATTAAGGAAATGATCTAGAATTGAAAGGATACACGAATATTGATTGGTGAGGTGATTTAAATGAGAGAAAATCTACCTCCGGTTATATTTGCTTGCTGAATATGGCATCACCTCATTAAAAGCAAGAAATAGAGGCTGTGTCACTTTCTATGATGGAAGTGAATTGATAGCCAATGCTTCCGTAGTTCAAAAAATAGGATTGGTTTAGTGGATGTTTTAATATTTGGAAGTAGTAAGCAACTCAGTGGGAGCTTGACGATTTATTATAACAATCGATCAGCTATTGATTACACAAGAGACTCCAAATATGATGGCAAAACCAAACATAGACACAAAGATCAATCTTGTCAGAGACATGATTGTAAAGAGGGAAATAACATTGAGATATATGACTACGCATTTGTTGGTGGCTGGTCCTTTTAGAAAACCAATACTTAAAGACATATTTATAAGACATGTCAGATGACATGGGTTGCGTGGATTGTGACAAACATTTGTTACTATGCTAGTAATTGTGATTATTTAGAAAATATATATGTTGTAATGCTCATATTCGATGACATTTGAATTTTATCCTTGTATCTAAAATTCTAGTATTGGAATTGAAAGTATGACAGACAAGTTTTGAGATTGGCTTTATCACACTAGCAGTCACCTCTAATGTCTATGTGACATGTAGAGATAAGGCGTATTAATTTGTGGTGGATTAATATACAGATAAGCTGCCTTAGTTAAGTACTAAAATGAGATTATCGGTTAAATATACTATACATATGGTAATCAAAATGAATTCTTCATAATCCATTAAACTTGTCGAATAGCCAGGTGTGGGTTTTTCCTTGATATTGTGAGCTTTTGGAGGACTTGTAAAAAAGGAAAACTCAGGTCAAGTGTTGTATATACTTGGACTAAGACCTGTACAATGTACTATTTTAGAAAAGAAGGCATACGCTTCTAAATAGAAAGGAAAGTTTCGTAACACGTGTTTCATACCATGTGTACTTAAGTGACCATATGAGTAATGAGATGGTGCATTCCTCTTCATCTCATTGTGTCCATCTCATTATGTGAGACTCAGTGGTTTATATTTAACCTCAATTTATACCCTTAGGACTTTTGTCTATCTCTTGAAATTTTATTTTAGTGTTGCTATTTTAGCATATCACCAAGAAGCCATGGATGATTCGGTTTGGTGGTGCATGTCTAGAAAAGCAACGAAGATAAAGTTGAAAGTTAATAATATGAAAGGAAAACTATCTTTGGTGACACGTTACTCTGTATTCACAAGTCGACCAATTATATTTTTAACTTAGTGTTTTGAGACGTAATTGTGAATACATGATTGGATTTGAATCAAGTATGCTCTTTTATTGTTTTGAGGGATGAGAGGTAGATTGATTATGTTAATTAAAAGAGGTCTGGGGTATAGCGAGATACGTTTTTTGTCCTCTTCACCACATTGACAATGAGTTGTTATATATTCTTAATCGGTGTATAGCTCTAGAGCTCTTGGTATTCTTGCAGGTCACACGGTCATCTTGCTTGTATGATATTAGTGTTTTATAATAATAATCACGTTATATGCGAATCTAGCCCTCATATGCGAGTGAGAGATATTGGAGTATGGGGCGGGTCCACCCATAAGGGTAAATTTGCCCCTCATTTGTTTTTGAATTTGAAAATGGGAGTTGGGGTGGTATTTGGTAACTATCCCCTTAACCCCCTTGCTAACTCCCCTCTTTCTCTCTCCAAGAAAGGATGCCAAAAAGAAAATAGAGCCTCCTTCTACGGGTATGAAAGTGAACCAAAAAAGGAAGGGTGTTTTTTTTTTCATTTTATTTTTCTTTTTCTTGATATATGAATGAACATGAAAAAATGGGAAACCATTTTTGAGAAACCTTAAAGTGAGGGAAATAAACTATAGGGCTTGAAACAAGCTTGATGTTGATGATCATTACTCCACCAAAATGACATTTGGATTGTGGATAATAGGGGTGATCCAATTCGGTGACATCCTTTCAGTTTAGGATACCCAATCATCTGAAAGAGGTAAGTGATTCTAACCCAATCTCGATCTGGAAATTTCCGCATGAAAATTTGTTTGAGGGCTAGTAAAAGTATCATCACATGTAAATGTGCATACATATGAGTGAGGTTGAATAAAATTTTATCCAATCACAATTAAATCCATAAAAATGAGTATGATTTACCTATGTGCTGAAAGGACATTGAAATCACTCTATTAACTCAAACATAGGATTAAATTAATATTGGTCCACTCCTATCTTTCACTGAAGTTCAAAACTTTCCTATACGTTTGCCTCTTGTTTCCGGTTAAGATAAGAGGAGTTCAAAAATTGTTCTTGAGTGTATGGTTTGGAATGTCTGGTTTCACATGAGTTCTTCTAAATATGATCTTAAATTTCAATAAGGAGATTTGTTTGTTTCTGGTTTACATGATTGAGAGAGACATTACTCTGCCTAAGAATAGCTAAGAATATTGCCTTAGGATAGCTAGGGCTATAAAGCACTAAGACTGGCAATTTAATATAAAAGCTAGATGCCACATAGGCCACTTGTTTGACTCTTGCTCCATATATGTTGGTTTAGCTAGTGTATTTAATCTCTCTCATTTCCTTAAACAAAAGGACTGCTTGTGCATGCCTTAAAATAGCAGAGAGAGAGAGACAGAGAGAGAGAGAGAAAGAGTTTATTCTATTATTCTTGACAAAATTGTTATGATTTTTACCATTTAGATTTATGTCTGTCTTCTTGAAAAGCAATTTCTAAAAACAACTGTGGATGAGTTGTATATGGGTTGCTTGCCACACCAATAGGAAAAGTATATATGATATTCACAATTACCAACCTTAAGTAATATAGTTTTAGTGCTTTTTCCTAGGCATAAAGTGTCCAAAATTTTGAAAGTATTTCACACTACGATGTCTGTGACGTCATTTGTACTGTGCATGTCCCCATCCCTCACAGTCAAAAATTGAATTTGGTTTGAAGATTTCTACTGGATCCTCCTTTTCTATATTACTTCAAGTTCTAACATACACCGTAGATGAGTTGTATATAGGTTGCTTGAAACACCTATAGGAAACATATATATGATATTCACATTTATCTACCTCAAGTAATCTAGTTTTAGTGTTTGGACCTAAATCTACAGTGTCCAAAATTTGATAAGTATAACACATTGTCATATCTTTGTGATGTCATTTGTGCTATTCATGTCTCCATCCCTTACAGGTAAGGGTGTATTCGATTAGTCGATCCGAAATATTACTATATTCGAACTCGAACTCAATGAATACTAATGATCTGTCTCGAACTCTACCTTGACTCATTATAAATATTTATATAATATATTAATATATTCCACTTAATTTAATTTTTATATTAATTCGTTTAGAGCTCACAACATTCAATTCTCTCTCATTCATTCCACTATTCCATTTTCTCTTTAGTATTTATGTGAGGATGGTTGAGAGGCATTGTGGTACTAGGTTTGAGTTCGAATGTTGTTCATTAATGCTCTCATCCATCTCATTTGAAATTCTTTAACCATTGCTTTTTTCACCTATAGGAAATGACTTTTTATTGCTTTGCTACTTGCTATTCTATTTGGCCAATAAGACACTTTACTTTTGCTGCATATTAACATTAGAACTCACAAACATTTTATTAAACATAATGGTTTGGGTTAAGTTAAGTGATTAACTTTGCTAATCGATACCAAAACCAAGTGTTGACAATTTTTAAAGACTTAAGTCTTTTGGATTTAAGGTGTGTTTGCTCTGGTCGACATTGTTTTATTCAAGGATTTTCATATTTAGTTAGCTGTGAACAAAAGGCATCAACTTGATTTTATTTAAGGATGACTCATTTTAAGGTGTGGAGTCGACCTTTCTTCCTTTGATGTTAACATATGTGCTGAATTACTTAGTTATGGGTTGAAGATGTTGACTCCTTAAACAATCAGCTCAACTTATTTAAGGGTGCAGGTGAAGACATTTTCTTATAGGGTCGATAAATAACCTAGTTTAGTTTGCCTAAGTATGTTCAAGTTGACCTGGATCACTTCTTTGGTCAACTTGTATGCCATATCTAATGAGTGTATACTTCTTAGGTCGATATCCTAGTTTCTAAGTCAATAGGGTTAAGCACGTCGATTGATTTTAACCTCTTTGATCAACCAATTCAAGGAACTATTTGACTTATCTCATGGTATGCCGACATTTCTAAGAACTTCTATAATTATAAGTTTTCTTGTTCAAAGGTAAGTCGATTCAGTAAAGACCTTAGGTCAACTTACTAATCATATTTGGTAGACTCATATTGTAGCTTTACTCAATTTGTCAACTCAGGGTGTTTATATTGTTTGACATATGGTAACAGGTCGACATCTTAGTGTGACAGGTCAACATGAAGAAAGTTTTCTCATCCTTCAATGTAATGGGTCGGCTTGTGTGGTTTAATTGGTTGACTTATGCTATTTGAAGACTCACGGATGACTTATTTATTTGGTCGGTCCACATATACATGTAATGGGCCAACATCTTGTCAAGCTGGTTGACATCCCTAACTTTAGGACTAAATGTTAGAGCTTTTAGGTCAACTCGATAGGTAAAGTACCAGGACTTTACTTTGGTAGGTCGACTTATCTTTTCATTCCACTCAATAGGTTGACATGCATTTCTATAGGTTGACTTGTGTTCCTAGGTCGACATGTCTCATGGGTAGGTTGATTTGAAATGTTTCAGAACATGATTTCTAAGAGCTTAATGTTCTCAGGTCGACTCGATAAGCAAAGTACCAGATTTTACTTTGGTAGGTCGACTTACTATTCATTTAGGTCGACATGTGCATTTAATAGGTCGACTTGAGTTTGCTAATAAGTCAACCTAAAGTTTCTTAGAACCTGTTTTAAGAGCTTAATATTCATATGTTGATTCGATAAACAAAGTACCAATACTTTACATTGGTAGATTGACTTACTATTTATTTGGGTCAACATAAAAAAGACTTACTACATCTTTTAATACTCTAGGTCGGTTGTATGCATGAATGGGTCAACTTGTGTTGTTTGAGATGGTTTTTGAAAACTTAAGTCTTGACAGGGTTGACATGTTTGTCCTTAGGTCGACATGTTTACAAGTCTTGTCCGGTTTTCGTCTTAGGTCAACATTAGGTTAACTTGTGGGTTTCAATTGGTTGACATATGCATTTCAATGGCTCGGCATGTTCCTTTTATACTTGTTTTTAAGGCTTAAAGTTCGATAGGTCAACATTTTTGTTTGGTGGGTTGACATAAACATCTACTAGGTTAAATCTTGTATATGTAAGGTTGATATCCCAAGCTCAAAACTAAAGGTTAGAGCACTTAGGTTGATAGGGAATTTTGATGAGTGGACTTGTACTCTTTAATAGATCGACATATGCCTATAGTGGGTCGATAGAAGATATTCCGGATGAAGTCTGAAGGTTCATAAGTTGTTAGGGATGTTTAATGGCTCGACTTATGTTTTCTAATGGGTTAACATCTCTTATGAAATAGGTCAGCTTTGTGATAACTCATGCCTTAGGAGCTTAGTGTTCATAGGTTGACATGCATATCATTCGGGTCGACTTATCTTAAATATTTATGTATTTCCAGATTTGATCTTCATCGAAACACAGTTTTAACAACACCTACTAACACTTCTATATCAACAAAATATGGTATATAATGGTCTTTTGACCTATATAGCACCACAACTTGAAAAGCATAACTTAAGCACAAACGATAGCAGGTATCCATAGCATAATCATGAACTTCACACAACACTTCTATAACAATAAAATCTGGTATATAATGGTACTTTTAACCCATGTAGCATCAACAACCTGAAAACATAACTTAAGCACAAATGATAGCAAGCATCCATAGCATAATCATGAACATTATATCATAACTGAATGGCTTATCTAGACCACTAACATAACTCTGATTATACCATAAAAGGATACAACAAATTTAAAACTTATATATTATAGTTCATGCCAATCCACAAACAACAAAGGATTTGAATTAGAAAATCTAGAGTAATTAGTGTCTAGTATCATCGATCTCATGCTGCTCTAAGGTCACCTAGTGTTCCATGTTACTCTTTGTACCTACAGAAAGGGGAAAGGTTAGCCAAACCACTAAGTAGGAAAGCATTTAAAAGGAACAAACAAAATATATAACCACACTCTAAAAATAACATAGATATCTAACATAAGTAGATACCGAGTAAAGCATAACTCAAACATAAACATATTAAAAGCATATGCATAAGATAGAAAATATACAAAAATATTACTAGCATTCTTCTTATACTTAACATCACTTAGGAAAAGGTATCATGCATAAACATATCATGATCATAAGTATAAAATAGAAGTAATATTCATGCTTACATTAGGAAACACACACAGACCGGACACACACACACACGTTATAAATATTATATCATGTCACACGACAAAAGGACAAACATATTTTTAGCAAACATACTATAAGACCTTTCATGAATACTAGCACAACCTAAGATCATTCAAGTATAATCATTCAACTTCTTCATTAAATGGGTAATATACCTACAAAACATAATTTTCAACTCAACGATAACACAATAATATTTCCTAGCATTTCTTTCATAACTGGTCATACCAAACACGGTATATGCCAATTCTTGCATTCTTTATCATGTTAATCGATTCACAAAACGAGTCTTGCATTATATAATATATGGAACATATATCTTGATAAATTAATTACTGTAATTCAAACATTACTAGCATGCTTTATATACTTAAATCACACAAGGCATAAGGTATCATGGATAAACATGGCATGATCATAAGAATAAGATAAAAGTAATACTCATGCTTTACATCAAGAAACCATATATATATATTGATTATAAATATTATATCATGTCACATAGGACAAACATACTTTAACAACAATAAGATATGACCTTTCATAGATATGACATAGCCCAAGGTTATTCAAGCATAATGATTCGACTTCTTTATTTAATAGGTAACATATCTACAAAATATAATCTTTCAACTTTAACAATACAACTATAACATTTCTAAGAAATTCTTTTGTACTTGGTTGTACCAAACATGGTACAAGCAAATTATAGCATTCTTCATTACACTAATTGATTCGAATAGTGAGTTTTGCATTATATAACATGTTGAACATTTATCTTGATAAATTCATAAGCATTATTTAAACATGACAAGCATACTTCATATACTTAGCATCACACTAGGCATAAGGTATTATGGATGAACATATCATGATCATAAACTCAAGATTGAAGTAATACATGTGAAACCATATATATATATATTATAAATATTATATCATGTTCAATCACAAAGGGAGACAAACTTTATTAACCATAACATATGACCTTTCATAAATAACAACATCACCAAAGGTCATTCAAGAATAACCATTCAACTTCTTTATTCAATTGGTAGCATATCTACAAAACACAATCTTTCAATGTTCGCGACAACAGTACAACATTTCCTAAAATATCTTTCATATTTGGTCATACCAAAACATGTTATATGCTAATTCCTGCATTCTTCATCGGAGCTAATTGATTGAGATAGCAAGTTTTGCATTATATAACATGTTGAACATATATCTTGATAAATTCATAAGCATAATTCAAACATTACAAGCACTCTTCAGAGACTTAATGTCGGGTGGACATAAAGTATCATGGACAAAGATATCATAATCAGAAGCATAAGATAAAATTAATACTCATGCCTTATATTAGGAAACCATATATATATGTATTATAAATATTATATCATGTCACATGACAAAATGACAAACATACTTTCGCAATCATAATATATAACCTTTCATAGTTAATTGTTTCGTGTAATGTCATTCGATTATAATCTTTTAATTTCTTCATTAAACAAGTAACGTATCTACAAAATATTATATCTCAATTTTAATGATATTGTTGGAAGTAGGTTTGCTCTCTACAAACAATGGCTCCCCTAACTAGAGCGAGTATGTCCAACCATCTAATGGTCGCAATCAATGAGACTTGCGACAGAATCATCAGAAGGGTGCTCGAGTGGGAAAGACTCGACGCTTATATTAAAGTGCGATTTTCAAAAAGAGAAAAACAAGTCATGAAAGAAAGTCTCATATTATGCCTTGTGTGCAATGTGTAGGTTGAGAGGCATACTTGGTGGGCTAGCTCAATGTTATATATAGTTTTAGCTGTAAGAGTCTATGCGTGTGAGGTGTTGAAACCTTAGTTTTCCTAGCAAGAATACCTCGAGATTATGGGGACTTAATATAGGATTCTAAAGGATTTCAAACTCTTATCAGTTTGGAAAGTCCGGATCATCATGGAGATTTTTTCCTAATCGCCCACGATTGTTGGCTTTCCTTCCGTTGTGGAGTTTGCCCCCATGACTTGAGGGGAGTGAATATTATCTTGACGATGAAGTGACGATCACTAAATGCCAAGAGGGTACCAAACAATTGACTTCCGATGGTAGCTGGCTATCGAGTCGTCTAGTTAATGCTTCTGAGAGTGTGGGATGTGTCTGCCTTTTTGGGAGATAAATCATTTATTGATGACCTTCCGGTATTTGATTGTGCCCCTTTGGCCTCACCGACTTGGAGATCTCGTACCTCGTGATGTGAGCTCTTGGACTAGCTAGTTGATTGACCGACCGAATGCATGTGCGACTAGGTTAACAGCGGAGCTCTTGACGTACCGACAAGTTAAGGGCTGATCTTCAACGGCACCCCCGGCTATTTTGACCATATACCATCACTCGCCCCACCTTCTGTTGTTGCTTGAATAGGGACTTCAAAGAGTACTATCTAAAGAAGACCTTTCAGGTGCCTTAATCAAAGAATTAAATATAGCACATGCCGTTTCGGTTTGCAAATTGTCTCGAATATACCTTTTATACTGCATGTCTTGTTGATCGTGTTTCCCACTATTACTTTGC